>CM048753.1:43072546-43392546 GCA_026315105.1 Locusta migratoria
CCGCGCGCTCGCGGCCGCCCGCAGTCGGCGGTCCGAGTCACCCTTCGGGCAAAAGTGTTCACATGTTTAACTTAAGGGACTTCACTGCCGGGTCGTCAGTCCCTAAACTTACAAACTACTTATGAACTACCTACAACTAACGACGGTACAAACTTTCATGCCCGAGGGGGGATTCGAACCCCCGACCGCAGCGGCCGTGCAGACCGTGACTGGCACGCCGCAGACCGCTCGGCCACAGCGGCCGGCTACCCTTCGGGTATGGGTGTGTGTATCCTTACGTTAGTTTACCTTTAAGTAGTTTGTAAGTTACGGAGTAATGACCACGCAGTTTATCTACGAGCAAGAGAGGTAGGGTCCGAGGACTCGCCGCTAAAACAGGCTTACGAGCCGCTCCAGCGTATGGCTTGTCTGGCTCCGGCTCTTGTCGGTACGGCACGAGCGCAAGTCAGACAACTTCCACAAGTCTCCTGACAAGACGAGTATGACGAGCAAGACTAGTGTGGACGCACCTTATAGGCTACGCGTACGCACGGACAGCGTCCGAGACTCGCCTCTGGTCGTACGGCAGTTCCTAGCTGTCCTTGCCGGACATAAGTTGTGTTTTAAATCGCGCCATCCCGATTCTGCAACTACTTTGCATTTGTCTGCCATTTTTAAGAAATATACAGGATAGTATGACTGCAGTAATAAATTAGAAACTTAGGACTTCACAGTTTATAAATAGAAAAAAAATCAAAAACAAGATCGTGAAGACCGCATTTACAAAATGACAAGTTTCGGAGCATTTAGTCGACCATCTTCAGATTATTAGCACCCTTTCATTCGAAATGGTGCCCTTAATCTGATGATGTCCAACTAAATGTGCCGAATGCGACAATTTTAATTTTTACTACTGGATCATCAAGAACAGTGTTGTCACCATCTCTCGTCGATAACACTTCAAACAGAAAAAAAGCTGATCTGTTGTCTGTGTCTATATTCTATGCCTCTGTCTGTAACCCTTGCAAACGGCCAGCTTAACATGCGAGACGAAATTCGCCGCAATCGGCTTAATCCTTCAGTACCGACCGTTCGCAGTGTCCTAATAGTGATGATGATTTTTCAGCCGAGATTGAAAATCAATACGAGAAGAGCTTTTTTTCTAGTATTAAACTCCACGTAACATTTTCATAAAAGCAACTATCAGACGAACTAACTTGTTTCAGTTCCCTATTTCGCCACATATTTTAATTCTGTATATCTTGAAAAACGCATAATGCGTAAGTTTAAGGAAGTCATAAGATTTTTTAACTTTTGATTTCTACAATTGTTACTGGAAATATAAGCAATAAAACCGAAACGCGTTTACTCGCCCCACATGGCGCGGAATTATTTTTAGGGTTAAAACGTTTTCTAAAGATGTAAATTACCTCCATATGACCGAACTAAATCGTTATAAGTTCTTTTTTTTTCACAATCACGGCATTTGTTTTGCAATATTGCCGGTCTTTCTGGAAGGACATCAATATGAATGTTTCACCATTTTAATCTGATGAAATATTTTATATATATAAATGTCGCAAAAAAAAAAAAAAAAAAGACGGCCGCGGTGGCCGAAGCGACTTGGCGCTCCAGTCACGGTCTGCACGGCCACTACGGTCGGGGGTTCGAATGCTTCCATCGGGCATGGATATTTGTGCCGTCCTTAGTCTTAGTTAGTTCATAAGTAGTTTGTAAGTTTAGGGACTGATGACCCCGTAGTTACGTTCCATAAGCTATACAAACATTTGAACATTTTATCGCAAAAATTTAAGAATGTTCAAAAAAATACACACCCAACTTAGAGGAACTCTTAAATATCTTCTGCATGAACCTCAACTTTGCAGCCGTTCCAATCACTTTGCAATCAACAATAAAAGCTAAAACTTACCTGCAATGGGAGCAGGACATTCGAATAAATGAAATTGACACTACGTGCGATTCGTGACTATAAGAATGAAAAACTAAGCCGCCATTCTCCTCCTCCTAGCGCTATCTGGGTTAAGACGCCTGTTATCTAGAGCGGTTTTTACAGCAAGGTCAAACCGGAAATGAAATATCCAGTATAGCCGAAAAAATGGTTGTTTCTGCGATAATGTTCAAATATTTGTAAATATGGCAGTTATGTGCTGTGGTCATCCGTCCCTAGGCTTACAAACTACTTAAACTAGCGTATGGTGAGGACAAGAAATACACCAATGTCCGAGGTAGGCAGTTGAGCAAGGCGTCTCAGACCGCTCGGCCAGTGCACCGCCTCGCTATTTCGCATAGCGAGGTCCCCGCCGCTCCGCCGGCGTGCGCCCAGTGTGAATGGGCGCCTACCGCCTAGACAGTGTCTGCGCCTACACGTGGTACAGCCGGCCGCCAAGCTCCCGCAACAGCCGGCCTGCGCTATTGATCGCCACACGTGGCTGCCAGCTCAACACGACACGTGCGCGCTGCCAGCATCCTCTCACAGGTGCCCGGGGATCCCTACATAGCACCAGCCTGTCTGGTGGCTTTCCACCGCATGTCACTCACGGACCCAGTGGAACAAACTTGCTGAAACAAATTTCGTCCCAACTAATAATGCCTTGATTTTAGTGATTTTTCACCCCAAATCGTGCATCATTTCCGTGACACTCTCCCCTACATCATGATAATGCAAGAGGGAATTGAAAATTAAGTTTCTCCTGTTGACTGGGCAGAGCTGCGTATGAAAGGAAACAAATAGAATGACACATTAAAAGAGATCTATTTTTCTACATAATTTCCAAGTACATTGATACATTTGTCATGCCGCTTTATAAGCTTCAGAAAGACTTCCAGGAAAAAAGAAATCAGGGCGCTGCATACGGAAGAAGCGTTGAACGACTTGTACGACATCAGTATTCCTTCCAAAGCGCCTTCCGGAAAGTCTTCAAAGCTGGCACCATGAAAGTCACTCAGGTCTGTATGGCGAATGGTGTAGGCGCTCCCAACCAAGAGTTGCATTGCCGTCGCCAAGTGTGGTCTCGCATTGTCGTGCAACAGCAGAACGACGTCTGAGAAGGCCAGGCAGCTTGTTCCGAATCACCTCTTTCAATTTCGAGTTGGTTTACGTTCTAGGAGGCGATCCAATTAAGATATTGTAGAAAGATATAAAAAACCAAGATCGCTGATCATCAATTTTTATTTAAGACGACCGGTTTCGCTGAACTATGTCAGCATCATCTGGTCCAATAAAATCATTTTACAAGGCCATAATCTTTAATGTTAATCAGTTGCTATATAGCATCATTTACAGTCCATAGGTGCACTTTGTCATTATAATAAAACAATTATCCAATTATGTTTTATTATAATGACATAGTGCACCTATGCACTCTAAATGATGCTGTATAGCAACTGATTGACATTACAAGATTATGGCCTTTTAAAATGATTTTATTGGACCAGATGATGCTGACATAGTTCAGCGAAACCGGTCGTCGTAAATAAAAATTGATGATCAGCGATCTTGGCTTTTTTATATATTTCAACAATATCTTTCAATTTCGACAGAGTGGCAGAGTACGGCGCAGCACTGATGGTTGCATCCTCCAAGAAGTCCAGCAACAAAACTCCTTGGACGTCCCAGAAAACGGTGAGTAGCACTTTACCTGCAGAAGGAGAGCTTCTCAACTTCTTTCGGACAGGTAACAACGGGTGTTTCCACTCCATGGAAGCGGCCTTCGATTCAGGCGAGTAGTCGTGGACCCACGTTTCATCCCCCGTCACAATCCAAAACAAAGTTATTGTCATAGCCACGGTCGACCTCCACAAAATGGTATCGGTATCTTGCACGAGCGCGCTCATCTGCTGTGACGTATTTCGCCCGTAGCCGTTCAATGCTTCTTCCGTATACAACGCCCTGATTTTCCCCACAGACGACTTTTTGAAGCTTATAAAGCGGTTTTGTAAATGTCTCAATGTAATACGAAATTATGTAGAAAAATAATGTCTTATCTTTAATGTCTTATTTCCTTTCATACACAACTGTGCGTATAGTCGACGGGGAAAATTTATTTTCCAACTTCCCTCGTACAAATCGAGCTGCCCTTCTCAGAACTTTCTCTAAATGGTTCGTCAGTCCCACCTGGTGTAGATACCAAAATGCGCACCAATGCTCCAAAATAGAACGCACACATGTGGTGTACGCAGTTTCCTTAGTAGGACTGTTGCATCTTCCAAGTGTTCTATCAATTAAACGTCGCCTCTACTTCACCTTCCCCGTGACATTTCCAATAAAAGTTGTTCGTAATTGCAATTCCTAGGTATTTTAGTTGAATTTACGGCCTTTAGATTCGACAGATTTAACTGAAAATTAAATTTAACTTCTTTTTGTACTGATACGAATGACTTCACACACCGCTACTTAGTGTGAGAATTGGCAATTTTTGCCCCCTACGGGTATCTAAATCTGTTTTCCACTTCTTTTAATCTTCTGGTGACTACAACTAATAATCACCACCCGCGAACAGAATAAAGGCCTGTCAACTGTTTTCATGTACCAGGCGACACTTACCTTGCTCAAGGAGCTCAATTCCTTTCTGGGCTTTACCTAGAATGTACAACCTTGTTAAATAACATTTTTCTATCGGAATTCATGTCACATAGTGTTTCATTGAGAAAAGTGGACTAAAATTTATAATGTACAATACATTATTATTTTACAAGAAAGTTGTGTCAACAGAAGAAAATTCTTTCCCTTGAAGTTACACGCATACTACAGAGGTTCCAACTTTTGAATATAGCGACCGAATATGTATAAGCGAGATGCAAGGGGTTGGAAGGGGTCCAAGGGGAATAAGTGAATAAGGAATGGTCGAAATTGTGAAAACAGTAGTTGTAAGGTAGCAGATGAAATAAAGGCAGCATATTACTTACATCATTCTGATGTATACAGGAGGAATGTGTATATTTGGGAGGAGCAAACTGTTTTCTTTCTCAGAACCGAACAAAATAACGTAAAATCATAACTCACCACAGTAACAGTGCAAGATATTTCGGTGAGTGTGCAGGTTATGAAAACTATTGATTAAGTGCCATGCCTCATTTTCATTGGCAGCTGCTAGATTCCACAATGGCGCGCCTTTGTGGATTCATACCATATGCCGTACTACGCAGTTTTTCAGTTAGTAGAAGTTAGTCAACAGTGGTGATTTGCCCAAGAACATGCAAGAGAATGTTTCTCGATGACATCACACAAACTGTAAAGGAACCGAATTTTGCTGATGACAAATCACACCCATTTGTTGTTTAAACCTGGAAATCGGAATCTGAAACACTCTAATCATAAACTCGTAATTTCAAACCATTTTCGTAACAATTACGATTAAATCGTAATGGTTGGAACCTCTGAATTACTAGTGTTAGGGACTGATGACCTACTTGTTTAGTCCCCTAAAAACCAACAACAAAATACTAGTGTTATGTTTCGGGAGGGAGGGGGGTCGGGACGCTAAAATATTTTTAGTTGTAAGGGGGTCGCGTATTGAGAACAGGCTGGGGAACAGTGTAGTGGGCCATCAGAGACACAGCAGGGGCCAGGGTCGATGAGCCTCTGGGCTGGAGCCGACACACCTCTGACAGGCCGTTATCTGCCGCCAGCCACTCCGGCAGCTGCCAACTGCACAGCCGGAAGCGGCCGCTATCGATTTCCACGTGGGCTGCACGTGCCAGGCCGCTTAAAGCAGCCGCTGCTGCCTCCACTGGACTGTACAGCTGTACCAGAGCGTTTCGACTCCTACTGCGTAACCAAAGCTAATACTACAGTCTAGCACACAGTCGCGAAACTCTAAGGAAAGGAAAAAAGAAGTCAACTGAAGCGATACCAACGCTCGAGCGGTCAGTAGGAAATAGAGGAACGGCATGACACAAACTGAGAAGTTGCCGTTTATAATGCTGTTACTTTCAGATTTCAGAGTCTCTGAACGTTATTGAACTTTCTAATACAAATATGAAAGCATTAAAGTAATATCACTGCTTCTCTTAATGGCAGTCTATAATAAATTGCCAGTGCAGTGTAATTCACAGAATTCACAATAACAATGTAACGTTACACTGAGATTTTTATTCATTTTTTGTTTATCTTTGATGAGCGATGCTTATCGCCTACGGTTCCCTCTGACTCGTAATACAACTAATTCAATTTCGTTCGTCATTTTTTACTGCCAAACAAGCAAGAAGACGGAACCCAGATAGTTTATTTTTATTTTATTTTATTTTATTTTTTTTACTCACTCTATGTTCGTTCTGTACGGACGTCTTCCATTCATGTATCTATTCAATGTAAGTAATTGTGATGCAAGATGTTATAAAAATATATTACTTTAATTTAAAATCATCCCCTCTCTTTGGCTTATTTAAATGAATCCCTCCACGTCAAATACTTATTTTCTATTGTTTTCAGCTCCTTCGCCTCCGTAATAGTTTAATGTTCAGACGCCATTACAATCGCTTCGCATTGTCTGCAAAATTTCAATCAATCATCCTTACACTATACTTTGCCTGATTTTAGAACCAGCAGTCATTTCTTTTGTAATTTCACGAAGTCCGATCATTTTTTTTATTTTTTTTATCATTGCCAGTAACTTCATGTTCCACCCACGGTCACACAACAATGAAAAGCGAAGTAAAGTCTGAACATTGACCTACCACGGAAAGTATCTTCAACGTTCATATATTAAATAAAAGAAAAGTTATTTCCAGCTTCTACAATACGAAGTGCAGAATCCAGCTAGATGCTTTCCGTAAGTTTTATAACAGTAGTAATCATATCGTCCAAAAACTTTTTGAAAGCAGAAATAAATCACAACCTGATGTGCTCAAGTATAAAAGTAACTGATTATGTTCGCGTGCTCGGTGCATACTAACATGTTCTGTTTTAGAAGATTTCGGATACTTCAATATTTTCAAAACTACACACTACTTTTACATTGTAGGAGACTAGACTAACATCGCGTTTAAATCCTCTTTTCACTTTGGCCTTGCTTCTGTGCCTGTCGTGTACCTATCCTAATTTTTTTTTTAGGTACTTGGTAAAAAAGGTAAAGCAGTCAACAATCCGAAGATTGGTTTTAACACCACAGTGCTTTACTAAGGCATGGTCCTGTTTGGAGGTGGTATGCCGTTGCCTTCCTCCGACCTTCGAACTGACTTACCCAGCCAGTTATAGGGGGACCTACAGTTTAACGTGGGTTCCGAACCACGGTGCTACTCGGTATTTTTCACATAAGCAACACTGCCAGAGGTGAAAGAAGTGGAAAGTGACAAAAATCCTAGGAGCTGGCGGGGATCGAACCCACTACCTTTGGATTTGTAGTCTGGCACTCTACCACTGTGCAACCGAGCGGTATCAAACTGAATATCTTCAAGAATGTGACGTGCTACTATTAACAGTTTAAATAGCGACATATTTATTTGTAGCTAAACATTCACTTTATCATACTAGTACGTAACCGGCAAAATGTGTTGCTATACAGGCTTATAATTTTTGTGAAAGTGAGATGCGAAACTAAGAAGGCTCTATTGAAGCATTCAGACATTACTTTTATACAGCAGTAATATTATGAAATAGTGGTCAAGTATTTGTGATTTTGATTAAAAGCAGAAGTTTGGACGTGAATGAATTGTTAAAGATTTACTTCTATACCTAAAAGTACAACTAACCACTGTAAATGACACTTGTTATTCTTAACATTATTCTCTTACTTCTGAGCATCCTTTCCAAATGAGATTTCTGAAATACAATTTTGATAGTTGCTAGAATTTGTAGCGTCACAACAGCTCGTAAATACGAAGGTGTTTTCAATGTGCTGCTTCACTTCACTTCAAATACACATTCATTACGCAGTCGTTTCTCGGTATGTTTTTACGACGCAGCCGCTTGGCAGCGCTGCAGTCGCGAAGTTGCAAAAATTCCCTGGGAGTTTCGGGCCTCTGCTAATACCTACATTTCATTACTCAAAGCTACCGTATCGATACTTACTCATCAATACATTTCCTTTACTTACATCTACCGTGGCGACACGAACTCTCTAAAACCAATACGGAGAATGCATGTATTCTGCTATCATATTAATACTGACGTGAGTAACTTATATAGATATCCCTGACGAATTTTAAGCGTGTATTGCATAGCTCTATAATTTTAGATGGTTTTTTTTTTTATTAGGGAGTTTATACTTTTTGGACCGCAGGGTTAATCTTCCGTGATCTGACGTCCGATTTTAATGTAAACATATGATATTTTTAGCTGTAAATCTTTGGTTTAATGCTTAGTTGTTTTGATGTGGTCTATTATAAAAATAGTTGTAAAAAGTATTTAAAAGTTATGATATACACAAGTAATACATTTTCATTAATGACTCAATACAGTACAATAGTCCTGCTGCTCGCAAATGTGTGCTATAACTGATCGGTCACACTGGCATTAGTCAAGAAATATTGCGATTGATTCTCCCATTCCATGAGCGAAATACGGGCAGAGCCTCTTAGTGCGGGAACAGAAAACAGGCTGCGGAATGGGTCTCCCGTATTTGGATCAAATTGTGTGACAAGTAGTAGACGAAGCCTTTTACATTATTGAAATCGGTTTCGATTCAGGAGAAATTTAAGAACACGGGAGGCAATACTCACTTTACGGCTTATCTTAGAAGATAGACTAAGTAAGGAAAGGCAAATCTACATTTCTAGCTTTTTAGAATTAGAGAAAGTTTTGGACAACGTCGATTGGAATACATTCTTTCAAATTCTGAAGCGAGCAGGAGTAAAAAGTAGGGAACGGAAGGTTATTTACAACTTGTACAAAAACCAGACAGCGGTTATCAGAGTTGAAGGGCATGAAAGGGATGCAGAGGTTGAGAAGGGTGTACTCCAGAGTTATACCTTTCCCCAATGTTACTTAATTTGCACATTGAGTAACCTCTAAAGGAAAGCAAGGATAAATTTAGGGAAAATTTTCATAAGGAAGAAATAAAAACCTTGCATTTTGCTAATGACATTGTAATTCTGTGAGACAGCAAAGAACCTGGAGGAGGAATTTAACGGAATGGACAGTATGTTTAAAGGAGCATAGAAGATGAACATTAACAAGTGCAATTAAGGGTAATGGAATGCAGTTTCAGATAATCAGGCGATGCTGAAGAAATTAAATAAGGTAACGAATCAATATAGGTGTAAATAAGTTGTTACTTAGGCAGTAAAATAACATATGGTGGTTACAGTGCAGAGAATACAAAATGCAGAATGGCAATTGGGAGAAAAGCGTTTTTGAAAACGAGGAATTTGTTAACATTGAATATTAATTTAAACGTAAGGAAGGCATTCTGAAAGTATTTGTGTGGTGTGTTGGCTTGTACGGTCGTGAAACTGGACAATGAACAGTACTGATAGAAAGAGGATAGAGGCTTCTGAAATGTGGTGCTACAGAAGAATACTGAAGATCAGGTGTGTGTGTGTGTGTGTGTGTGTGTGTGTGTGTGTGTGTGTGTGTGTGTCGAGGGGGGATCGCAGGAGACATATGAATACAGTAAACAGATTGAAACGGATGTAGGGTGCCGTTCTTATGAGGAGATGAAGAGGCTTGCTCAGGATAGAGTATGGTGGAGAGCTGCATCAAACCAGTCTCCGGACCACAAGAAGATATTTCGTCTGAATGCACCATAGGAAAAAGAAAGGCTCGCAAAAGATTTTATTTCCATCACAGTATCAGCTACTTTCTGGCAGTTTGCTCATTGTTTGCATAGTGCAGCGCGTGATCAAGCGGTGCCAACTCTGCGCTACTGTTTTGTTTCCCGGTACTAATTTTTGTATTCAATTTTATTCTTTTAAATGCTAAACAATTAAGTATAAAATTTAAATATATATGAAAAGTTCTGTTCTTCCTGCATTACTATAACATCATCGTGAGGGTTCTTGAAATATAGTTTACGTTCGGCGACCGCTGTTTAATATTAATTCGTAACATTTAAAGTTTCTTCGGAATCTTCGAACTGTTACAGAGACGCAACAGCAGAAAGCGTGTACGACGCTCTTATGGTTGGTAGAGCCTATGTCACGAGAGTTGACAATGAATGTAGCGGCCGTATTTAGGTAGCACTGGTAACCAGAGTAACGATACGTTAGTAACGAGTACCGCTTCTTTTAGTAACGACTACATACGGATAGCCTCCCTTTCGTTACCCTCGCAGCTGTACTGCACGCAGTGTGCTCGACCAGCGGCGGTCCAAACAGCGCAGTACTTCGGTCGCAGCCTGCTAACACCTGTCATTAGCGCGGAGCTGTTGGCGGTGTAATACCGCCCGGCGCTAACTGTGTGTATAACAAGGACAACTTTCTGTCCCACAGTCACGAGGCAGAAAGGGTGGATTCCCTTGTTAGTTTCAATTTGATCACACCGTCACCGGGACCGAAGCAGCTCGCATACGGAACCTGGGCTCAAAGGAGAAGACCCAACGGAGGGAAGTGAGTTTTTAACGTCCCGACGACGTGGTGGTCATTAGGGGCGAAGCACAGGCTCGGATATAGTTTGGCTAAGGACGGCGAAGGAAAGCGAGCGTGCCATTCAAGAGGCACCATCCCGGCATTCGCCTGCAGTGATTTTGGTAAATCACGTAAAAGCTAAATCAATAT
The DNA here is from genome assembly GCA_026315105.1 of Locusta migratoria. NCBI lineage: Eukaryota > Metazoa > Arthropoda > Insecta > Orthoptera > Acrididae > Locusta > Locusta migratoria. The sequence goes on from CM048753.1 coordinate 43,083,200, forward strand.
GGCCGGGGGAGGATGTGAACCGCTGTACTCCCGCAGTGCTATAACCTCGGTCGGTGGGAGGAAGACCGAGACACCCACAACGCAAAGCAGCGGGCGGTGTGCGACTTTGTCCAATACCTTGGTGCAGGAAGTGGGACTCTCTGAACAGGTACTCAAACAATACTTCGATAGTGTCGTGTACTTCGTCGCTTGCCGCACGTCGTGCAAGAAGTCTGTCTACCTGTATGATCATGTGAAAAGCGCAGATATATCTTGTACTGTAACAGGTTACACTGCGCGTCTTATATTCAACCCAAGATATCAAAAATTTGTCTTTTGGGAATTGTCAGCTTATGGAGGCAGTTACTGATCCGAGAACTCTGTACAGGTTCTGTACTGCCCCCTGCACAGTGATTGTCATGGGCAAGGTGTAGTCAAGTCCATGGAAGACCTATCATATCTAACAATATGTAATATAGCTTTCTTTTGTCTAGTTGGAGAATTATTTATTCAGACACAGATGATCCTACTGTAATGATCAGATATGTATTAGTCGGTTTCAGAGTTACAATAAACTCTACAGTAATTTAAACGTTTCGTAGAATCATTTAAACATTTAGTATTATCTCCATGTGAAGCAGTTCGGTTAAAATTATAACAGGGCTAACTTGGAACTCCTTTATGGGCACAGCATAGCTGGATGCAAAAATTCGGAGTTAATATACAGACATGTACAGAAGAGGAACATGCAAATAGAAACGCGCGCGCTTTTCACATGATCATAGCGGTAGAGTTGCGTGACGTGCAGCAAGCGAAGTATACGACACTATCCGAAGTAGTGTTTCAGTAACTGTTCAGACACTCCCGTCGCGAACTTCGCATATAACATACAAAATTTTCTGTTCCTCCCCCCCCCCCCCACACACACACACACACAAACACGCACGCACGCACGCGCTATAAGTAATCCGCCTCCAATGATAACGAAGCCGATGGGACCTTAAGCCTTAACCTTCCTTATGCGTCATCCATTTGCTAATCTAATTGTTAGAATAATAAACATTCCTATCTTTGAAAATAAGTTTATCATGGCGATATTAAGAGATGAAGAGTCAATAACACTGGGCTAACTAAACTTTTTGCCCTGTTTTGCATAATACACTCACAAGGGAACCTCTCCATCGCACCCCCCCCCCCCCCTCAGATTTAGTTATAAGTTGGCACAGTGGATAGGCCGTGAAAAACAGAACACAGATAAATCGAGAAAACAGGAACAAGTTGTGTGGTACTATGAAAAAATAAGCAAAATATAAAATACAGCAGTTCACGTCAAAGGTAAGCTACGTCGAACACATTGTAAGCATAGCAGTGCTGTGGTCCCATGGGTAAGCGTGAAGACCTGCGGACCGGGGGTCCTTGTTTCAAGGTTTCAGTCAAACGAAAAAATTTATTTTCGCAAAATTATGATTTGTCCGTCCGTTCATTGACGTCTCTGCTCACTGTAATCAGTTTAGTGTTTTGCGACCACACCCCGCAGCAATCGGCAAGTTATCTTCATCACCACACCTACTATTTATAAACTAATGTAGGAAATAATCATACAAATGTTCGACAATCTTTAGATCCCTTAAGGAACTATTAGAGTCCTAAAAGTACGGCAAATATTCATTGGCCTTGTTACTGAAGTCGCGAGTATATTTGCTGGATTCATATTGTATTTAACACACACTCGTCCAAAGTAACAGACAGTCAACTGCCAGCCAGGGAGCCTTGTCAGCAGGAATACTCTGTAGTCGACTGACGTCGAGTGTTTAGATGTTTGCTTAGGCGCAACGTCCCCATACTACGGCGCGTTACCTCGCTTCGGACGGACGGACAGATAATTTTCTGAAAATGGAAAGAAAAAAAATCCACTGGGAAGGCTCGAGCCAAGGACTACTTCCTCCAGAGATCCTCACGCTAGCCAAAAGACCAAAGCGCTCTGTACCGAGAACCTGATCGACATTGCTTATCTTATGGACCGCTCAGATTTTATATTTTGCTTATTGTCTCATAGTTCCACACAACTACTTCCAGTTTTCCCGACTGATCTGCGTTCTGTTTTTCATGGCCTATCTACTGCGCCAACTTATAACTAAATCTGAGGGGGAGAGGGGGTGCGATGGAGAGGTTTCCTTGTCAGAACAGCTTACACTTACAATACAGAATTTCTTTCACCTTCACAGCTTGAGATGAAAATTCAATATTTCTTTAAGGGATTTCAAAAAAAAGGGGGGGGTTGTAACAGCATTAAAAACCGACTGGAACCCGGGTGATTCTGAAACCCTAGTTGTAGGTTTCCTCACTGACGACCCCGCTTACGAAGTTGAACCTTCTCGTGGCTGCTCTCGGTTGCTCTGTTACTTGGAGAACCATCTCTTTTGTCGTTTGGCCCGTCAGCGCCGTGAGTAGCTGCCAGCTGACGTCACGAGACTAGCGGTGCGTCACGGCCGAGATGCGCACAGCAGGTGGTAACAGCCGGCGGACGAAACCGCCGAGGCCAACTGTGCGCAGTCCGGAAGACCGCGTCCCGCAAACTGTGTCTGGTCTAAATTACGATCGAAAGCGACTGAAAACCAGGCGTTAAAGGGCGGAGCAACTGGAGCGGTTATAAAGGGAGAAAGTAAAAAATACGGGTTCATCACTATTTGTTTTACAGGGCCGACTGAATGGTAAGAATGGTGAATCAGTTCACTTGCAGCTCACCCGAGTTTGTACGCTCCACTTCTCACCGCTAGCGCTGATACAAATCTTCACATTTACTTACTGTCTACAAGGAAGAGTCGACATGTCTAGCCATATTGGATATATCCAGTCAATAAATTAATAAAATTCAGCAACCAGTTGCTTGTAATTATTTATTTTAGACGACCGGTTTGGACGCTTGAGTGCCCTTCTTCTGGTCTATTTTAGTATTGTTGCTTAATGAGTGTAGCTACATGCTATTAGGAGAATGTAGCATGTAGCTACATTCATTAAGCAACAGTACTAAAATAGACCAGACGAAGGGCACTCAAGCGTCCGAAACCGGTCGTGTAAATAATTACAATCCACTGGTTGCTGAATTTTATTAATTTATAACCTGAACAGTTGCTGAAATGGATAAAGTACTTCAAATATCCAGTCAAGTTTTCTCCCCAGATAACTCTGAAGTGTAGTCTCGTGCATCCTCTTTTTTTACTTCATTATTTAGCTTTTGATAATGGAGTTACTGTTTCATCGGTAAAGAAAATATCACTCGCGGAATAGAGTGAGCCGCTGTTCATTAACGTTAACACACAATTTTTTTTCCTATCTCTCAGTCCTGAAATGTGGTGAATCAGGAGTGCGATGGACGCGATCCACCACATAGATGACATACATCCCACAGGGCGGGCAATATACGGCCTCAATACAAATAGACGCGCAGATGGTTCCCCAACATATGGCAAGACCTCACAAATAACAGAAGTGATTATACTTATCGTGTGTAACTGCAAGCCATTTCGAACAAAAATAGATTTTTATCCACTCCTTTTATGGAAGTTTCAGACCCATACTTTACATACCTACAATCATAGACAACAGCATCATCAACGAAAAGGCTGATGTAGCTTCGTAAGTTATTCACTGGGCCATTCGTACATACGACAGCAATCCAAAAATTATTTACACTTTTGCCATATCGTTTGTTACATTGTTCCCGTTGTCTTCTGCCCTCGCTCATGTCGTCGTTGTAATGCTGTGACAGTTTGATATTTCCGACACTGTTCTTTCCTCTGCTGCAGCAGATCATGGCAGCTCCATTAGTGGGGAGCACGAGCGTTGATCCGATGCCTCTGGTCGGGGGGGGGGGGGGTGTCAAAAGGGCAGACGTTCACCTAAATACGCGAAAATGCACTATCACGTGACCGTGTTTTGTTGTTGCATGACATCGCACGGCCACACTCGGCCCATCACAGTACTGAATTCATCAACAAGTTGAAATTCGAGGTGTTTGATCACCCTCCCTGCAGCCCAGACCTTGCTCCAAGTGACTTTCACTCGTTTGCGCCACTCAAGGATGCTATACGTGGTCGCCGATTTGCCTCAGATGTGGACACAAATGCACGTTGATCGTTGGACCGCGCGTAGGAAAAGAGGGAGATTACATAGAAAAATGATGTGCATTGTGTACACCTAGCTTCATATTAATAAACGGAAGAATGAAAAGAGTGGATTTTTTACTTGTCCTATTACTTGTCGTAATAGCAGTGACCTAAACATTTCCTTTGCGTATTCCTAAATCAGCTGTGCACGATTTGTTTTGATAGTTTTGACAGCAGTGTCAGCTGCATCAACTAAAAGCGACTACTCGGATGAAAAATCTAGTTCATGTAGTGTGTAAGCTCGTTTCCATTCCGTAAACGACAGTAGTAGACGGTACTGAATGCCTGCCTAATGAAAGAGGACGGCGTCAACACTAGCGGCCCTCTGAAGACGCTAAAGGTACATTCTCATACTAGCTGAAAACGCCGTGTTGTCCGGATATTACATTGCTCAAAACAGTGTTTCAGGTTAGATATACACAATATACAAATAAAAGCGTATTCTTTTATTCACATATTCGGTAAAATTGTAACGTGCCATATATTACGATATATTGCTGTGTCAACTCTTTACTTAATATTTACGGGCCTTTAAAGCATCGTTGGCCTCTAATACAGTGTGTTATCACCTCAGACGGCCAGTACAGTTGCACACCTACGTGGCATGGACAGTATGAGGTTTCAATCAGCTCTTGAGAGATATTTGGCCATTCTTCCACGAGTGCAATATCCAGCTCTGCAACCGTTGTGGGAGATGCTGGTGTGGCTGCAATGCGTCTGCCAGGAGCATCATCGACGTGTTCAATCGGATTCAAGTCCGGTGAACAAGCTGGCCACTCCAATTCCCTCAGCTGCAAGCAGATTGTCCACCAGTGGCAACGAGTGTCATCGTCCACCAGAAGGAACCCATCACCTATGGCACCAGCGTAGGGCACAGCAGAAGATCTAAGGACCTCGTCTCTATACCTCTGACCACACAGAGCGACATTCTGAACGACATAAGAGGTCCGAACTCTGTCAACACTCACTCCTGCTCACACAATTCGTCCACTACCATGATATGGTGTTCCCTGCCATAAGCAGGATTGTTCCGAGTTTCACGTACTCTCCAGATGAGGGAACGGCGATTGTCCGGCTGAACAAATCTTGACTCATATGTGAAGTTTCTGCGGGCTAAACGGTGTCGCGGTTTTAATGCGACACACGGGACAGGCCTCCGTGCGTTTTTTTTTTTTTTTTTTGTGGTTTTAGGGCGCACAACTTCTATGGTCATTAGCGCCCAGCTAAGAACATTGATTCGCTATGATCTCAAAAAAATGGTGACTGTCAGAACATCAGCAAGAGGCTAAAAACGAAAGATAAAAGACAATTAAAAGGGTTAAATATCCTTGGATAGGTTGGCCAAGTTCATAAAACGCAAAACCCGAGCAGCTGCTCGTGTGTCATCAGCTAAAATTTCCTCCAGAGTAGACGGAAAGTGAAGGGCTACACGGAGATGATTAAAATTAACACAAGTCAGTAAAACATGTCGCACTGTCAACAGTTCACCGCAGGAGCATAGCGGTGCAGGTTCGGCGGATAGCAAGTGACGGTGGCTGAAACGGCAATGACCGATCCGCAACCGAGCCAGGATGACCTCCTCCCGCCGAGAGGGGCGTGAGGATGTCCTCCAAGCGGTCGGGATCGGTTTGACAGTTCGCAATTTATTGTTGTACAGTGAAAGCCACACACTGTGCCATTGCGACACGATACTCCGGCGAAGAGCCCGTTGAACATCGTCCGATGGGACGCAAAAGGTAGCCATGCGAGGTAAAAGAGCTGCTGCCTTGGCTGCTGTGTCGGCGGCCTCATTCCCGGGCACACCCACATGGCCAGGGACCCACAGGAAAGAAACGTGACAGCTGTCATCCGCCAGCAACTGGAGGGAGCGTTGGATCCGATACACGAGAGGATGGTTCGAGAAAGGGTCCTTAAGACTCTGCAGGGCACTAAGGGAGTCAGAACATATGGCATAGAAAGGTTGGCGGTGGCGGCAGGTATACAAAACGGCCTGGTGGAGGGCGAAAAGCTCAGCCGTGAAGGTCGAGCACCGGTCAGGGAGCTTGTATTGGAACCGGTTGTCCCCGACGACGAAGGCAGATCCGACACCGGCAGTGCTCTTGGAACCATCAGTGTAAATAAATACGGCATTATCGAACCGCGAACGGAGTTCGACAAGCCTCGAGCGGTACACCAAATCCGGAGTGCTCTCCTTGGGGAGCGAACTAAGTTCGAGGTGAGTGTGAACCTGGGCCTGATGCCACGGTGGCAATGGGCTTTCGCTCAACCGAAGGGTGGAAGGAAGGGTAAAATCGAGCCGCTGTAGCAGGCAGCGAAACCGAACTCCCGGTGGAAGCAAGGCAATCGCAGACAACTGATATTGGCGATCGAGTGAGTCGTCAAAAAATAATCTGTAAGAGGGATGGTTGGGCATCGACCGTAGGCGGCATGCATACCGACACAAGAGTATGTCACGTCGAGTGGTCAAGGGTAATACAGCAGCCTCGGCATACAGACTTTCAACAGGGCTGGTATAAAATGCACCGGTCGCCAAACGTAATCCACGATGGTGGATAGAGTTGAGACGGCGGAGAATCGACGGCCGTGCTGAAGAGTACACAAGGCTTCCATAGTCGAGCTTCGACTGAACAATGGCCTGGTAAAGGTGAAGCAGGACGGTACGATCCGCTCCCCATGACGTGCCACTGAGGACACGAAGAACGTTAAGGGATCGGGCACAACGGGCAGCCAGGTAGGACACGTGTGTGGACCAGCAAAGTTTCCGATCCAACATGAGTCCCAAGAATTTCGTAGTCTCCACGAAAGGGAGAGCAACAGGGCCGAGACGTAGAGAAGGTGGAAGAAATTCCTTGTATCTCCAAAAATTGATACACACAGTTTTCTCAGTGGAGAATCGGAAGCCGTTTGCGATGCTCCAGGAATATAGACGGTCAAGACAGCGTTGGAGAGAACGCTCCAAGAGACACGTCCGCTGGGCGCTACAATAAATTGCGAAATCGTCAACAAAAAGAGATCCGGAGACGTCGGCTGAAAGGCAGTCCACGATCGGATTGATTGCAATGGCAAAGAGCGCCACACTCAAGACGGAGCCCTGTGGTACCCCATTCTCCTGGCAAAAGGTATCTGACAAAACAGAGCCCACCCGTACCCTGAACTTGCGATCCGCCAAAAACGCTTGAATGAAAAGAGGAAGGCGGCCCCGAAGGCCCCATGTGTGTAATGTGCGGAGAATACCCGCTCTCCAACAGGTATCGTATGCCTTCTCCAAGTCGAAGAACACGGCTACTGTTTGACGCTTCTTTAGAAAGTTGTTCATAATGAAGGTCGACAACGTAACGAGGTGGTCAGCAGCAGAGCGGTGTCGACGAAAACCGCATTGTATATTAGTCAGGAGGCGGCGAGATTCGAGGAGCCAGACCAACCGAGCGTTAACCATGCGTTCCATCACCTTACAGACGCAGCTCGTCAGAGAAATGGGACGATAACTGGAAGGAAGGTGTTTGTCCTTCCCTGGTTTGGGGATGGGGACAACAATGGCTTCACGCCAACTTGTGGGAACATGACCTTCAGTCCATATGCGATTGTAGGTACTAAGAAGAAAGCACTTGCCCGCAGGAGAGAGGTTCTTCAGCATCTCAATATGAATGGAATCGGGCCCGGGAGCAGAGGACCGGGACAGGGCGAGAGCACGGTCTAGCTCCTGCATGGTGAAGGCGACGTTATAGTTTTCACGATTAAAAGAGCGGAAAGAAGGCGGCCGTGCCTCCTCTACCTGTTTGCGAGAGAGAAAGGCAGGGTGGTAATGGGCAGAGCTCGAAACCTCCGCAAAGAAACGACCCAATGCGTTTGAAACATCAGCTGGGTCCACGAGGACCGCGTTCTCCACGGTCAGGCCAGGAATCGGGGAGTGGACCTTGATGCCGGACAAACGGCGTAGGCCACCCCAGACAACCGTGGAGGGAGTAAAACGGTTAAAAGAACTAGTAAAAGCTGTCCAGCAAGCTTTCTTGCTGTCGTTTATGATACGACGGCACTGCGCTCTCATACGTTTGTAATTGATGCAATTCTCCAAAGTTGGGTGGCGGCGGAAGGTGCGTAAGGCACGGCGTCGGGCTCGAAGCGCGTCGCGGCAGGCTGCAGTCCACCAAGGGACCTGCACACGACGTGGAGAAGAGGATGTACGAGGTATGGAACGTTCAGCAGCAGTGAGAATAACCTCTGTGAGGTATTCGACCTGACTGTCACAGTTGGGAAAATGCTGATTGTGAAAAACAGCCATGGACGAATAAAGCCCCCAGTCGGCTTTAGAAATGTTCCAACTGGTGGGACGTGGAGATGGGGAGTGATGTAGGAAGTGGATGATACAAGGGAAATGGTCACTCGAGTACGTGTCAGAAAGTGCATACCACTCAAACCGACCGGCAAGCCGAGGAGTGCATATTGCGAGGTCTATATGGGAATAAGTGTGTGTTGTGTCAGAAAGGAAGGTCGGTGCACCGGTGTTGAGGCAGACAAGATCGAGGTGTTGGAGAAGGTCCACCAAAAGGGAGCCTCTCGGACAAGGTGCCGGAGAGCCCCATAGGGGGTGGTGGGCATTAAAGTCGCCTACCAACACGAAAGGTGAAGGGAGCTGGTCAACAAGGTTTAGCACATCTGCCCTAGTAAGGGCAGATGACGATGGCGAATATATATTACAGAGGGAGAAGGTAAATGTGGATAAGGTGATGCGGACGGCAACTGCCTGTAGGTGAGTGTGCAAGGAAATGGGATGGAAATAGACGTCGTCTCGAAGGAGCATCAGAACCCCTCCATGGGCTGGGACACCTTCCACGGGTGGCAGGTCGAACCGCACAGAGGTGTAGTGTGGAAAGTCTGCACGATCACGTGGACGCAACTTAGTTTCCTGGAGGCAGACTAGAAGCGGGCAGTGCAATCGAAGGAGTAATTTTAACTCCTCCCGATTAGAACGAATGCCGCGAATGTTCCATTGAAGGAGCGCCATGATAAAAATGAGAGAAGAAATAAGGATAAAAACCAAGTAGCGAGCGGGGTCACCTCGACGGCCGCTGAGGACCGGATTTCGAGGGAGCACTGCTATCGCTGTCCAGGGGCAAAGGGTCGTGGTCCATAGGTTCGACCGACGCGCCTGCCACCTCCCTGAGTTGATCAGGAGGGGCAGTTTCCACCGCCGGTAAAGGGCCGGGCGCCCGGCAAACGGAGCGTCCCGGTGAAACAGAAGACGGCCGAGGCCGGCAACTGTTGGACGGCGCGACAGATGGGTCACGCCTCGGCGGGGAAGGAGAGGAACTCTTTTTCTTGTCAGCTCTTCTGGAAGAGTGACGGCGGGAAGAGGCAGTTGACGGTTGGGAAGTCTGAGAACGCAGAAAATCCTCACGGACGGGTTCCTTTTTCAAGGTCCGGGCATCTTGTTTAGGTGCCCGCGGTTTACTAGATGTTGACGAAGACTGTACCTTAGAAGCAGCAGGAGGAAGCGGGGACGTGGAACGGGCAATCTTCGGGCTGGCGGATCGCACAACTGTGTCAGCGAAAGTGAAATCACAAGTCTGGGTACTGGAATCCTTAGTAGGTCGAGTTGAGGTGAGGACCTTACTGTATGTACCCGCTGGGAGGACAGTGGGCTTTCGACTCGCCAACAACTTTCGAGCGGCAGATGTTGATACCTTCTCCGTGACCCGAATTTGCTGAATGATTTTTTCATCCTTATATACAGGGCAGTCGCGAGAGGAAGCCGCATGGTCGCCGTTGCAGTTAAGGCAGTGAGGGGACGGAGGTGGGCAATCCCCCTCATGGGCGTCCCTACCACAAGTGACACATTTTGCTGCATGTGGGCAATGTTCACGGGTATGGTTGTACCTGTGGCATTGGTAGCAGCGCGTTGGGTTTGGAATATAAGGGCGGACTGAGATAACTTCGTACCCTGCTTTGACCTTCGACGGGAGGTCAACTCTGTCGAATGTCAAAAACACAGTACGAGTCGGTGTCAGCTGGTTATCTACCTTTTTCATCACCCTGTGGACGGCTGTCACACCCTGATCGGACATATAGGACTGGATGTCGTCATCAGACAACCCGTCAAGGGATCTCGTGAAGACTACCCCCCGTGACGAGTTGAGTGTGCGGTGCGCTTCTACTTTGACTGGAAACGTGTGCAATAACGTAGTCCGGATAAGTTTCTGGGCTTGGAAAGCACTGTCCACTTCCAGCAACAATGAGCCATTGCGCTGACGCGAACAGGTTTTAACAGGGCCAGCAATTGCATCAACACCTTTCTGTATAACGAAAGGATTGACAGAATTGAAGTCTTTTCCGTCGGTGCGCGACACAACAAGAAATTTCGGCAAATTAGGCAGAGTCTTCTTTTGCTGAGGCGAGTCTATCTTACGTTTCTGGGTCAATGTCAGTGAAGAAGAGAAGGAAGTCATTGCGGAAGTGTCCCCCGTGATTACCGGCGTCTCCGATGGCGCGCTCCTTCCTAGTGGGGGCCCTCTCCGAGGGCTTACCCGCCTTAGGTGATTGTTCACACCTCAGGTCACACCTCCCGAGAACTGACGGAGGGACCAATTGGCATGTTCGGAAGGTACCAGCTCGGGTAATCACCCCTCCCTGGGCCTGGCCTTTACCAGGGGGTACGTACGTGCCCTACTTGTCTACCCGGGGCGGGGAATTACGCGTTACCCCGTCACCTGCTACGCATGATAATGCGTGGGTCGGCCTTCAGACACGCACAGGGAGGAAAGAAGAAGAATAGAGGAAGCGAAGAGAAAGAAGGAGAGGTGTCTCAAACGCCGAGGCGGAGACTAATGAGGAGAAGAAGGCGAGGAGAGGACAAGGAGAGAGAGACAGAAACAAAGGGTAAGAAAGGAAGGAACCAAGGAATAAGAGAAACGACAACAAGAAAACACCTGAACTCGTGAAATACGCCCGTCTCCGGGCGAAGGCATAAACCGGGAGGGAAAGTGAAGCAGCCTGGGGCAGAAGAAAGGCTGCTCCGGCTCGGGGCCCCGTGCGCGCCACACACGTACCCACAAAAGAACTGTGGGCCCCCTGGGGGGGCCTCCGTGCGTAGAGGCCACATTCCTGAAGGCGATTTCGGGCAGTTTGTGTTGATAATGCGAGTTGTCTTGCTGCCTGGAGGGTGCGTTGCAGCTGAGTTGCATTCAGCCTCCTGTCTCGACGGGCTGTTAAGCGGAGATAACGGTCATCTCTTGTTGATGTTACCTGTGGTCGATCTAAGCCTTGCCTTCTTCTGACGGTGCCTGTAGTTTGAAATCGCGTCCAGGTCCTGGAAATAACACTTTGGGACACTCCAATAGCTACAGCCACCTCCTGTGTCTCGCTTCGAGCCTTCCTATGAGTCTGCATACTTTACCTTCGGGTTGTTGCATTGCACTATCTGCTCACTACACTATCTGAATTGTTTGGTAGGGTAAACAACTCAACTCCCTCTATAGCAACTTTGTGTTCTTACGACTATCTCGATTGCCTTTATGTTGTCAACACACGGTAGAACCGACAGAAAAGATGTCTAACCATTTTAGTTCATTCTGTTGATGAATGACAATAGTTGTGAAGGTAGATAACTGAAGTGAGTTATTGTACTGAGCAGTGTATTTACTCCATACTCAATCCACCTCCGTTCCCCTCTTAAGTCTAATGACCGTTCAAATCAAATGTTTGTATAACTTATGGGACTTAACTACAGGCTCATCAGTCCCTAAACTTACAAACTACTTATGAACTAACTAAGACTAAGGACGGCACAAATATCCATGCCCGAGGGGGGATCCGAACCCCCGACCGTAGTGGCCGTGCAGACCGTGACTGGAGCGCCTCAGTCTCCTCGGCCACCGCGGCCGGCTCTAGTGACCGTAGATTGAGGTCTATGAAATCTTATGTAGATTAATGTTTCTCTTGTTTTGAAGGTTAAGTGTGCCAAATTTCAAGATCGGAACGCGACTGTAGATTGGTATGCAAAGAAACGCACGGACACTATATATAAAGGTGACTGTTTAATATTCAAGAGTAAAAGGAGTTTTACGCTCACAAGTGTCGCATGTAGAAAAATATTACAGGCTATTATAAACAGGGTAATTTCTTGCGAGAAGTAGCAAGTTTTATCACCGTCTCCCACGGTCGTAAAAAAATGGAGGGGCGTTGTAGCTTCCATGAAAAATGTACGCCACTGTATAATGTTGGGGAACGTTTAATACGTGCGCTGGACTAGCCCGAAACACGCTGTGTACGGTAAGACAGCAAAATAAGCGCGCAGTTAAGAGCCTGGCGAGTGCGACGTGCCACTTAGACAATGCCGCCGCGATGTAACTGCCAGAGGCGGCGCCGTGTTTTATTGGACGGCGGCGTCGGCGGCGAGAACAAAAGCGGCGTGTGCCGACACTGCGGCGATAGCGCCCCAGGCCGGTATCGACCCGCGGACCTCAGGAGGGAGGCGGAGGGGCAGACGGTCCCAGACGCGGACGTGCGCGGCCAGCAAACCAGACACCCGTCCCCTTACCGCCTGCAGACTTCTATTCCCAACCTGCCATTCTCACCCTGCCCCACCAACTACTGCCTCTTCCCATCACGTACGTGGCTTTGACAGTCCCCGAAGAACAAAACCTGCAAAGGAACTTCGACTTTGATCCGATGACGGCAGTGCCACATGGGGGATAGTAGGTGCACTGATGATAGATTCAGCGTCGTCCGCCAGACAACGTAGTGACGCAGCTGCCAGACTTAGAGCTCCAGGCTGAATCGTTCGCCATGCTTCCCCCAACATGGTTGGAATCGCACTGCACTAACAACGTAGAGGCGCATGCCCTGCCGTCTTTCACAAACGATTTCGCAAAAAAATAATTGGTAGAAATATTTAATTTTTCCGCTACTTAAATCATTATGTGTTAGCATTGTGACGAAATGCTCGTCATTTCGGTAGTAGTCATAGTTAACAAGATATTGGCTTCGAAATAAGAGACTGCGCTGCATTACGAAAAGTTTGCAGTAAAAAATAGAGGTTGCTATAATATTCAGTTTGGTGCTTGTTGCACCATATGATGCTGCGGGTGAAACTTTCTTAGTGGATTGAATTTTATTTTCGATTTAGGAGGAGAACTTTACTTTTCACACATACCGCTAAACTTTATTTTATTTAGCGCACTCATTTCCGATGGCGATAAGGCCAGAATGAATCATTGCGTATCTCATACACGATTAGAGGTTTCAAAATGATTTTTGTACAAATAACAACATGCAAAGAGGGGAGTATTTTGCCACGTGGTTACTACGCAAAACTTCATTAACTAACGTTATTCAAGAAATTACATAGTTGTAGAATGAAAAAGAGTAAAGTTAGTGATTTATTATTCGATTTGCAGATATTTCTTCGTCACTCACTAATGTTTATTTCTTTGCTTCTTGTCCATTGTGTTTCAGAGCTACTACTCAGTTTCCAAAACGTAATAGGAGATACATTTCCTTCAGTCTGAAGCCTAGGAGTAACTGAACGGAAGTTACTAGATCTAATGAGGATTTTGAGAGACAATATTTGAAAATGACAGATAGCAAGGATCTCTTCACTAGCTAACGAACTGACTCTCATTTCCTCACATAATAAAGCACCCTCTATTGAGATATTTAGAATATCCTTTTCATATAACTGAAAAACTGAAATTGCATATTACATAGAGACACAGCACTTTTGTAGTGTGCAACTATTAAATTAAATGGGTTAAAAGAAGTCAGTACCAGTATCTTCAAGTATGGACGTTATGCAGTAACGACATTTGCCTAATTATTAGGAGCTCTAATACGGAAGACGTGTTACTGCTAGACGGGCGGGCGGATCCCAGTGCGTCATATTTAACTGACATTATCTAAAGTTACACATTTTTAATTTGCTGTTTGTAGAGGATGAAAATTTGATGTATTGTGAACATTTCATTCGCTTAATGTGTTCACCTAACTACAACAGGAAAAAAGTTCCACGCATGTCGAAATTTCTGTAACGTCGTCAGAAACTGCATGTTCGTAAACTATCAGTATATGCTGTTTATAAATTATTGCCAGAAATAAAACTAAAATGAAATTATAGTGTAGTTCTTAACAAAGACACTGATGAAAATTCCACGTTCATAGAGTGAGTAGTTTTCGAGTGTGAGCGAGTTGAATGAAACGCGAGGGCACACGTGAGCTCTTCCCGAACGTGGAAACTGCTACAGCTTGGGGAAAAGATGGACAGTTCAGCTCGGGTTTATAGGAACCTTAGCCAGACCGCCACCTGTGTGTAGGGAATGCGTCACGTGCCACGAAAAACCAGGCCAGCTCGCCTCACCCTTTGCTACGTAACCGCTCGACTTACATTAGGCCTCATAAGTTTGAAGTCCTCCACGAAGGTCTGTATGGTGCATAATAAAGCATTACACTTACGTCTGCCTTTGGCGTAACTCAGCTTCTGCAGTTGCAGTCTTGCAGCAACATCTGGTTACGTTCAATACCAGCAGCTGAACTCCATTACTGTGTACGCTAGTGATTTGCAATTAGGAAGAGTAACACTAGGGAACTGTGAATCAGCAGTTTAATAAATTTGATATGCATCATCATCTATTCAACAATGAAAAGTTAAGGTGCTGATGGGCATAGTGACTGCCTCGAAATCTGGTTAAAACTGTGTCCCCACGACCTCTGAGGGTCACTTTTGTATACTATTCAGATCCCTGAATTGTTGGAGTCGTTGAAACATGATTACATTAATTTTACAATCAATTATCTTAATACCATATGCTCTATAAATCAAGCTTAAATATGGCGTGATCTTTTATTAAAATGTAAACATTCATACCTTACCTTACGTTTCTAATTACCGAAAATATCCTTTAAATATGAAAAAATCAACAATGTATTGCATTTATCACAATAACCTGAATATTAACAGGAAACTGTTCCTAACATCTGTGGAGTTATGATTAACGAGTATTTTCAATTCTGTAACAAGATTGAGCGGAACGAACAATGCATACTCTGAGTTTATCTACACAGGGGATTTGGCTTTTATGACTATTCGTTATTCTGTCAATATTTAAAGTTGATATTTATTAAAAACTTAACATGATCACAAACGGTCTTATTTATTTAACATAACTTCATATTGGTATTTGAGCTGAAACATTTTTGTCAGCCCTGTGCCTTTCTATATTTGGACATTTACATTAAACAATTTCATAATTTATGTTCCTACCAATTGACAGTATTTCGTGTTATATATTTCCTTTTGATACTCGTTAGATAATCCACTGTATACTCATGTCTCGTAGACCTTTATCTTTAACCAAAACCATTACAGTTACAATTTATGTTTAGCTGAGAAAATGGGATGACTACTATATTTTCATAGTGCCAAAGGTCTTGCCTGTTACATACCACAAGCAAACAGGCGCCATTTCATTGAGAGGCACTCTTGCGTCCTGGGGCAATTGAGAGCAAGCGTTGTAAATAAAAATAAATCTTGCGAACGACTCCGTCGAATCCAAACATTGTTTCTTGTTGCTAGGGCCAGTACTTTTATAACGTCGAAATGTGACACACACACACACACACACACACACACACACACACACACACACACACACACACAATTATATATAAACAGTTGTGATGGCCTTCATTGAGGCGTATATAATAAGCGTTATTATAAACACCTACAGTCGCACTTTATTACCAATCCACCAAAACAAGCAGGCATTTCGTGCAGAAAAACTTGGCGCTGTGCTTCAGTGAAGCTATAAAACCTGACGTCGCCCCTCTACGGCCTTGTAGAGTTGGAGCAACAAGTTTATTTCTGCGTGAGAGTTTGGTGTGGATCCATTTAAGGCCCTGTCCGCTTATAACAAATATAAATCATACGCAAAAACAAAACAGTCGCTCCGGCTCTACGACACGGCCGTATGGAGGCCACGTCCGGTTTTATAGCTTCATTGAAGCACAGCGCCATTCTAACTTTTTACGGAAATGTGTAAAAATTTAAAATAATTTTCTGGATATGTCTGATGAATACGAAATGCTTTATTAACAAAAATGCATCCTGGAACAGAGGTATTCACGCTAAAATAAATTTTCCGGTAGCGTTAATTCTACACAGTGATAACAGCATCGATAGCTGTACTCAGCATGCAGTCGTGTACGGTTTCAATGGAACAGCAGGGCAACAACGCTAAATTGGACTGTTTCCATTGACAGGGCGACCACATTGAAGAATTTTCGCATCAGAGTTTTAATTAGTCCTGCAGCGGTGACAGACCGCGGTGCACCGCTAGCGGAGCCAAAACGGTAATGAGTTTTCAGCGGCAGCTGTTTCGGGCCAATCGGCGCAGTCTGAGAACTCGCCTGCATCGCTCTGACACGATTCCAGAAACTTCCACCGTGTTTTCGTTTAGTTCCTGATATATGACTGGGTGAAGGATTGCAAAATCTAACTGTCGCTACCTTCCTTATTTTCTCTCTCTCTCTCTCTCTCTCTCTCTCTCTCTCTCTCTCTCTCTCTCTCTACTAGATTCTGCTGGTGGTGGTGGTGTTAAACTAAGTGCCAAGCAGCTGGTTGGTTCGTAACACGGCAGATCGCCTAACCACTAGCTAGTTTGAGAATATTTTCAGGTAGGCTAACCAATGACAGCGAGAAATTACAGTTTGCTTTTAGCGCTGTATCTGATCTTTTCTTCTTTATTCTGTTGGCTCATAGAGATATGCTGGAGATGCTTGAACATCGTTTGCCGGATACGTAGTACCTCACGCCTCTTGAAACACTGCCCCACATAATAAAATATATTACCCGCATTTCTTGTAAGTGACGCGCGCAGAGTTCGAGCGTCGCCTACAGCCGAGCGTAGCAATACGCGACAAGCGTCAACTACCAACTAATTTTAATCCGACTGTAGGCTAGTTTTTAATTGTGAACCGGCCAATGCCGATTCATTCGTGATAAACAGTTGGTACTACGCGATCTCTCCCGGGATTGTAAGAACTTGTGTTATCAACTCTCTGCGTTTCCGCGCTCATATCGATTTGCTGTAGTAGTCTAACTCCTCACTAGGGCTGTTGCTATTTTTAAAAATATAGGGAATCCGAATATATTTAAAAAACATATCAGGCATCCGATATATAGATATTTGAAAAAATATCTGGCCGATATATAAAGGAATAAAAATATAGATATATCGGATGTAAAATATTGAAAAATTGGCCTACAAAAATATCTGCTGCACATTGTAAACATACTACTGGTTTTAGAGCTCTATATTTAAATATTGACGATTACGCGTTAGATATTCCACTCATAGCATGAATAAGGAAAACAAAATTTTTAAGTTGTTAATTGCATTTTTTGCAGATGAAAAGCTTTTAATACAATAGCCTTGGTCGAATGTTGTATTATTTATTAACAACTATGTACATTTGGTGAGACTTCAATAGAAACACTGCTTACTGTTTCGTCTTGATCGTTAATCTGTAAAATGTTCAGTATTGAGAATGTTAATCCGCTAATATTCGCTAACTGTAAAGTGCAAAGCTAAATAAATTGAAAACTTGCAATTATTACTTCATCAGTTAAACTTTCCTGTTCGTCAGCAGATTTGGTGGTGTTGGTATTTGGATTGAAGAAACTTTTCAGATTTCTTCACCAGGGCACTTACAACAGTGCCACTACCGGTAGATCTTTGTACCTGCACGTAAACATAGTGGTGGTTTCGCTTTGAATGCGCCGCTAGTTTTCTTTTGTTTCCACATAAATTGCACGAAATTGTTCAAGCGTCCAGCTTCTTCAAATCTTCCACTTAACCGACGAATGCACTGCTGATGACACGATTCCCACATAGCCAACAATGTCACAATGAAGATGGCCGATGAGTACGTCGTTCGGTTTCGTCACCTATCGGGTTTGTCCAGAACACCTCACGTTGACTAATCTTTTCACATTGCTGCCAACGCCAGTGACGTTGCAGTTTGTGTTGGTGCGCTGATCACCAATTACGTCATCAGCGCCCCTTTTACTTTATCCACACAATCAACGAGAAAGAATGGATGGGAAAAAGTAGCTAGACCCCTTCACACAACAAAAGTTATATTCCACTACAGTTTCAAAAGTATAATGTATCTACGGAAAATTGCGAAAAAAATTTAGTGTAAATTAAAAATATCGGCACCCGTTATTTGCATTTTGACATAGATATATCGATGTATCGACGTAAATATATATCGATTTTAATTGATTAAAATATTGAAACTTCCTGGCAGATTAAAACTGTGTGCCGGAACCGAGACTCGAACCTGGGACCTTTGCCTTTCGCGGGCAAGCGCTCTACCGACTGAGCTATCCCGACACGACTCACGATGCCGCCTCACAACTTTACTTCCGCCAGTACCTCGCCTCCTACTTTCCAAACTTCACAGAAACTCTCCTGCGAACCATGCAAGACTAGCACTCCTGGAAGAAAGGATATGGTGGATACATGGCATAGCCAGAGCCTAAGGGATGTTTCCAGAATGAAACTTTCACTCTGCAGCGAAGTGTGCGCTGATATGAAACTTCCTGGCAGATTAAAGGTCCCAGGTTCGAGTCCCGGTTCCGGCACACAATTTTAATCTGCCAGGAAGTTTCATATCAGCGCACACTCCGCTGCAGAGTGAAAGTTTCATTCTGGATTAAAATATTGAGTTGTGTATTTTATCAACAGCCCTACTACCCACAATACGCGATAGAACACTAGGGTAATGAATTACGTCCTTACTCAGTAACAAGAAATAGATGCCATACCGTAATAGTTAAAGTATCACTGAAGATACTTAATATATTAGAGTCCGGGTTCCTATTTCTAGTCAGTAAAACGTGAGGATAACTGCGCAGCATCGAGCACTATACAGAGTATTTCAGAAGTAATATACGTATTACAAAATAAAAGTTTTGTCCGAAGTATCATGCGGCTCGGCTATTGGAGAAACGAACAGTCTATATTAACAGTCGCTAGACGTCAGTTGTCTTCCTTTTCGCTTGGTAACCGTCATATATTTGAAATTCTTTATGAACCTGTAATGTAGGGCAGAAGCAGAGCTGGTGGCACAGGTGGGGCGCCGCTTCCGGCGCTGTGCCGCCGCCCCCTGGCGGGCCGCCGTCTATATCTGGCCGTGGCGCGCCACCGACTGCTGCACTGCGACAACACACCAGGTCTCAGCCCACACACCGGCTACCGCTGTCTCAACCCACACAACAACTATACCAAAAAGTCTACACTTCTCTGTGTGTATGTTTGGACATTTAAAAATAACGCCGTGTCTCCTTCCCCCTCATCCATCCCCGTCCCCATAACTGTACTGCCAACAGAAACGCTAATTCTTGTTTGTTGTTATTGTTGTTTTGGTTTTCAGTCCGGAGACTGGTTTGATGCAGCTCTCCACAATACCCTATCCTGAGCAAGCCTCTTCATCTCCACATAAGAACGGCAACCTACATATGTCTCAATCTGCTTACTGTATCCATCTCTTGGTCTTCCTCTGCGATTTTTACTCCACACACTTCCCTCCAACGCTAAATTCACAACTCCTTGATGTCTAAGAATGTGTCCTACCAATCTATCCCTTCTTTTAGTCAAGGTATGCCAGAAATTCCTTTTCTCCCCAATTCTGTTCAGTACCTCCTCATTAGTTACGCGATCCACTCACCTAATCTTCAGCATTCTTCTGTAGCACCATATTTGAAAAGCCTCAATCCTCTTCCTGTCCGCACTGTTTATCGTCCTTGTCTCACTCCCATACAAGGCAACACTCCATACAAATGCCTTCAGAAAGGACTTCCTTAGGCTTAAAGCAATATTCGATGTTAACAAATTTCTCTTTTTCAAAAACGCTTTTCTACCTATTGCCATTCTGCATTTTATATCCTGTGTACTGCGACCATCTTTTGTTATTTTACTGCCCAAGTAACAAAACTCGTCTACCTCCTTTATTGCTTCGTTTCCCAATCTAATTCCTACAGCATCACCTGATTTTCTTACACTGCACTCCATTACCCTAGTTTTGCTCTTGTTAATGTTCATCTTATATGCACCTTTCAGAACACTGTCCATTCCGTTCAATTGCTCTTCCAGGCCCTTTGCTGTATCTGACAGAATTACTATGTCGTCGGCAAAACGCAATGTTTTTAATTCTTCCCCCTGAACTTTAATTCCTTCACCAAATTTCTCTTTGCTTTCCTTTATGGCTTGCTCAATGTACAAATTGAATAACAATGGAGAAAGACTACAACCCTGTCTTACTCCCTTTCCAACCGCTGCATCCCTTTCATGCCCTTCCACTCTGACAACCGCTGTCTGGTTTTTGTACAAGTTGTAAATAACCTTACGCTCCCTATATTTTACTCCTGCTTGCTTCAGAACTTGAAAGAGTTTATTCCAATCAACATTGTCAAAAGCCTTCTCCAAATCTACAAAAGCTAGAAATGTAGGTTTGCCTTTTCTTTATCTTCTAGAATAAGCCGTAAAGTGAGTATTGCCTCCCGTGTTCCTACATTTCTCCTGAACCCAAACTGATCTTCCCCCGAGGTCGGCTTCTACCAGCTTTTCCATCCTTCTGTATATAATTCGTGTTAATATTTCGCAACCATGACTTACTAAACTGATGGTTCTGTAGTTTTCACACCTGTCTGCGCCTGCTTTCTTTGGAATAGGGATTATTACATTTTTCTTAAAGTCTGAGGGTACTTGGCCTGTCTCACACATCTTACACACCAGGTGAAACAGTTTTGTCATGGCTGGTTCTCCCAGAGACTTCAGTAGCTCTGAGGGAATATCATCTACTCCAGAGGCCTTGTTTCGACTTAGGTCTTTCAGGGCTCTGCCAAATTCTTCTCTCAGTACAGTATCTCCTATTTCATCATCATTTACATCCTCTTCCCTTCCTACAATATTGTCTCTAAGTTCATTTCCTTTGTAGAGCCCCTCTATATACTCTTTCCACCTTTCAGCTTACCCTTCTTTGCTGAGAACTGGTTTTCCATCAGTGTCCTTGATATTCATAGAGCTGTTTTTCTTATCTCCAAAGGTTTCTTTTATTTTCCTGTAGGCTGTATCTATTTTCCCCCTATTTATACATTCTTCTACATCCTTGCAGTTGACTTCTAGCCACTCCTGCTTAGCCATTTTGCACTTCCTGACAATCTCATTTCTTAGTCGTCTGTACTCCATTTTGCCTGTTTCATTTACTGCATTTTTATATTTTCTCCTTTCATCGATTAAATTTAGTATCTCCTGTGATATCCAAGGATTTTTTGTAGGTCTTGCCTTCCTACCTATTTTCTCCTCTGCTACCTTCACTATTTCATCTCTCAATTTTACCCATTCCTCCTCTGTTTTATTTTCCCCTGTTTCTGTCAATTGTTGCCTAAAGCTCCCTCTGAAATTCTTAAGAAACTCAGGTTTCTTCAATTTATCCAGGTCCCATCTACTTATTTTCCTACCTTTTTGTAGTTTCTTCAGTTTCAGCTGTAAGGCGCCTTGCTGTGGGCCGCGCGGTTGCTCGCCGACGGAGGTTCGAGTCGTCCCTCAGGCGCGCGCGTGTGCTTGAGTGCGTGCGCGTGTGTGTCCCCATCGTTTAGTTTAGCTAGTTTGTAAGTTAAGGGACTAATGACCATAGCAGTTTCGTCTAATAGGTTTACAAACATTTCAACTTTTTCAAAAATTTTATACGAAGTACACTGCAATCCTGTGTGTTCAAGAACCATCGATGAGTGATCTTTGTAGGATGCGGTGCTTTGCGGAAATTCTTCCTTCACAACTTTGTATGCATGCTGCTCCTCTTCCACCTTCACCCACTCCCTCCACCCCCTCGTATTCCCTGACCTTGCTTTCAAAATACTGATTTTGGTGTTACTCAGGAATTGAAATGTTCGTAGATCATCAATCCATAGGCTTAAAAACTACTTATGCCAAGTACAAGGGAAAAAATGAAACAACACGCGCGAGCGACCGAGGGAGGATTAATATCCGACGAGCAATAACGCGCTCCGAAGCGAGATGCCTTGCAGCTTTCTACCACTCTACCGCAGTTTTCTCAGCAAAGGTTTTACGAGTACTTAGTACTTTCTGCCCTAAAAGCTGTAAAAGTGCAATGGAACAAAACTTTTGTGCAGCATTCAGTTACTGAAATGACATACAATGTTGCAAAGTTACTACAATATCATTGCAAAAGAGAGATGCGCGTCAAATGAGCGTTCCTTTCATATTCATCAATATCAACCACTCCTTTCTCGATAACCGCCGGAAAAATATTGTATCTATGTTAGTCATCATCTCTGACATATAACGCAGTTCTCCAGCACTGTGCGTCGATAGCCTTCAATCCTTTGCGTTCTATTACTGCCAGTGCCTCCGAGCCTCAGTTTCTACGTATTATATCGGGGTGTTTAGTCGTTTCGATCATCTTGAATTCTGCACTGACGTGGCATGATCTATTACTCGACTATATTTGTCAGTGAGAACATGCTTCAGAGTCTGAATCGATGAGCAGTTGTCTGCTATTTGAACTAGACCTACAAGGATATCGGCATTGGCGGATGGAAGGGGGGAGGGGGAGGAAGAAAGGGTCCTTCGTGCCACCCCCAGCAGCTTTTTGTTTTTATTATATTTTTAGAATGCGAAGGTATTGTGCTATTAGTGCACTGAGTCTTCAAAACTGTGAGACTTCAGTTTGATTGGGCATGGGATAAAAAAAGGGTGACCGGTACTAGAGTCTTGCTACTGAGCCAGAGTTAACAGACGACGAGAATTCTTTCACCCCCAGGAGGCCGTCCTGGATCAGCCCCTGGATATGGGTGAACTTATTATCTTTCTGAAAAGTGGGTGTTTCATGGCCTTCTGTAAACTTCAGATACCACGAACAGTGGTGTATCACATATTCTTTTAGTTTCTTCGTATATAGTAATTTCTTCAAAATTACTTACACTTTCGCGGACTGTAACCTGAACGTGTACAGTTAACAGCTGTGGGAAATGCAACTTTATCTACTCATGCCAGTTTTCCGCCACTCATTTTGATAGTCGCTGTCATACTAGTGCAGTTAGCTTGATTATCCCCTCCCACTGACTACAAAACGCACATTAAGATTTAAACAGTACTAGCCAGTCCTAATTGTCTGCGCCTTTTTCTAAGGAAATAGCGCGTACAAACTGGTTTATTCGTTCCTACTAAAAATTGCCTCTTGGACGTCACCTTGTGCGAAGTGTAGCGAGTCACAGAAAGAGTGGCATTCCGCGAGGTTTTGTTTCCTAAGCAACACCTTTTTGGAAACGATGGAACACCACATGAATCTGAGTGCAGCGAGAGAGAGTACAGCTCTTATTTAGATGTCGGTCACTGTTTCTTTCGTTACTTCTTGTGTTGGTAACAACGGCTTTCATTTATCTTTGCAGAAAGTCGGCAAGTATCGCTGGTGGCGGAGGGAGTCTGACACCTCGCCTTCAGTGCGATCATTGTTGGTGTCCAGCTGTGTGTAATTCTTTTTATTTTATTTATGATGTTTTTCATCTAAAGAGTCCAAGAGGGTTAGAATCTAAAATGTTAGCTATGTTCTTTTGCCGTAGGTTATCTGTAATAATTGTTTCAATCTAATTTGGGGGCTTTTGTATAATAAAGGTGCAGTTTCCTTAAAATGGTCACTTTTTCTACTGAAATACATAATTTTTCCACATGCTTATTGAATAAGCCGATAGGATCAGAAATGAGAGAATACGAGGGAGTGTTAAAGTGACGGTGCTATCAAAGAAGGTTCAAGAGAAGAAGATTACAGTTGAATGGACATGTCATGAGAAGGGGCGACACTCATGTGGGAAAGAGAATGACAATGATAGTGGAGGGTGATGGAGGAAGAGAGAGAGACCAGGTGGAAGATACAGGGGCCGATACGTGAGGAGAAACATTTGAGGGAAGAGGACGTATGGGACCGAGGGAAATGGTAAAGACTTGCCAGCAACGGAGGCCCCACGAATGCGAAAAGACGAAGATGCTTACTGAACAGAAGGGATGCGCGTTTGCGACAGGGCACATACAAATCTGACATTTATTGAAAAAACTTTGGCTCTGCTTAATATTGCTTTGTTTGAAAATTATGCATGTTATTAATATTTCTGATGCAGTTCTTTAAAACTGTTCCAGTAAGCTGCTTCTGTACTTCCACAAGGTCAAACTTGAAGATAAAGTGATAAGCTGAATACTTAGGCGGACGCGGTGGCCGAGCGTTCTGCGGCGCGCCAGTCACAGTCTGCACGGCCACTGCGGTCGGGGGTTCGAATCCCCTCTCGGGCATGGATATTTGTGCCGTCCTTAGATAGTTCATAACTAGTTTGTAAGTTTAGGGACTGATGACCCCGTAGTCAAGTTCCATAAGCTCTACAAACATTTGAGCTGAATACTTATTTCTCCGTGATTACGTAACAATATTTCTAATTATGTTCTGGGCCTAGTGCTTGTGCTGTAGTGAGATGAGACATTCTTTAACGTTTTGTCACAACTCTCTGCTTGTGAAATAATGAACAAATTTTGTGCGCGTGAAAGACTACACTGTGGAATTAGATTTCAACTTTTTTTGGTATCTTAGTTTAACACGTTTGCGAGATAGAGCTTGACTTTTTATTGAGAACAGAAAACGCTTGCATATCCTTGCTTTTCATATAATCGTCACAGGTGAGTGAACTATTAAGCCTATGTCTAGAATGCATTGTAGCGAAACCATATAGTTAACTGCGCCAACATTCACCCACTTACATGAGATTTGTTTTTATTTTACAGCAGTGTAGTGTCATTCAAATCCAATCACATTCGTTTCGTGATTACTAGACGCCTGATACCAGCAGGCAAGCTGATACCTGACAAGCGCAAAAATCTTTCTACAAGCTTTCCAGTATCTCAATATCAGTGCCAGACTAGATTACACCTTTTGCAATGTGTGTTATATATTTTATTTGACTGTCGTGGACGAACAGGCTCAGATGGTGGAGGTTCTCAGCTTCCCAAGAAGGGTCATGCCCCGCGAGCATGATTCGCGTTACGTAACTGTACTGAGCTAGTAGCGATTGCTGCTGACACCTAGATAAGTGTGTGTGTGTGTGTGTGTGTGTGTGTGTGTGTGTGTGTGTGTGTGTGTGAGCAGTTGGCAGTTGTCACGGGCGCTCGCCGTGTTTACGTAGCTGCTGCCTGCAGCTGGCATTCGTCCTTCAAGCAGCCCTGACCCGCAGAACACACACACACACACACACACACACACACACACACACACACCTCACTCAAACAGGCAGTCGTCACCTCTACTTTTGGTCTCCCACTAGCAAGCCCTGCCACTACAGTATATTCGGTGCCTCTACCGAACGCCATTTTTCCATTCACTGTGACGCCCTGCCATCCCATGGGATCGACACTTTGTGTAGGGAATGGTAGTCCACTCTCTCTACATAAATATAACGTACTGCAGTTCCACACCGTTAGTGTATCAATACAGGATTGCAAAACAATCTCATCTATGAAACTTCCTGGCAGAGTAATATTGTGCGCCGGAACTGGGGCTCGAACCTAGACCTTTGCCTCTCGCAGGCAAGCCCTATACCACTTTTTTTTTACTTCAGGCTTTATTTACACAGAAGTAATGAAAATTACATTGAGGTTGGGCAATAACAGACTACAAAATTCATAGTGAACTTTTCAAATGAATCAACTCCGCAGTTACCTTAAGCAACTGTGATTTTGAATATCACTATTTTGAGTCTATTCTTCAACACTGTACTCTTTTTTCCGTATTGTATTATCCCGTTCTACTCTTGCTCAAAAAGTTAGCAAAATCTTTCTTATCGTTCATTATGATCAAAATCTTGTGGTGCTCTATGTGCAGAAACATCACGAATGCTTCTTTCGTCTTTTCTTCTGTGCCGAGTAAGTAGTACACAGTGTGGCCCATCAACCAGGTGACTGCGTTCCATTTGGTCTTCGGGAATGGGAGTTCATCAGGACTGAGAAAGTCAGCCGGTATTATTGCATTGGGTGAAGTCGTCCTCATTCTTGCCAAATGCTGCCGGACGTAGTCCCATATATCTTTTACGATATTACAGACGAATGTGTGTTCGTCACTGTCAACGAGGTTGCACCTAAGGCACAATGGGGAGTCCGTTAAATGTATTGTGTAGAGCCTGCATTTTTGACGGAATTTTCCTGTTAACTAGTGCATACCACATGGCGCTAACGTATGTGTATATTTTCCGATTTGACAGGCCAATTATTATTTGGTAATTTCCGTTCGACAATGTTCCTTGATATATTTGCCATCATAATCTTATAGAGATCTTACTAGTGGCCTTTTACTTTCAGGTACTTTCACATTAATATAGCTGTAATCTACACGAAAATTTCGGAAATGCTCTAAAGCCCTCGATATATGATGTATATCAATAGGTGGCTGGAGATCATGGGGCGCTAGAAGTGAAGTTGTGTGTGGAGTCGTGTCGGGATAGCTCAGTGGTAGAGCGCTTGCCCCCGAAAGGCAAAGGTCCCAGGTTCAAGTCCCGGTTCCGGCGAACAATTTTAATCTGCCAGGAAGTTTAATTTCAGCGCGCACTACGCTGCAGAGTGAAAGTTTCATTCTGGAATCTCTTCTATAAAAATCTCTGGGTTGGGTCATGTCGCTGCCCGAGGCTAAAATTAATTGTAGTCTATGGCGAGTTAATGTGGGCGTTACAATTTCGTGGAATCACAGCAGGAAAAGTCATCAGCCGTTAGATGCACTAGATGATATTCTACCTACTAAAACCTTATGAAGAATCGGATCTACACCCCCAACCCCTCGCAATCCAGCCCTGGGAATGGATACACAGCGATTGTGCGAACTACATACAACTGATGGCGGATAACGCCGATTCCGAGCAGTTTCATTGTAGACGCCTCAGGACTTTCAGTACACCCACGCAAAGAATGCTGTTCGACAAATACTTGTGTGGTGGATAGTACGCAGGGACGCGCTGTTTATATGAAACCAATTCACACAGATTTGTATCTGCAGCCTGATAGCTCACCTGGAAGCGGTTCTGCGCGCCTTACTACACAGGGCGCGCGTCATCTCAGACCCGACGAGTTTGTCTATCGAATTGTCAAATCTGGAGGTCACTTTCCGCCAGGATGGCTATAGTGAAGAGCAGATTAAAACAGTGTTGCGCTATTAACCAAATGTATAACGGGCTAGTGATGGCAGCGCAGGGGTGGCACCCAAGGCAATGACCTCTGCCATACGTTGGCAGCACTTCTCACAAAATTGGCCTGTGTTTCGGCCATCATCATCGTCATCATCATCATCGGAGACTGATTATGCCTTTCAGCGCTCAGTCTGGAGCATAGTACGTCTAATAAAATTCCTCCATGATCTGTCAGGATGCAAAGCAGAAATCCGCATTGCTTCTGCTTGTTTCCAGGCCGTCGAACTGCACCAAGACGCCGCTTTTTTCTCTTCTAAAGAGGATGACAGGACAACCACCGCTGCAGTCGGGTGCGCTGACCACCACCTGTGCAACAGCAGCACGTCCCTCATCGAGCGAGCCTCCAGGTGAAGTGCCTCACCAGGCGTCTGCTGCATGTCTCGTTTCGTTCGCCATATTTTATACTACAGAACACACAACACTAGCAGACAAAGCTATCTTTTTCAAATCGGGAAGTTAGCCAAGGCCACTTCCTTTTCCCACCTCAGCAATTTTCAAATTTCGTACGGGCAATGGCAGTCCCATAAGTCCTAGCACTGAGCGTCACTGATGCCACATGTGAGTACACCCGGTGTCTTATCGATCGAGATAACATTTATCTGCTGCGAAAGTACTCCGCATTTCCTGACGCTGTGCCAACACCGAACCATGTCCTGAGCTAAGTCGTATAGACTTAAGACGTGCCTCATGAAACACAATCCTCTTCTGTCAACAAAATAGATGTTAAGCATTATACATCTGTGGTGTTATGGAGTCTTTTCTTTTGGACATGTCCTTTCGGACAGACATCCAAAATATATGTATAAAGTATCCGGAAACAGGGCTGAAAATGACAAGTTCTTGGCGCCCGCCATCGGTACTGTTAGAATTCAATACGGTGTCGGTCCACCCTTGGCCTTGATAAAAGCTTCCACTCTCGCAGATATACGTTCAATCAGGTGCTGGGAGGTTTCTTGGGCAATGGTAGTCCATTCTTCACGGGGTGCTGCACTGAGAGGTATCTATGTAGGTAGTGAGGCCTGGCCCGACGTAAGCTTTCCCAAATACCCCAAAGGTGTTCTGTAAAACTGAAGTTAAGACTGAGCTGGCCAGTACATTACAGGAATGTTATTGTCGTGCAATCACTCCGCCACGAGCCGTGAATTATGAACAGGTTGAAAGATGCAATCACCATCCCCGGATTGCTCTTCAACAGTGGGAAGCAAGAAGGTGCTTAAAACAATGTAGGCCGGTGCTGTAATAGTGCCACGTAAAACAATAAGGGTTGCGAGCCCTTGAAAACCACGACCACAGAATACCACCACCGCCTCGGAATTTTACTGTTGGCACTACACACGCTGGCAGATGGCGTTCACCGGGCATTCGCCATACCCACATCCTGCCATCGCATCGCCACACTGTGTACCGTGATTTATCACTCCACACGTTTTTCCCACTGATCAATCGTACGCTCCTTACAGAAGGCGAGACGTTGTTTGGCATTGACCTGCATTATGTGTGGCTTATGGGCAGCCGTTCGACGATGAAATCCAATTTCTATTACCTCCCGCCTAACTGTCATAGTACTTGTAGTAGATGAGGATACAGTTTGCAATTCCTGTGTGATGGCCTGTATAGATGTCTGCCTAATACACTGCACGACCCTTTTCAACTGTCGGCGGTCTGTCAGTCAACAGACGAGGTCGGCCTGTACGCTTTCGTGCTGTACGTGTCCCTTCACGTTTCCACTCCACTGTCACATCAGAAACAGTGGACCTAGGGATGTCTGCGAGCGTGGAATTCTCGCGTACAGACTTCTGACACAAGTGACACCCAATCCCCGACTTTGAAATCCGTGAGTTCCGTGGAGCGCCCCAATCGGCTCTCACGACGTCTAATGACTGAGGCCGCTGATATGGAGTACCTGATAGTAGGTGGCAACACCATGCACCTAACATGAAAATAGACGTTTTGGTGGTGTCCGGATACTTATGATCACACAGTGTAGTTAACGAGGCTGGGGAAAGGCGGCCGAACGCCCTTCCCCTCGATCCATATCTATGTTTTTTATAAAATGATTTCCAGTCCATGGTGTACACCAATCACTGAGAATAAATATTACTTCAGTAAATAACAGTCTTAATTGCAAATTGTTTTTCCTTATTTAATAACGCGTATCGCCCTTTAGCAGGGCATCTTCAGATTATCTGCGTGACAGAATTTACACAATTACAAGGAGTAATGTCCCATTATTCCCGTTTTGTAATTACTCCTTTTAATTTTGTGTAAATTCTGTCACGCAAATAATCTGAAGATGCCCTGCTAAAGGGCGAAACGCGTCATTAAATGAGGAATAAAACAATTTGCAATGAAGACTATTTTTACTGAACGAATATCAATGTTTTCTGTACGTCGCTTGCATACACCCGTATTCGAACTTTAAACGCTGAAGCACTTTTGACAGTATTCATCTCAGCTATTGATATTTTGGGATGCTGATGTGAATGAACATCTTTTACTTTAAATGGTCCTCGTCCTACGTCATTCTCTTCCCATGAGAATTAATTACTTACGCCAGTGACATCTTTATACACCTGGGCTTTTAACTCCATGTACTTTCGTGGTGACTAAATGAAGCTCGCTTATTTCGGCGGAAAAGCCATATGTTGTAGAGTGTTTTGTTTTCGGCGAACGGGCACGTTCTGCAAAAGTAAGAGCCAGTTAAGAGAAAAATCTGAGCCGGGCTGCGTCCGAGCGATAAGCGCCTACGTAAACAGATAGCGGCTGCAGCGTGCTCTGTGCAGGGCGGAATCCACGTAACAGCCGCCTTAATGTATGCACACACAAACAGCTAGAGGACCGAAGGGACCTCATCGTAGCTTCGCAGTCTGTGACTTAAGAATCCGAAAACCAAGTTACTTTCATCGGTAAATAGGTAATTACACCGTACCTCCAATGGTTGTTTTCCTATCTCTTCATTGCTCACAGAAGCCGCGCAATTACCAATGGTTTAGCACTAACACTAGGCACTAAATGACTGAATATACGAAGAGTGCATACTTCCCTTTTGAGAGGGACAGAATTAGATTTTGAGTAATCATTGTGTCTGGTAATTTTTTTTTTTTTTTTTTTTTTTTTTTTTTTTTTTGCGTATGGCGATGTAACCCTCTGCTGAGTGGACCTGGACCTCTGCAGGTACGAGCACCTCTTCCTATCGTACGTACTCTGCCTGTGGCGTGTATTCCCATTATTTTATTCCCCTCTAGTGGCATGGGGTTATTCCTACGGTGTGTCCACATGCCGTATTACCTTGTCCCTACATGTGATTCCATTTCTAGCTTTCTTCGGCGATTCTGTGGTGAACTAACTTCGTTACCTTACCACTCGACCTAATTCAAATGTTAAAATGTTAATAATGTTTGTAGAAGTTATGGGACTTAACTACGGGACCATCGGTCCCTAAACTTACTACTTATGAACTACCTACAACTAAGGACGGCACAAATATCCATGTCCGAAGGGGGATTCGAACCCCCGACCGTAGTGGCCGTGCAGACCATGAATGGCGCGCCGCAGACCGCTCGGCCACCGCGGGCGGCTCGACCTAATTTTCAACATTCGTCTGTAGTTCACGTCAAACACCGATTCTCTTCCATTTTCTACTGTTTGCGATTCAGTAGCGGAGATACCAAGTTTGAAAAGAAACTACCGTAATGGTGCAAAAATTGGGGAGGATGGGTGAGGATGTAAAAGGGCCCTACGATATTTATTTCAATAATTGACAGTAAAAGTCTCCATTTGATTCTTAACTGCAAAGTTTAAACATGATTGTTAAGACACGAGAAGGCGCCCATTAAAAAGAAATATACCTGTGGCAGAGTATGTGAGACTACATTCGTAGGTGGGTTCCTGCAGGTGGACGATAACGCTTCTCCCCTCAGAGCTGCACTGCAGGGCAAAATGCCTGTAGTTTAGAAATCGATAGAATGCAGCAAAGAGAATATACATAGCGGGGCGGCGACAAGACCTTTAGCGGTCCCTGCGGTGTCACGTTATAGTCGCCAAATTTTCTGAAGTCAAGCAGTGGCTTTCTGAAATCTAGATACTGCATGTGCGATCCAGTGAGGTAAACAGTTCCTTTAGAAATAATCCCCAACGAAATGTTTGTAAAGCTTATTGGACTTAACTGCGGGTCATCAGTCCGTGAACTTACAAACTACTTATGAACCACCTTATACTAAAGACGGCAGAAACATCCGTGCCCGAGGGGGGATTCGAACCCCCGACGGGGAACGGCGTCGCGCATCTTAGCATATCGCCTCAATGCGCTCGGCCGCTCCGCCGCGGCATCCCCAGCGTTTGTGTAACGTATTACTGTAACAACAGAAGCAAAAATACTGCGAATATTTCTTTTTTCAGAGGAGTACTCTAAAATATCACATGTCATATGTTTACTAATTTGCTCATTTGAAAAAATGTTCAAATGTTTGTAGAACTTATGGGACTTAACTACGGGGTCATCAGTCCCTAAGCTTACAAACTACTTATGAACTAGCTAAGACTAAGGACGGCACAAATATTCATGCCCGAGGGGGGATTCGAACCCCCGACCGTAGTGGCCGTGCAGACCGTGACTGGAGCGCCTCAGTCCCCTCGGCCGCCGCGGCCGGCTGCGCATTTGAGTTATGTAGTTAACTTCTTTTATTATTGTATCCAAGGTTTCCGCTGAAAACAACCTGATAAAGAAATGGGTTGTTGCAATGAGAAGTGCGAATTGGCGTCCGACACCAGTCGCTCGTGTTTGTCCTTCAAATCTTTAAACAAAATTTATGTATAAAGTGAACGAAGTAAGGTGAAATATATTTAATATATTTAAGTTTCACCAGAAAAGCTGAAACTACAAGGTAACATACGAATAAGAGTATTCGCTAATGGCAGTTTCCTTTCATTTTCATTGAGAGTACCGTAAACTGATTCAGGAGGAAGACAAGCATAATACTGATTACTACTTCAATGAACTTACGACAAACAACGAACTTCATTGCATATTCTATTGACTGGGTGTCTTGAGTATAAAGCTCCAGTGTGGGATTGTATTTACTTGCTGCGTCCAATGGTTTCTGCTTCGAACGTTAGATGAATTGAAATTAACGTAATCTTACTGTAGAAAGTTAGTCTCTGAAACATCTACCATTCTTCGAGATGTTTCTGTTAAAAACTGCGTACGACAAACACAGCGTTCATTGATGTCTGTAGTTTGCGACGCGCCTCGCCTGAAGCAGCGCTGTAAAGAAACCAAGTGTGGAATGGCGACCAAAGAGTCAGGCACGCGTCACGTGGCTGCACGTAGCGCTGCTCGAGCTTCGCTGTTGTGTTACTCCGGTAACTCGTGATTCGCGGCTCCACCGTGTTCTCGTCGTTGCTGGGCCTCGCCGCTATGCCTGGCGACGGCGGGCAGGAAGCCACCTTATCAGCCGCGCTATCCGCCGCTTCCGACACTTGTTACGGTCTCCAAGGTTCCATGCAGCTAACCGCGACACTAAAGCCCCTTCACATCTGCCTATTACTTTATTACTGCCGTCTACATACATTCGTAAACCACTTATTCTAGCGGTTAATCTCTCTCTCTCTCTCTCTCTCTCTCTCTCTCTCTCTCTCTCTCTCTCTCTCTCTCACACACACACACACACACACACACAATATACCAGGTGATCAAAAAGTCTGTATAAATTTGAAAACTAAATCACGGAATAATGTAGATAGAGAGGTAAAAATTGACACACTTGCTTGGAATGACATGGGGTTTTATTAGAACCTGAATAAAAATGTTCAAAAAATGTCTGACATGTGGCGGTTCATCTGATCAGAAAAGCAATAATTAGCATAACATGCTAAGACAAACCCAAGATGATGATCATTACAGAAAATTCTCAATACGTTCACCATCATTACTCAACAATAGCTGTAGTCGAGGAATAATGTTGTGAACAGCACTGTAAAGCATGTCCGGAGTTCTGGTGAGGCATTGGCGTCGGATGTTGTCTTTCAGCATCCCTAGAGATGTCGGTCGATCACGATACACTTGCGACGTCAGGTAATCCCAAAGCCAATAATGGCACGGACTGAGGTCTGGGGACCTGAGAGGCCAAGCATGACGAAAATGGCGGCTGAGCACACGATCACCACCAAACGACGCGCGCTAGAGATCTTTCACGCGTCTAGCAATATAGGGTGGAGCGCCATCCTGCATAAAAATCGTACGTTCCAGCAGGTGTTTATCAGCCAGGCTGGGGATGATGCGATTCTGTAACATATCGGCGTACCTCTCACCCGTCACGGAAGCAGTTACAGAACTTTCCTCGAAGAAAAAAGGCCCGATAACGATAGATAGGTTTTTTGTAATAAAACCCCATGTCATTCCAAGCATGTGTGTCAATTTATACCTCTCTGTCTACACTATTCCGTGATTTATTAAGTTTTCAAATGTATACTGACTTTTTGATGACCCAGTATATTAGTGTGCATACACGCGCGCCCGCAAGCAGCATGATGATGCACCATCACAGCACACCCACACACTTTGCGATGCAACACAGAACGTTACTGGTGGATAAAAACAATGTCGTTCCAATGATAACTCTGCCTACAGCACCATAGTGGTCACAGCAGAGGCTGGAGGGACCACACCGAGACGCTGTGTAGCTGTCACCTCACGGACAACAATACTCAAACTTGCACTCGGCACCACGTATGTCAAGTACTGCAGTGTGTTCCACACAACGCCCAAGACTACTTGGTCGCCTATTGGATTCCAACGCCGTCTTCGCCTCCCGTTTCGTATCGAAAACTTACGGCCCATGGTTGCAGAACAACCACCTGGTGCTACGCCAGATCAACTTTGGCAATACGTACACAGACATTCCATGCCAGCACGTCCAGACCCCTCTGGTTCAATTCCGAGACGTGAAGCAGCGATTAAGCTCTATGCTCACATCAGTTTATACACTAAGGTCATTGTTGGTGCTGCATTTAGCATGGCTAGGAATCTACATATACAGGGTGATTCAGGAGGTTATTAACATATTTGCACGTGTTATTCTACAAGCAAAGCTAAAAAAAGTTAATATAATCGCAGGTCAGCAAATGTTCAGTTATTGAGTTACGGCTAATAAAATATTTCGCCTGAATTTTAGCTGCCTCGCTAATATGAAGCCATCGCAAAACTGTACGAGGTTGCAGTAAAGCACGATTTCCATTTGTTCAGTTATTGATCTAATAAAACATGTTCCAGTCGTGCATGTTGCAGTAGTTTTCCAGAAATTCCAGAGAACCAATGAAATAATTTGGAGAAAATTTGTAATTTATTAACTACTTGGGCCAATTTTATTTTTAATTCCAGACATCTGCACAAAGTTTTGAATAGAAGTTGTAGATAATTTTATAAAATGATGGTAATAATTTTAAACTGTATGAACTCGTGAAAACCGGCTTTTATAAATAGGTCAACCACAGAAACCAATTCGCGTCAAACAAACAATGCTCAGTGTCAATGAATTTCTATAGTGTGCATACAATTTCGCAATACATTCACAATAAACGTTCAAAAATTTATCCACAGAGTTCGATGCATTTAGCTGCAAGTCTATGAATAGATTTTGTTGCTCGTTTCAGTTTTATAGGGTTATACCTAAATTCGTCTACTTCAACTTATAAACTCAAAAATTTTCGTGTAACTACACGTACACTGGGACATTTTTATTGCATTCATCCGATCAACAACAAAATAAGTGCTAATCGTGCTTCACTTTAATCTCTAACAGTTTTACAATGGCTTCATATTAGCGAGGTTGCTAAATTTAAGGCAAAAATTTTTACTGGCCGTAACTCCGTAACCCAACTTTTGATGACATTTATGATTTTTCTTTAATATTACTTGTAGAATAACATTAAAATCATTGCAAATATTCCTTAATCACCCTGTATATCCGTACTACGCAATCTGCTATTTCGTCTGCAGCTGAAGGCACCAATTACTAGAACTTCTGAACTTTTCCTAACACCGCTGTAATTACCAGTCTTCACTGTTTTATGCACCAATATTTACGAGCTTTTATTTGTACATCATGGAATATATAAAAAATCAGGCGATGCTGAAGGAAACAAAGGTAGTTTAGTCACGTTATTTGGGTAGCAAGAGAACTTATGATGGTCGAAGTAAAGAAGATATAAAATACAGAATGGCTCTGGGAAGAAAAGCGTCTTTTAAGTGAAACATGTTGACATCCAATATTAGTTTGAATGTCAGGAAGTCCTTTCTGAAAGCATTTGTCTTGAGTGTAGCATTGTATGAGAGTGAAACGTGGTCGATAAGGAGTTCAGACAGAAAGATGATAGAAGCTTTCGAAATGTGGTGCTACAGACGAATGATGAGGATTAGATGTGTAAATCATGTAACTAATGACGTGCTCAACAGAATTGGGGAGAAAAGGAGTTTCTGGCAATCCTAAAAGAAGAGTTAGATTGGTGGGACACATTCTGAGACATGAAGGAATCGTCAACTTATCATTAGAAGGAAGAGTGTGGGGGTAAAAATCGTAGAGGGAAACCGAGGGACGAATGCAGTAAGCAGATTCAAAAATATGTAGGTTGAAGAGACTTGCACAGAACAGGGTAGCGTGGAGAGCTGCATCAAACCAGTCTGCGGTCTTAGAACATCGTCATCATTTGTACATTTATAACAAACCTAGTTCTGGAAACTTTGTAAGTACGCTTTCACAAGCTAGCTTCCTTCTCCGCAATGTTTTTCCCCTCCGTTATCTCTGTGGCACTGCTTCTCATTCTCTCTCCGTCTTCACCATGTACATGACACTCTCTTGCAGTTTTAGGG
The DNA here is from genome assembly GCA_026315105.1 of Locusta migratoria. Lineage (NCBI taxonomy): Eukaryota > Metazoa > Arthropoda > Insecta > Orthoptera > Acrididae > Locusta > Locusta migratoria. The sequence goes on from CM048753.1 coordinate 43,119,495, forward strand.
CGCAAAACTACTGAGGTCAAAAGCGTCCATACATGACGCTCTAGTGAGCTCAAAGCAACATGTACACAATTTTTTCCCCACATTTTTGTAAGAAGACATGTTCAAGAAACGGAGACATAGGTATCGTAACAAATTACCTACAATACAGGGTGTTACAAAAAGGTACGGTCAAACTTTCAGAAACATTCATCACACACAAAGAAGGAAAATAGGTTATGTGGACATGTGTCCTGAAACGCTTAATTTCCATGTTAGAGCTCATTTTACACTGAAATGAGGAGTGACACATTGTTGGATGAACCATTCGCAGAAGTGTACCCGTGGAGGCCAATCAGCTGCTGTTAATGCCTGCACACGCTGTACATGGTACGGAAACAACTGGTTCTCCCGTAGCACTCTCCGTACAGTGACGTGGTCAACTTTACCTTTTACAGCAGCAACTTCTCTGCCGCTGACAGGGTTATCGTCAACTGCAGGAAGAATTGTCTCGTCCATTGCAGGTGTCCTCGTCGTTCTCGGTCTTCCCCAGTCGCGAGTCATAGGCTGGAATGTCCCGTGCTCCTTAAGACACTGATCAATTGCTTCCTGTTTGGGACACCTTCGTTCTGGAAATCTGTCTCGCTACAAATGTACCGCGCCACGGCTATTGCCACGTGATAATCCATACATCAAATGGGCATCTGCCAAATCCGCATTTGTAAACATTGCACTGACTGTAAACCACGTTCGTGATGAACACTAACCAGTTGATGCTACGTACTGATGTGCTTAATGCTAGTACTGTAGAGCAATGAGTCGCATGTCAACACAAGTAATGAAGTCAACATTACCTTCCTTCAATTGGGCCAAATGGCGGTGAATCGAGGAAGTACAGTACATACTAACGAAGCAATTTGGTATTTTGACAAATGTGTGCACGAATTATTTCAATTTACATTTAAAGAGAAATAATAAAATGTGCTGTAACATGGAAATTAAGCGTTTCCGGACACATGTCCACGTAACATTTTCATTCTTTGTGTGTAAGGAATGTTTCAAATGTTCAAATGTTTGTATAGTCTATGGGACTTAACTACGGGGTCATTAGTCCCTAAACTTACAAACTACTTATGAACCACTTAGCCGGCCGCGGTGGCCGAGGTGACTGAGGCGCTCCAGTCACGGTCGGCACGGCCACTACGGTCGGGGGTTCGAATCCCCCCTCGGGCATGGATATTTGTGCCGTCCTAGTTCGTAAGTAGTTTGTAAGTTTAGGGACTGATGACCCCGTAGTTAAGTCCCATAAGCTTAACAAACATTTGAACATTTTTTGAACTACTTACGAACTAGGACGGCACAAATATTCATGCCCGAGGGGGGATTCTAACCCCCGACCGTAGTGGCCGTGCAGACCGTGACTGAAGCGCCTCAGTCCCCGCGGCTACCGCGGCCGGCAAAGAATGTTTCCTGAAAGTTTGGCCGTACCTTTTTGTAACACCCTGTATAGTTGATAGTGTTCGTTTCTGAAGTAATATATACTCAAGTGATTTGATGGCCGATGATCGGCAGTATTAAGGCGTTACATACATTACGAGAGGCATTCATAAAGCTTTAACCGCCGCCATAATGACAAGAAATTTATTTTGATTCCTCGTTTGTGGGAGCCAGTCGCTGTGCGCAGCGTCAAAGCGTGATGAATGCCGTGGAGCGGCGGACTTACACTCTGTAGGCGTTGATGGTCTTGGACATGCTGCCCGCTGCAGTCGGGGCTGCGCTGCTCTGCGCTGGGACGTCAGTGGAGCGCCGGCCGGCTCATGCTAAGCTAAGGCGCCTCTACGGCTAGGCTGGCTACACCTGCGAACAGCGCACCTCGTACACGCCCGCTCTCCGCTACTCCGCTACACCGCGAGGGCCGCCCCACGTAGCGCCGCTGCCACTCGAGAGAACCAACAGCCGACTGGACACACCGTGGCTCACAAACTGTACGCGACGCAACATCGTAACACAGGAGTAAAAAATGGCAACATGCCGTTTGTGTTTATCAGTTCGCCAAATGTGAAGATCCCGGACAAGACGCACCGTGGCTCACAAACTATACGCAACGCAACATCATAATTCAGGAATGAAAAAATGGCAACATGCCGTCCGTGTTAAACTTTCCGCCAAATGTTAAGATCCCGGAGAAGACTGTTTTAGTCCCGAACTTGCCTTGTACGCACTCTAACGGTAACATTTTCTGTTTTGAGTCCATTTTTATATCACAGAAACGTGTAGACAAAGTACCTTAGTAACAACGACAAAAAGTAAACTGTCACAAACATAAATGGCTAAAAAATGAAAAATCTGAAGTAGCAAGAGAAATAGGTTGATTATCGATCTTAAAAAAATGGTTTGCTTCGCAGATGAAAAACTCTACAAAAAAAGTAGTAATGAATTAGTGAATAGCATCCAACCAAACCATTAGCATAATGTCTGATATATATACGAGGCGCGTCCAAAAAGTAAGTTCCGTTTGGTAATAAAATGAAATTGTACACAGATACAGAAGAAATTTTTATTGCACAAAATTCTGCAACTCTTAAACTAATTTTCCACATAACTGCCGAAATTTTGTAGGCACTTGTCATACCGTGCCACAAGTTTTCGCATGCACCCTTCACAGACGGTTTGCCGCCTATGTATTCAACCATGTGGTAACAGCTCTTTATCATCGTTGAAGTGTTGACCACCAAGGACAGATTTTAGGTGTAAGAAGAGATGAAAGTCGCTAGGAGAGAGGTCCGAGCTGTGTGGAGGATGATCAAACAGGTCCCATTGAAATTTCCGTAAGAATTATTTGGTCACATTCGGTGTGAGAGGTCAGGCATTATCGTGGAAAAAAAAAAAAAAAATCTTTTGAGAGTAATCCTCTTCTTACACCTAAAATCTGTCCTTGGTGGACAACACTTCAACACACAAAACCTTGTGCCATGCTATGACAATTGCCTACAAAATTTCGGAAGCTATGTACAAAAGTAGTTTGACAGTCTTAGATTTTTGTACAACCAATACTTTTTCTGTATCTGTACCCGTTCGTTTTATATAACCAAACGGAACTTACTTTCTGGAAGCGCCTCGTATAAACAAAACTGTAAATATTTCCGTTTGCATTTTAGGCCCACTGTCAGAGGCGCCGCTAACAGCAACGCCAGCGCACACAGCATGTGTACGTAATTTGCGTACCTATCCAGATACACTGACTAACATGTAAACCAATGAGTAGAATACACCCCTTCTTTACATGCGTATCTTTTAAATCAATTTCAATTCACATAATTACAATAATTTTCAGAATGAAATAATTGAGCTGAAAGTGCTGAAACTTGTCTGAGAAGAAGAATACAAATTAAGTTCCGCGCATAATTCGGAATCTCCTAGCAATTTATTTTTGAGCAAGCACAAAACAGCAAAAAACTCTACGAACTATGACGCTTAATAAGGTACTTGGGTTGGTCCCTTCATTTTGGAGAAACTTTTCTAAATTTTACATTTTATGGGGACGCTGCAGTTAACCATCTGGCTCTCTGAATCAGCACCGCAAATGACAGCAGCAGGTGACCATATTCTCATGCAGGCATCAGTTACCAATGTACATGGTTCAGTAATGAGTCGATGGCATCAGGAGATTAAGACAAACTACCTGCTGATCAATATGTAAAGGAACCACATACGTTCAAGAGCGAAACTGAATATTGTTAAGATGTACTTCTGCCGTAGCAAACACCACGGAAAGTCTACAGGTACAATTTTCAATACTACAACGTTATGCTATGAACCAATTAATAAGCAAATGATAATATCTACAATTTACAGACGAGATTTCTGTTCCCATCAGTCGATGACAATCCTGGTTAGTTCCCTACGCTAGATCCTTTGTATCGTAACCTTTGGGTTTAACTGCTGCAAATACTTAATTGTTATATATGCTTGACATTCTTAAAAACAAGGGGCATCTAAATTGTTATATGATGTGAAATTTTTATATAGCAAGATCGCTGTTGAATACTTTATTGTAAATTATCGGATTTGACAAAACTGTCCTCTTCGGATCTGGAACTCTACATTTAAAAATCGTGTTGTCTATTTACAACATTTACAGCTAGTCACATAAGACTTGTATCACGTCATACGATCGTGTTATGATTTAAATCATGTTCCTCACCTGGTCACTTAACATCTATGACACCACAGGAACAAGTGAAAATGTAAAAGTGACGAAATGGGACAGATTATTTTAAATCATAACAAGACTGATTTGACTAGGAGATAAATTGTTGTAAATCAAGACAGTACAATTGTACTGTGAAATTGTTAATGTTTCGAGAGGTGCTGTAATTTAAAATATGGAATTGCAGATGAAGTTTTGTCGAAACTTCGAATCTTGAATAAAGTACTGAACAGCTATCTTGGCACATATATTTTACAACACGTAATTATTTAATTGTAACACTTATGATGTTCGATAGTAAATACACCGTAATGGCATCTGAGGACTTATTTCAAATTTATTAGCTATCCGCACTGCATTATAATAGACACACGGGTGACCTGTTTGCAGATTAGATTAATACTTGTCCCATAGATCCTGAACACGAGATATCTTAATGATGTGGAAAGTGTCAGTCTAATGAAACATTTCATGACATATACTTATTTTTACATTTTTAGCCATGGTGTTTACATTAAATTTAAATATTTTCTTGGGGAAACAGTTTTCAAATACCTTCACAAATATATCAGGAAATGTTATATTTCAAATTAGCGCGGGGTATCCTCGTACACATTCCAGACTGCTGTAAGTCTCCCTAAACTTAGTAGTTATATCCTTAATGGAACGCTCTACTTTCGATATCTGTTTCAACTTGTTAATTCTCGTACTGTAACTAGCTGTGCACCATAAGAAAATCACAACTGGATAAGCATTTGTGTTTTGAACTTGCCTTGGTCTACTAAAAAGTTATCAGTGTGCTACTATTCTCTACTACCTGAGTCAGAAAATAACGGATATGAAATTTAAGAAGAAATCTAATGTCAAACGTGCTATTACCACTGCTTTACACGACTACATCAAAGACATCAACGGCGTACAGGTAAGAGTACGTCCTAAGTCCCGACCAATGAAGGCAATCTACAAAGGGTTAACTGGAATATAGTTGAATGGAAGTATCAATTTTACCGTACGTTGCTTATACCGGTCTTGTGCTTAACTGGGAAATATTTATGGGGGTTTGTTCCCATGGGGAATCTTGCAAACTGCATAAACGTTCCGAAAGGTAGACATCTCACGTAACCAGCAAAAGAATACCGTGGTTCAAATAGTTCTGACAAATTTCTTGAGAACAGTTAACAGCCTCACTCACTACTATGTTCAGTCACATCCCTAGTGCATTAAAAAGGTGAACTCATGTAGAGGCACGGGACTACAAAATGTGTGTTGCCAGTGACTTAATGAAAGCTTGACGTGTCCCTGTGAAAGCACAGCAGTAAAGTCACAGACAGGTAGTTCTACGACAAACGCGCCGTGCCCTAGTGGTGTAACTAACGCAACTTTCTAAATGCATACAAAACCATGTACTCCCCGTAACCTGTACAACCAGTCTACAACCACCCTACTTCTCCCCAATTGATCCCACTCAGCTGTTACTATGATGAAGTTTCTTATAGAAGCAGTATATTACATGCTTTAGTGTGCACGAGATATAAGAAGTCGTGTCAGTTATTCATTCTTGTTATTTAAATGCAGAATCAAGTAGTGACAACTGCGACTGATATCCTGTATCTTCACAGTAGTCGGTGGTTTCGAAACGAGAAAGGATAACCGCACATATACGACCTTGATTCTGTAAGATATCTCTTGCATAATATCTTTGTTTCACAACTCAATTTCTAATTTTGTTGCACTACGGATTATTGAGTATTCTAACGCGAAATGTCTTTCTCCTCCATATTCCGTGCCTGTTGTAAGTAAGTACACTGCTCAAAATAATTTCGGGAATCAGATATTGGTTGCCATTGTGATGTGATACAGTACGATATTTTCATGTTACTTGAGGTTTACATGGCGTTTTCTTAGAGCGAGGTACCATGGGGTACCATTCTCGTTGGCCTCTAATATGGTGTGTGATCACCTCTGACGGGAAGTGCAGTTGCTCACCAGCGTGGCATGGACAGTATGAGGTTACCAATCAGCTCTTGAGGAATATGAGGCCATTCCTTCACGAGTTAAATATCCAGCTGTAAGAAGTGCATCTCAGACATGCTCAATCGGTTTTAAGTCTGGTGGTCGAGCTAGTCACTCCGTTCGTTCAGTTCCCTCAGCGTCAAGAATGTTGTCCACCAGAGCAACTCTGGTGTAGGAGCGTTATCGTCCACCAGAAGGAACCCATGCTCTATGGTACCAGCATAAGGTACAACAGAAGAGCAAAGGATCTCGTCTCTCTACCTCTTAGCACTCAAACAGCTTCTGAACGACAGATTCGTACGTCTGCCAATACTGACTCCTGTTCACACGTTTCGTCCAGCACCATGATGTGGTGATGTTTCCTGCACATATGCAGGATGCTCCCACGTTCTCTCTAGATGAGGGAACGACGATTGTCTGTCTGAACACAAAATCTTGACTTATCTGAAGAGAATTTAGCGCCATTCGTTACGACTCCAATTCTGCGGGCTAAACGGTGTCTGTTTTAATAGGACAGACACCATAGGCCACCGGGCTTGGAAGCCAATTCCCGAAGGCGACTTCGGACTGTGTGTTAATACTGCGCGTCCTGTTGCTGCCTGGAGGGTGCGTTGCAGCTGAGTTTCCTTCAGCCTCCTGTCTGGACGTGTTGTTAACCGGAGATGACGGTCTCCTCTTGCTGATGTTACCCGTGGACGACCTCGGCCTTGTTTTCTTTTAACGGTGCCTGTTCTCTGAAATCGCGTCCAGGCCCTGGAAATTGCACTGTGAAACACTAGTAGCTGCAGTCACCTCCCTCTGTGTCTGTCCCGCTTCCAAACTTCCTATGGCTCTTCATGCGATGGTTTCGAATAAGATGTTTTTGTTGTTGCTGCAGCTGTATTGCACTACCTGCTGATTAGATTATCTGAACCCAAGTGCTTGTTTAATTCGTTTGTTAGGGGAAATAAATCAACACCAAACCTCTGTGCAGTAACTTCATGTTGTTAGCACTATCTCTGTTTCGGTAATGTTTCCACTCCGTAGAACCGAAAGACGTAGAAGCATTTTAGTTCATTGTGCCAATGACTTCGTGACTGGAGCCCCTGATTGTCTACACCTGTGTAGGTATTTTGTTAGTGCGTTCTGAGAGAGGACTTTTTCCCGGCAAGGCTGTTGACCGCAGCAGATGGCTAGCGGGCCGACAGCTAACAGCGTGCGCTCGGCAGCACATTAGGCGCCTACGAACAGGTGGCCGGCAAAACTGCCGCGCGTCCCTCACACTGCTGTACGGGTGTGCACTTCGTAAACCAACTAGTTCAACTGCACTAGCCCCTGAAACGAGGTAGAGTTCATTTCCGTGAACTATAGTTCTTTTACTGCTTGCTTTCGTGATGAACTGAAAATCAGAAGGCACTTGCTCAAATATCCCTCCCCTTGATACTTGAGTACACCCTAAACGCAGTACTTAAAAGTGTGTATTTCTGAATAACTGCGTAAACTGCATCGGATCGAAAGACGGGAATAGTTCAGTTGATGAACTAGTTCCGAACTGCGCGAACTACGTCAGATCTGAAGGCCGAAACAGTTCTGCTAGTTCGGGGGGGGGGGGCCGGGGGAAGGTTGTGAATGATTATTTTGTGACTGTCATTCATTACGTATGGAGAGAGGTATGTCAGTCGGATTTTTTATCAATCTTCATATATAAATGGGGAGAAAAGTATTTCTAATAATGCAATTTTGCATCTAGAAATAAATCAGACATCAAAAATACATGTTTCAAATATTTTGGAAATTACACCTGTAAGGGGTGATATACTGGATGAAAGTTTTTTCCGAAAGTAAAGAACTTTTGAAGCGATTTTAAAGCCACGTCTATTAAATATGGCATTTGACTCCTCGGTTAGAAATAAATACGTGTTTTGGTGAAGTATATGGTTCGTGCAAACACCTTTATTGAACTACTTCGGTAAGAAGAACTATTCCGAAATGAACGATTTCGTAAAAGGAACTACTTTTCCCATTCTGTATCGCACATCACACATTTTTAATACTGATCTGAATTCTTGCAGACAGCATCTCTTAAGCCATGCTGGAACAACAGTCACCTGAAAATTTTAGTTAACGAAACTTTAAACCCGTATTGGAATCTAAACACTGTAATAGCGGTATGTCCATCGGAACACAACAGGGAAACCTACAGGTTAAGATATCGAATCCTGGTCAGACCTTTGTGTGTTTCTCCCTTAGCTCTTACCACTCACGGACGTGAAGATATCCCAGAGAAAAAAGAAACATTGTTTTGATTCCACACTAGACGGACTCGTTTCCAACCTGTATAAACTGGGAAGGCGCAAGTAGCAGAATTTGCGTCCAACTGAAGGACTTACACTTGACAGCTGACAATCCCTTATGGGGACCGCGTGCCGGTCGTGCACTTTGTTCCTTGATATCCAATGTTCCTTAGTGTTTTTTGTTAAAGCTCAAATACTTTACTCGTTAGTGACGTGTGGATTATCCAAAGTCCTTCGTGGTCAACAAATAATATAATTTCCTGAGACAACATTGGTATAACGCGACAAAGGTATTAAACATAAGGAGAGGCATTGAATTAAAATTTATGCCGTGGCCGGGATTCGAACCCGGATCCTCCTACGTACTAGGTAGATGCTTTAGACCACTTAAAAAAATTATTTATTTAATCAAATTTCGTACATGCATCACTTCCTCATTTGTTGGCCTCCTTTACATGTCCCTTGGGTATGTCCTAATTGGTGGAGTTCGGATACATCAGGCCTCGTTAGAACGATTGCGCACAACCTTTCAGTGGGTGGCACAGGAAACACAGTAGTGCAGCTTTGCATACAACTTCGGTAGCTGATATGCTGTGTACACACTCGCTTCTGTGATCTATCTCACGGCAGCAGCTTTAACAATATTACGGATCACGAACTTTTTTAAGGCTTTGTCTTTTACACACAACGTGCATAATTCGTGCAGCGAACAGGATTCACATGGCCTCAACCAAGCTTAGATCTTCCGCTGTTTTGTCTCTTACACGTCATTTTTCTCCTATAGTATACGATCCACGGTCACTATGCTCGACCACTCAGCTAACACGGCGTTGTAGCCAAAGCAACTACGTAGACTGTCTTAGAACATGTCTCCCTGCACACCACATACTTTAACTCTGCCTTATGTTCCCTGTGAAATGCGTATCAAATTGCCAGGGCTCTCCTACATTGGAATAGCACCCCAGCAAAGAACGCGAATAGAAACTATCCCCGGTTCGAATCCGGCCACGGCATAAATTTTAATTTAATGCCTCTGCTTATGTTTAATTCCTTCTTTGTCAATGCGAGGAGCCCCCTGGCGCTCAGTATTTGAGAAATTTGCTGTGAATGAAACTCTGGAAGCTGACAAAGTTGTGCAACCACTCTAATACGTAATCAACTCTCCATAAGAAAGTATGACTCAGTTTCTGTTACGTACTGGCGTCATTTGCGTTGCAGTACCTGCGGACTACTTTCCAGTGAGGTGACGTTAGCAGCAGCTTCCCCAGCGCCGGTGCTCGGCTGGCGCGTCCACCTGTAGCGCGCAACAAGTGGAAGCGGCCGTATATAGCCGAGGCCTATTAACGCGCCGGCAGCGGCGCCTGTTAACGCCGGCTGGCCCTGTGTGCCGCCTGCCAATACCAGCAGCTAACTATTTGTGTTGCGTAGCTCTGCGCTCACTTTTCTATAATGACGCAAAATACACTGCCTGACAGTAGTACTACAGCCAGGAGGACTGGTCCGGTACTAACCCATTTCCGGACACAGGCGTACGACTGATGAGTGAACGCCCACCAGAGAGCTGCCATGACAGAGGCAGTGAAGCAACAAGTTCGCCTACAGCATGAAGCACCCGCGACGCCTCGCCCACACTGCGGGACAGCCTATCCACTGATAGAGGTCGCCCAGTTCTGGGGCGTGAAGCAGGCTGGTGGTACCGTGCCCATTCAAATGTCGCATCAGACGAGAGCACGCAGCGCGTCGTTCAGGTTCGGGTCCACCGAGATGCGGTACCCCATTTTTTCTTGTTTTCGGTGTCCTACCGCCCTTTCATCCGTCCTTACATGCACCAGAAAAATAGAGAACGTTCTACAACTGAAAGGCTCGTCTGTGTCAACATAATGGAACTACAGCAGAAAAAGTTCCACACTCTCGAAAGGAAAGGAAAGAAACTCAGATCCTCTCGGAAGAAAATCAGTTTTCACCATAAAGGCAAAGAAATACACAATTTTTATTACAGTCGATATGACAGACTGGAGTGTCCGAAACTGCACTGAATTTTTTCAAATGTGTATTTCCGCCAATAGTTGCACATATATGATTAATTACATGTTTCGACGACTTGGATCATCTTATAGTTGCGTCCGCAACTTGTCTGCCTTACTAGTGAGTACTTGCGTTGTACTCAGGCAGACGAGTTGCGGACTCAACTATAAGATGATCCAAGTCGTGGAAACATGTAATTAATCATATATGTGCAACTATTGGCGGAAATAAACACATTTGAAAAAAATACACAATTCGTAATGTAGTGCCAGGTAAAAAATGTACAAATAAAAAAGTCTACTGAATGGGACCTAAGGGGGACACTTTTCTATGTTATCTACTACAAGAAAGAAGGAAAACACAAACGACCTACCAAGAAGGGTCGGAGAGCAATGGCAGATCCATCGCCCAGAAAGAAGTATTGAGAAAAAAACACAAACGGACAACTAAAGTAAGTTTTTACAAACACACATTAAATTACGCCACTAAACTGTCTGTAGAGATAATCTGCCACCAGTGTTGCCAACATTCAAAAGTTACATTAATAAAATCATCATTGCAGATTCTGCAGTTTGACCACATGAACGACCACAACTTAGTAAGCGATAAACTACTTTCACCATCTTTTTTGTGGGGGTTCCACCAAGAAAAAGTTTCTTAACGATTTGAAATGATATGTAAGGCTAGTCTGAAATAGCAAAATATAATTTATAGGACAGTAAGAACAAAACTTTACTATCTGAACGCCATTAGCTTCAAGAGAACAAGTTTCCAATTTTACTTGTTAAGCAACAAATTATGTATTGTGGGATCCGCAGTTGTAGACTTGAGTCATAGTAAATGTTTCAGCTGTATGGTACTCGTTTATTGAGCCAACTAGTTTCGTCGCATAAGTCACATCAACAGGGTTACAATTTTTTTCATATTTTTCTCAGTGTGTCTGGACGACCCAACATTCTCTGTAAGTCTAACTACAGCGAAGGTCAGGCGGCGTTTTAACAGATTGACAGAATGTTGGGGCGACTAGATACACTGAGAAAAATATGAAATAATTTATAACGCTGACGATGTGGCTCTAATGCCACGAACTAGTTGGTTCAATAAACGAGTACCATACAGTTGAAGCTGTTTCCATTCAACATGTGTTATAATTTTAACTCTTAAAGCGAAGAATTTTCAATTTTAAGAACCTGTCAATCATGCGAATTACTGAAAGTCAAGATCTCCTCCGTCCTGGAAGGCATTGTGGATACGTGACCTGCAACTAGCCGTGAGCGTCTCTCCGGATAACCTTTCTCCAATATGTGCAGCAGACGCATAAAAACCACGTTCTTTCAAGCGAGCGCGTGTTGTGGTGAAGAAATTGTCGCTACAGAGAGGACTGCTACAAACCAAGCAACTGTCTACCTCTAATGTAACTACTTGCCCTTTCCGAGATGTAGCTAGCACTGGCGATGCACTGAAAATAGCTATTCACCAGTAACTTGTCACAGCAGTACTTGTTTTGAGATTTCAGTTGTGTTTTAAGTACGGTGAAAATATTTGCCGTGATTTTAAGAAACTGTGCAAAGAAAGCACGTGTGAACTAGCAACATTGCAAGTAGTTTGCTGGACCTTCTCGCTACCTGTTTGACAACTCACTCTTTCAATAGCTTCTTGATTAGGCTGTGGTGAATGAAAAGCAGCCAGTACAGTGTATCCAATAACAGGTTAGCAGATATATATTCCTGTGGAGAACTACGAAAATATCTCTAACTTGGGAGTAAGATAAAAATCAGTATCACTGCGTCGCTAGAGACTCAACATTACGAGGATAACGTGTGAGAGGAAATTTTAGATCCTCTAGTCCTCACTGGTGAACGCACTTGGCACGGAGGTGACGTATTCTGAGAGTGTAAGGAGCCTTAAATGCTCATTTTATGAGGAGTGGCAGCGCTTAAGAGTTGAAGCAATGTGTGCCAGCGAAGGAAGAAACGAGAACAGGCACATTTCTGGGTTCAGAATAGCCGACAATATGATACCCGAGTGACTACGTTCCAAAGAATGTCATGTCCAGTGTGGAAATTTACCGAAATGAACGACCTTTTTGTAGAGCTAAAAGTCTATTTTCATTCATCGACCCGCCTTCGAATTTATCCCTCTCCGCCATCTCCTTTTTTAAAAGTCTAAACATGAATGTAAATTATGTACTGTATCATACGGTTTCTGCACTAGACACCAAATACAAAGATTCTTCACGTACTGTAGAGATTTAGCAAAAGGCTCTAACACTGCAGATCTAGCGAAGGTGCGAACAGATTTTCAAGTATGTGATTAAGTCGTCTTTGCTTGAACCCGTAACCAGAAATATCTAAGCGAAGTAATAAGAATTGCAATGACCATAAGTGAATTATTGAAAGCGAATGATCAGTTTCGATTTAAAAGGATAATTTAGGTGCATTAACATTTCTCTCGGGACTATATGTAGAAACTGAACCAAATCTATCTGCATTATTTGCGAGTAATTTGGAACCCATCTAAAAGGAACTGCTGCTTTGCTTCAGACCCTTGTGGCAATTAACTATGCCACACAGGGAAAGGTTTATGCCGTTTCCATAAAGGGTGACGATCCAAAAGCGGCTACCTGTAAGCGTGAATCTGGTATTGTACGGGGCATTCAAAAACTGAACCGGAGGCATAATTACAGACACCAGTGCCTATGTGTTAGACGTAGTGACCCTGGCTGTTGGGACACTAGTCCCACTGTGGTGTAAGGCAGTGAATGGCTGCCTCAAAATTCCCGGGGCTGCGACGAAACAATTCCTCACGTACAGCTGTACGTCGTCGTCCGAGTTGAATCGTTTGCCCCGCAGAGCCTTTTCAGAGGACCAAAAATGACGTAATCACAGGCTGGACTGTATGGACGGTTCCCGAGTTCCTTCCATTTGACGTTCTGCAGTAGTGACGCGACTGTGTTGACCGTGTCATGCTTTGTATTGTGTAGCAAATTGAACCCATGGAGCCTTCGTTTTGATTTGATCGCTTGGTGAAGGGTGGTCGAGGTTTGCGAGTGGCGCTGGGCATTCACTGTTGTCCCGTGCTGCAGAATGTAAATCAGGAGGCCATCTTGGTCAAAGACGAACGTCAGAATAACCTTCCCTGCACTCATGTAGACGGCTTTTGTGTGGTGATCCTGATTGCTTACACTGGATACTTTGTCGTTTTGATTGTGGTTCGATGTGATAACACCGTGGTTCATCAATCAATCATCACTCGTGCCAGGAATGCATCCCTTGCTGAGCATAGCGCTGCAGATGAGAAAGACAGTGGGCCATTCGACACGCTTCCTGGTGCGATTGAAAGCTGTTGGGCACCTAATTGGCACACACTTTGTTCAAGTACAGTCGCCCCTTCATTACGGTGTGGACACTTCCGACGCTCAATCGGACCACGGCGGCTACGAAATTCACTGCCACTCGGCGGCCCTGGGTGACGCGTGCATCAACGGTGATGCAGTGTGGTGCTCCAGAGCGCGCATCATCGGCTAACGACAGCTGTTCTTCCCTGCAGCACTTGCTCCACGGCTTGACCCTCGCAAGGAACGTGCAGTGTTCGCCTTACACTTGTCACATTCGTCGACGAATGTCCGTTCCCATACTACTTTTGCAGTCAGAAAATGAACAACGCCTCTTTGCTGTTCTTTTCACACCTCCATGTCACTGTTTGCAATGCGACTGGCAGCGTTGGGCGACTGATGCAAGCTGCTGCTAGCTCTATAGTCATGTGACGTGAGCGCGTGCCCTCTAGCGACGGGCTGTGAACTTGCAGGTCTGGTCGGATCTACACCTCGTTACACCGTCCTGTCACCGGTTTGCGCATTATAGACTCCAACTAGTTTCTCTTTCAATGCCGCTTATACGTTGAGACTAATGAATTTAGAAAGTCATTCACCAAAGAAGACGAAACCAATATTCCAGATTTCGAATTACGAACAGAGGCCGTAATGAGTAACGTAGAAGTAGATATCATCGGAGTAGTGAAGCAACTAAAATCACAAGAGCAAGTCTTCTGGTAAGGATTGTATACCCATTAGATTTCTATCTGATTACGATGAAGCGATAGCCCCTCAACAGCCGTATACAACCGCTCTCTCATAGAAGGATCTGTACCAAAAGAATGGAAAGTTGCACAAGTCACACCTATATTCAAGAAAGGCAGTAGAAGTAACCCACAAAACTGCAGGCCTATTTCACTGACGTCAATTTGCAGCAGGGTTTTGGAACATATCCTGTATTCAAATATTATGAATTATCTCTAACAGAACGATCTATTGACCCAAGGTCAACACGGATTTAGCAAATATCGTTCATGCGAAAGACAACTAGCTCTTTATTCACATGAAGTGATGGGTGCCATCAACAAGGGTTCGCAAATCGACTCCGTATTTATTTCCAGAAGGCTTTTGACACCGTACCTCACAAACGGCTTTTAATCAAATTGCGTGGTTATGGTATATCACAACAAATTTGCGATTGGATAGGGGATTTCCTGTCAGAGAGGACACAGTTCGTAGTAATCGATGGTAAGGCATCGACTAAAACATATGTCATATTCGGCGTTCCACAGGGTAGTGTTATTGGTCCTCTGCTGTTATTTACATAAACGATTTAGGGGAAAATCTAAGTAGCTCTTAGATTGTTTGCAGATGATGCCGTCATTTACCGTCTAGTAAAATCATCTAAAGATCAAAACCAAATGCAGAACGATGTAAAGATATCACTATGGTGTAAAAATTGGCAATTGACTAATGAGACGTGTGAAGTCGTCCACATGAGTACGAAAAGAAATCAGTTAAACTTTGTTTACAAGATAAATCAATGAACATCTAAGGCCGTAAACTCCACAAAATACCTTGGAATTCCTATTACTTTAGACTTAAGCTGGAAAGAACATGTAGATAATGTCGTGGGAAAGGCGAACCAGAGACTGCGTTTTATTGTCAGAACCCTTAAAACGATGCAACGTAACTACTAAAGAAACTGCGTACACTACGCTTGTCCGTCCATTTTTGGAGTATTGCTGCCGTGTGTGGGATCCTTATCAGGTGGGTTTGGCGGAGGACATCGAAAGAGTCCAAAGAAGGGCAGCTCGTTTCGTATTGTCACGATACAGGGGGGGGGGGGGGGCAGCGTTACGGAAATGATACAGGATCTGGGATGGGAATCATTACAACAACGGCGCTTATCGCGGCGGCGTGGGCTACATAGGAAACTCCAATCGCCAATATTCTCCTCCGAATGCGAATATATATTGTTGACTCCCACTTACATAGGTAGAAATGATATCAGAATAAAATACAAGAAATCAGAGCTCGAATAGAGAGATTCAGGTGTTCACTCTTCCCACGCCCTATTTGAGAATGGAATGGGAGATAAATAGTATAATTGTGGTTCGATGAACCCTCTGCCAGGCACTTAAATATGATTTGCAGAATATAGTATGTAGATGTAGAGCCAATGTGGAACCATTTTTCAGTGTCCTGCTTTATTTCCAACAGTAGCAACAACGATCTTCACACAACACCCGAATCAAGCATTATCAAACATTAGCTGTAATCCGCAATCAGTGATTGGGTATCTCTTCGTTGCCGTCAAAAGCTGCGAGATGCATTTCAGGCCATTCCGGTAGTATAGTGGCACTGTCTCAGTGGCCAGAATGCACAGATGCCTGTACTTGAAGGAACTGTACCCTGTCAGCCAAGCAGCAGACTCGGGAAATCGTGAAGTCAGATGTCTCGCTGGTACCAGCTGCGCCTCCACTGGCGCGTGGTGAGCGCTGCGGCCGCTGACATTTGCAGCAGCTGCTGCGGTCGGGGGAACTTGGCGGCGTCGAGCCTGCAGACGGGCAACTTGGCGGCGGCCACTGCCCAAGCCGAGACGCGAATGCCTTCCAGCCGCCGCTGGCGAGCAGTGGGGGCGCCGGCGCAACTTCCCGAGCCGTCTGCCCACACTGCCTGCCGCTACGGCTTACACTCGCGACGGGACCTCACAAGAGGCGGCACTACCACAATGCCAGAGAGAGGCCAACTTCCAAAACAAGCTGTCCGTAATGGGCACGAATTCAGGAAGTGGGCGAACCACGGCCATACACTGCAATTTCTTCTTCTATTTCGGTCATCGTAGGACCACGTTAATTTACCGGGCGATCAAAAAGTCAGTATAAATTTCAAAATTTAATAACTCACGGAATAATGTAGATAAAGTGGTAAAAATTGACACACGTGCTTGGAATGACACGGGGTTCTATTAGAACAAAAGAGTACAAACAATGTCCGACAGATGGCGCTTCAACTGATCAGAAAAGCAACAATTAGCATAACAAATTAAGACAAACCAAAGATGATGTTTTCACAGGAAATGCTCAATATGTTCACCATCAATCCTCAACAATAGCTGTAGTCGAGGAATAATAATGTGAACAGCACTGTAAAGCACGTTCGGAGTTATGGTGAGGCATTGGCGTCGGTTTATGCTTTTCAGCATCCCTAGAGATGTCGGTCGATCACGATACACTTGCGACTTCAAGTAATCCCAAAGCCAATAATCGCACGGACCTGAGAGGCCAAGCATGACGATAGTGGCGGCTGAGCACACGATCATCACCAAACGACGCGTGCAAGAGATCTTTCACGGGTCTGGCAATATGGTCCCCGAGTCATTCCAAGGACGTGTGTGAATTTTGATTTTTCTATCTACATTATTCTGTCATTTATTAAGTTTTGAAGCTTATACTGACTTTTTGATCACCCAGTTTTTCGCCTTCGTTTCTTCTCTTCATCATTTTCCAGTATTCCTTCACTCTCCTAGTTTACGTCCTACTTCGCTCTTCTGTCTACGACGACATCGTTATCTGTCTAGTTTGTCCTGGAAACCTGCGAAGGCCTGAATTTTTGTTTTAAAAATCGCTCTGTTGTGTATTTATGGTTCCCTTATTACCATTTCCTCCAGATCCCTTTGTACTTTGTACTTTTTGGATTCATCGTACTTTGCTTCTCTTGTATAACAAGATGTAATGTGCTGCGTTAATCTTCTCTGGTCAACTTCTGTGAATGTGTCCAAATAACATGCTTCTTTTCCTAATGACTTTTTTTTATCGTGGAATACAGTTCCTGCTTGGATCGCTTTGTAAACTGACCTGTTACTCGAGGTCCTAATATTTTCCTTGGAATCTTCCGGTCCACCAGTTCTAGCCTCCTGATCAGTCCAATTTTAGTTTGAGTGTTTCTGCTGCATATAAAGCTCCTTGGCGGACCACTGTCTGGTAATGTTTCAGTTGTCCACTGACAGAAATATTCTCATTATAGATGTTCCTCGTCTGTTTACGTGCTAAATTACTTCTGTTTATTCGTGCTTGCGTTGCATCTTTTCCTGTCAGCCCAGTGTCATTCTCGTAGGTGTTTTTCCTTATATTGTCATTCATCACGGAGCTGCTTTATTTTTAAAAAAATTACACTAACTGAAACGTTTAAAAATAATTAACTCACGAGAAGGCGGCTACTAAAATACACCCCTGGCAGATATACACGACTTCAGAAGAAACAATCACATTGACTTTTACATTCGTTTATCTATGACCCAAACAAATTTAAAAAAACAAAACTTAAGTGTTGGTCAGTTACTGATTTACACTCGCTAACGAAGTAACAGCATGAACATTAGTACGCCGAAACGCAACCTGACAAGTTCTCGCGCCCGCAGTACTTCAGTTATCGAGGCTCCAGGACTTGTGTGTACTATACTGTTTGTAACCTAACTGATGATAAAACGGCACGCATTTGCGTTATTTCTGAAAATATATTCGTTAATAAAATGACACTAAAAACAGTGTTGTCAAACTACTAAAATACCGAATTCCGTAATTTTAGTACAGGCTCGGGTAACGGCTTAATTTTTGCCTATAAATCATAATTACCGACAAATCGGAATACTTGCCATGTCTGATTGTTACGTAACAATGACCTGACCATATAATTTGACAACCTATTTAAGCTTTCAATGCAAGACTTTATTTGAAGCTATAAAAGATACCACGCTTAAGGTATAGTGCGTATGTACTGAAAAAATATTGAAAAAAATCCTTAAAATCGATAAGCACTACTAGCAACAGAAACTTCATAGCTAGTCAGCTATATAGTGCTTCCATGATGTACCCGATGCAGTTAATACCACTATTATGCCTTTAATCTTTGCAGACAGTAACTCACAATGCAAGAGTAGTATGTGACTGACTACTTTTACATGGCAGAGAAGGAATACTACAGTAAACAAACGCACTTGTTAGGAGTAACTCAATGCCGCTAACTGATTCAGTAGCACTCTGCAATTTATAATTTCTAGGACGAGCTACTTCCGTGTGTAACACTATGTACTGAAGCAGCTACAAATTAGTGCTAAAATGTTGATCAGTTAGAATCGATATAATAAGTTATGTAGCTGATCAGCTACGCTATGCATTATAGAGTTAAATGCAGACCAGTCAACTGCGCAACAGAGGTTACGTCACATTGTACGAGTTATTGAGCGTCTTTCACTCCTTTCACATACGGATCAAATCAAGCACAGTCGTTTAAATTCCTTTGCTCGTGTTGTCATCGAGGACCTCATTTACAGCGGGTTAATGTAACTTTGTAGCCTTTCTTGGGATGCCTTGCTCGTTTCTTCAGCAACTCTGACTCCCACAGGTCAAATCTGCGACCTTCCTTCCCCTCGTATGTGAATGCTCTATGAAGGGGATAAGAAAGCCGACCCACAACATCTGACAGTACTTCATCAATCTGGTCAAACATTTTTCAGCCGACATGTTGAATGGGGGCAAGAAATCCGCTTCAGGCTATATCACGTAAACACGACAGCGAAAAACTGTTACGAAATTCGGTTTTCGTCTTCTGGAACATGTGTGGCATGTAAATGTAATGTATATCGATTGAGTATCAATGAAAACTTCGATATAATTCGTGGTATGAGCTGTCGTCCAGGAGAACGCGCATAAACTATAATAATAAATAACAAGTGACCTACGGAGAAGAGGAAATGGGTAACGGTGACAGCAAATCACATCGAACTCAAATAGAAAGTCGGGAGAGTTTTAATTTGTTATATCGAGGGTCCTGGGTTTAAGCCCTTTGGTAACACTTTTTTACTCCAGAACGTTACTCATTGGTATATGTGGCGAAGTGTTCTTGGCGCTTGAAAGGAGTGTTCGGATTTTATAGCATTGTGTTATCGGTAGTTTCCTTTTGCCTCGTTTATTTGAATATAGCACGCCTGTAGAATATATTCTTACTTTCAGAGAATAAACAGCAGCTATCGGAACACAATTGCACCACACGTGCGGGATAACTTCAAATAAATAATGAAGCATATTACCTTGAAATGCGGGCATCCGCAGCCAAATATTGTGAGTTCTAATCCGCTTTGACTGCAAGCAGCTTTTATTTAAAAATCACAACCGATTTTGCGCTCTATATACGCATCATCAGGTGCTTAAGATTTTTTAAAGCATGTCTGCCGCAGCTAGGTAGCGTTAAATTTCAGACATGCGACTTGAGCGCTTGGAGTGGCTAAACGGCAGACATGTTTTTTTAAACATTTAAGCACCGGATGAAGCGTCTATAGGATGCGAAACCGGTTGTGCTTTTTAAATAAAAGCTGCTTGTAGTCAAGGCAGACTATCTGTCAATTAATAATAATGTTAAAGAACTTGCATTGGCAGCAGTTTTACTTGTCAGGAACACGTTGTCGCATGTAACACACACTGTATGTAGATGTAAAACAGTCTCCAGCGTTATACAGCAGAATGAGAAGAAATTAGATTAGGTAACAAAACAAAGGAGGTAGATGAGTTTTGTTACTTGGGCAGTAAAATAAATGATGGTCGCAGTACAGAGGATATAAAATGCAGAATGGCAATGGGTAGAAAAGCGTTCTTGAAAAAGAGAAATTTGTTAACATCGAATATTGATTTAAACCTAAGGAAGTCCTTTCTGAAGGCATTTGTATGGAGTGTTGCCTTGTATGGGAGTGAGAAATGGGCGATAAACAGTGCGGACAGGAAGAGGATTCAGGCTTTTGAAATGTGATGCTACAGAGGAATGCTGAAGATTAGGTGGGTGGATCGCGTAACTAATGAAGAGGTACTGGACAGAATTGGGGAGAAAAGGAATTTCTTGCATACCTGGACTAAAAGAAGGGATCGATTGGTGGGGGACATTCTTAGATATCAAGGAATTGTGAATTTAGCGTCGGAGGGAAGTGTGTGCGGGTGAAAACATCAGAGGACCACGAGATGGATACAGTAAGCAGGTTGCCGTATGTGGAGATGAGGCTTGCTCAGGATAGGGTATTGTGGAGAGCTGCAAGAAACCAGTCTCCGGACTGAAGACCACAGCCCCCCCTCCCCCCCCCCCCCACACACACACACACGGCAGAAAAGTTTGCTTTACCAGGGCATGAACCCAGAACCCTTGAAGCGACAAACGTACGCTGTATCGACTTTCCCCTCGCTGCGTGGTCATCAGTCCGTAGCTTACAAACTACTTAAACCTAGGTAAACTAACCTAAGGACAAAGACACACAGCCATGCCCCAGGGAGGACTCGAACCTCCACGGCGAGCAACCGCGTGCTCCGCAGCGAGGCGCTTTAGACCGCTCGGCTACTCCACCGCGGCTGGACGGCAGCACACAGCACGAAGTGTAAGTTTTCGTCGATACTCTCCGATATACAACGTTTGACACCGATCTATCTGATATATCAAGGTTTGTGTGTGAGCGATACCGACTGTCGTGGACCGGGTAGTGCGCAGAAAGTGGGAGACGGCCCCAGAGCGCGCCATTAATCAAGCGGAGAATAGCCCAGAGGGATGAGACGGCCGCGGCAGTGACTGGGCAGATCAAGAAGGGCGCCGGCAGCGGGGATCGATCCGGGGGCGCCGGCGGAGCATCGACACGCGACCGCCGATCAATAGCGGCCACGCACCGCCTGGCTGCACTCCCTGCTAAAGCCAGCCAGACTGCCGAGCCGCCACCCGGCATAATTGGATGCGGCACACGGCGCCCCGAAAGTCGCGCCGCGCCGCCGCTACACCCAAACAACAGCAGGCAGCGCTCTCCAAAAAACACTACAGTACGGCTGTTCTTGTTCCCCAACGTCCGGTGGAAGCTACAGTAAGCCATCAATCACCGTTTCATTACCAGTCATCAAGTAGGATTACGGTCACTTTAGGTAGTCACCATGAATACCACGATGGTTCGAAAAGTTCTCTGAATGGAACAAAAAAAAGTACCTTTATCACAAACTTTTGATCTTGTAGGCGTCAGGAGCCTCAGTCAATTTTTTTCAAGAGAGCTGACCGCCATTTGACTGAAAGTTTTATTTATTTTCACTGCCTGGTTTCGGCCTTAGGCCATTTTCAAGTGCTGTGACAAGAGTTGCCAGATAGGTTTCCTTGGGTCACGGCCATAATAACAAATATTCGGAGTCCATTATTATTATGGCCATGACCTAAGAAAATCTATATCTGACAACTTTTACCACAGCTCTTGAAAATGACATAAGGACGAAACCAGACAGTGAAAAAACTACGTTTTTTTCTGAAACTTATTTTTTAGTATGTATGTATGTATGTATCGGGATCCCGCTGCAGCCACTGCGGGGTCTGGGTGCTGACGAGCCCTCTCCACTTGTCTCGGTCCCCTCCCCACTTTTCTTCTTCCTCCACTTGCTGCTAGCCCACGTCTCTTTTTCCTACAGACGTTCTCACTCCCACTTTTCTCCTTGTACGTGGCCGCCCGCTAGGTATTCCTCCATCCATCTTTAGTTCTTCCATAATTTCGGGTAGTCTCCGCCCACACATCCTCTTAACATGCCCAACCATCTTAATCTCTTTTCGATTTCTTCTCTCAAACTTGTTCCAACGTCCTTTCTAATATCTACATCATTTACCATGTCCATTCTTGTTTTTCCCTTAACTGCTCTGAGAAATTTCATTTCCCGTGCTTGCAGTCTGCTCCATTCCCTTTCCGTCATTGTCCATGTTTCCCCTTCATAGGTGAAGTAATAACTTTTATACATATAGTTTTGCTTTTTCTGGAACTTCCTTATTCCAAATCAAATTTTTTATTGTTTCCTAGAAATTTCCACACAGTGGAACATGGTAGCCGCTTAGTAAATGGCGGTGGGTGAATCGACAGTAGCCTAAACGCAGCAGGGTGACAATGACCACCTCGCGGCGAGAGGGTCGAGAGGAGGTCGACCAGGCAATAGGGAGAGGCTTAACCTCCCTGGGTATATTTCCTTGCAGGGAAGACCGATGTGCATGCCAATGTGCGTTCGATACATATGTAACATCCGTCTCTGATCACGTTTCACCATCTTATAAGCAACTATCGTGGCTCCGTGCTGACAAGCGAAGAGATTTTCATACACTGTTTCCTCTACCTCTTATCAACGTACACTGTCCCTGATATCTTTCCTCGACCTTAACACTCTTATCTGATCAACATAACAGAACTACTCGTTCCTACCAGAGCAAAACCCTTTCTGTCCCTATCCATCACTCAGCCGGTTTCTCAAAATATTTTTCAGTAGCAGGAACCAGTCTCTGAAACAATCTACCTCAGTATATCAGAGAAATGAATAGCACTGCCAGCTTCAAACGACAGTTCATGGATTATCTACTAAAGCAATAATTACGCCAGTCTCTATAACCCTACGGTCCAGGTACGTCACATCCATTCCTCCTCCCAGATATTCTCCGACTGCCATTGCTCTCGCCAGGTACAGCTTTCTTAACTTCCTACTGTCAGACTTCGCCATGCCTAAACCAGTCTCGATATATTCAAAAGTACATCGTGTATCTGCTAATATCAATGTTGTTACTTCTATTATTACACCAGCAGCAGAAGGTGTCTCAGTGGTACTGCTAGTATTAATCCTATTAGAGATAAGTCAATACATTTTATTTACATCCTTTTACATGTAAAAATCTGTATAAATTATGTTATTAATTGTTTATCTGTAAAAATCATTATGTTATAGGTAACTCTCATGTAAAGAAATACTGTATGTGTAAAACCCTGGTCCGATGTAAGAGGGGGCCTGATGGCCCTAATCTGATCAGGCTAAATAAATAAAAGTGAGACCACACGCCCAGAAAGGATGGCACGCAGGTCAGCTGAAGGGACAGAATACGTAGCATGATGGAGGAGGAGGGCTGCACCTTTTGCGGCAGAATGGCGGATATTGCCGGCAGCTGCGAAATTCGTAAAAATGTACGGGAGAAGAGCAGCGAGTGAGGTGAGCTACGAGCATGAGTGAAGTGTAGGTTAATAGCGACCCCACACCGCTGGCCAGCCGGCGGCATCGCGGGTTACGGGGCACGGCTGGCCACCAGCCCACGGCATCGGCAGGGCAGCACGCGTTGAGCAACGGCGCGGCGCGCCGGCCTCACCAGAGCTTAAATTAGGCCTCGCGTCACCACAGTCTGCGCCGCACACCGTCACTCCCCAGGTCTACTCCCAACAAATTTTGCATGGACCTACATTAAATATGTTCCGACTTCTTACTAGACAGTAGTTTTTTGCAGAAATCGAAGTCTAAGTTATGGAGTATCGAGTTTTCAGTGCTATAGATCAGTGTTTCTCAACCTGTGGGTTGCGACCCCAGGGAGGTAGCAATGCCTTCCTCAGGGGGTCGGCCTCACACGACGATGTACTTGCACCATAAATTAACCAGGGGATCATTAGTACAAAAACGTATCCCTAGGTAAAATTTAATGTTAAAATTACGGACTTCCTTGTGTTATCGCACTAAAGTTTTCGCTCCAGTTGTCACAATGTAAAAATGTCCGAACGACATGTTTCGGGCGTACATTAGCCCATTCTCAAGTTCTAAAAATAAGAAAGCCAAGGAAAACGTAAATTATAACGAAATTTAAATACAATATGAGGCCAATTCATTATGACGATAAGGCATGGTTGCTGTCTAACCTGGAGGAGGTTGTATTATTATTATTATTATTATTATTATTATTGATTTTTGGCGTTAAGGAAAGAACCGAATAGCATATCAAATGAACAGATGGAATTGTCTAAAGGACATTTCTGGTCTTATTTTGGTAATGTCCTTCTCGATAAACAGTGAAACTTCCCTTCGCATTTGGTTCCTTTGGGTTGGGGTTGGCTGATTTACCGTTAGACGTTTTTTGGATAAATTTTAAACTGTGTTTTTAGACGGGTTCACTTTTGATAGTAGCAATATGGTAGGTTTATCTTTGGTAGTGGATAGCGTTTGGACTATCTCTGATATAGCAGAGCAGATAGTTAGCAGCCCACAACTGTGCTTCAAACTAGCAACATGTTATACTGTGAGAAATGTTTGTCTGTTGACATTGCGCATATGCCGCAAACATTTTACGCTTGACGTTGCCTTAAGGCAGATATGTTTTAGAATTCAAGATAAGCTAGTCTAGGATGAACATACTTTGTTATATTGACATGGATCGTATTTAAGGTTTTAGTGTTTTCGTTTTAATTTACGTTTTCCTTGACTTTCTTCCTTTTAGAACTTGAGAATGGGCTAATGTAGGCCCGAAACATGTGCGGACATTTTTACATTGTGACAACTCGAGCGGAAACATTAGTGCGATAGTTCATACAGTTGTGAGATGGCATACAAGCAAACGATTCCTTGTGTAACATTCATTACCAACTGAATAGATAATTGTTTCATGATATACTGTGTTGAATAAGTGCAAAGTCTGAAAACTGTTTTTCAGGAACCAATCAGTAGGTAAAAGAAGATGACAAGTTATTCTTAAAGATTCGAAAGACCTACTTCTTCAGAAATCTTCTATACAATGGAACCTTTCTTAATGAACATAATTCGCTTTTCAGTCTTGTCTGAAATGCGAAACACTTGTTCAGCAAAAATACATTTTTCTATGGGAAATCATGTAAAAAGACTGTTCCACTCTGAAAAATACACTCAAAAACTTCGTCCGATAATTTAAAAGAAAGCTGAAACAGATTTAGATTGTTTCATTTGAGATAACAGTTTTGTTACAGGAGGAGGAGAGGGGGTCGCCAGACAATATTTACTTGGAGTCGCATATTCGAAAAACATTGCTATAGATCGAAAGATAAGCATTTTTTACCAACACATATCGGCTGGAAAGTTAATGTAGCGTGTAGTTGTAGCGTGGGCGCTCTTAGTAAACATGAGCGGCTTTCCGAACGCCGTCGACGTTCGAGCGGTCCAGGGTCCGGACTGTCGAACCGTGGATCGATGTTCGAACCTCAATTATGGTATATTGTTCTTCCATTTTCTTTCTATGCATTTGATAATATTCTCATATTTGTAATACCTGTTTTTCATATTTTGAAATAGAGCATAAGGAAGTGTGATTCACATTCAAATAAGAGTTACCTCTTTACAGCTGTTTTATTTGTGACATTACAAAAACAATAACAATTTGCTCATGGCATATAGTGATCTTATAAATGTATTTTGTGAATAATGAAATGCCAAGATCACGGTATTTTGTCTTTATTTATAACAGACGACTGCGTTCGATGAACATAGACATGTTCTGGTCTCTGCGCTAAATTATAACATTACATAAATGCACATTGTAGCCAGTTCGATTGTACTGGTGGGTTGTCACACATTAAAATACGCCGTTTGGTTGTCAGATGTAAAACTCGTGTAGTCATATGTACATAAAGAACAACCATATTGTACAGTTGTGAGTGACAACAAGCTACTCTGAGTAGCTTGTTATCACAACTGTACAATATGGTGGTTCTTTATGTACATATGACTACAAGAGTTTTACAACTGACAACCAAACGGCATATTTTAATGTGCAAAAACATAGCTGGTTCATATCCAATATGTCGGGCCCGGTAGTCTTGGGGTAAAGCGCTCGACTGGAACCCGAAGGGTCGCGGGTTCGAAACCCGGTCGGACCTCTGATTTTTTCTATCTGCACTTTAACCCATCCTTCACCTCTCAACGATGTGAGGAGTCGCCAAAAACGACACGTGGTTCGGATTCACGTTAACCTGTAGGTCCCCTTTCCCGGTTGGATAACTGGGTGGGCTATAGACATGCAAGTCGCCGAAGTGGCGTCTAATTGAAAGACTTGCACCAGGCCAATGAGCCACACGACATTATTATTATTATTATTATTATTATTATTATTATTATTATTATTATTATTATTATTATCATCCAGTCAATTTCTATGCGTACCGAAAGAAATGAAAATAATATTTTTGCAATGTGTATAACAAAACAGCATTAATCAGATAATACACTTAATTGAATATTAATCACACTTCCCCAGGTTCTACTTCGGAATAAGGCAAGTAAAGGCATTACAAATACGAAAGTGTTATCAAATACATCGAAAAAATCAATAGAAAATTGCCATGATGGAGGTTTGACACGCCAAGCCCTGGACTGCTCGACCGCCGACGGCGCTCGGAACGTAGCTCATGTTTACTGAGGGAACCCGAGCTACAGCACGGGAACACTAAAACCTTAATTACTCCAACATCATTAACTTTTGAGCCCATATATATCTGTAAAAATCAACTTTAGGCGATCTTTTGATGTGTAGCATTCAAAAAGCTATTTTCCACCACAACTAGGACGTCCCTGCATGATTTGATGGAAATTGGCGACCCGCATGTCACGCCTTTGTTAGGTGATGACTACTGGCAGAGTGGTAGTACACCACTTCCACAATAACCTGCTAACGTTCCAACTGTTGAGTGAACAAAACGAGACATCACTGTAGCAACGGAACAGTGGCAGATAGCATTTCAATCCTTGCTGTCACATAGTGACTACTAACTCTGACAGTTTGCCCTAGCCGGTTGTCGAACTGCGGCTGCTGGTTCGTACCACTAGACGAGCCAAAGAGTAGCCGAGAGTAGGCCAATTACAGTGACCATAGGGAACACATTGCCAGTGTCCAAGATACGATATAGAAGAGTATTTACTGCGGACATACAAGTTTTCGTATAGGCTATTAATTTAACCGATTTTGAAAACAATGGTGCCGCAACTGACTCATTGGTATAAACTTATGTTAAGAGTACAACTATTACAGAAACTATGGATCGCTTCGCTGACAGCAAGAAAATACCAATATTTCATTTATTCAATATTTGACAATGAGAGCCCATAGTAACTACTGCTAACTAACACTATGACTTCAAACCTCCCCTTAACTTTTCCCCGCCTACATACGTTAAGTTCACTATTTGACAGAGAAACAATTGCACGTCTGAACCTCTATACCTGGGTACTTCATTCTATGAATATTTCATGCCTTACTACTATACGTCCATGCAGCAATATGGGTCTATGAGCAGGATGTTATCGAATTAACGCTTTTTAATATTAAAAAGAATGTAAAAAAGAACTATTCCAGTTACCTGTATTATACAAATTGTGTTTCGTGAACATCTTTCAATGACGCTATAAAATCCCAACATCTCTAAGTAATCCAGCACTACATATCGAATGTTTGCAGCTCCAGCTTGTGTATTCGGTATTCTGAACTGCGGCATCAAAATATATTTACATATGTGCTTACTGCAATGCAATAGTGGTTATAACAAGAAAAAATGTCAGAAACATCAAAGAAAAAGTTCTCCGCCCAGCAGAAAAACAGGACATCTCACAAAAATATATAAAATGTAGCTATCTGAAGATGAGCAAGGTAGCTCGAAGTCGGCATGGCCTTGGAAAAAAATAAAAAATAATTTCAAGCATATGTGGTTGGTTGCGTTATTCGCCAACACTAACGGCGGCAGATTTCCCAAGATTCAGTACGGATAACTGAACACTTTACTGCTTTGCCACACAGACTTTTCGGCATAACTGAAGAGCGGTATACCACTCGTCAGCTTTGAATGTTCAAATGTTTGTAAAGCCTATGGGACTTAACTGCGGGGTCATGAATCCCTTAAACCTACAAACTACTTATGAACTGATACTAAAGACGACAAACATCCATGCCCGAGGGAAGATTCGAACCTCCGACGCGGGAGGACACGATCCGTAACGGGGCACTCCGGACCGCGCGGCCGTCAGCCATGACCCATGACAACATGTAGGATAACCCGTATATGAAATACTATCTTGATACATATGTATTGTGGATAGTCTGTGGTTATCCTGGTGAACTACAGATGACAACAGAACGTACCATTGATCACAGGTTTTAGCCCAAAATTTTTCACCTTCGGCGCTGACTTGCAAAAGAAACACTTAACGTATCCTCTATCAGATTGAAGCTATATACCACTTTTTTAAACAAAACCTTAATCTGTAATCGATGTTCTGCTTGTAAACAAACTATCGTTAATTCAGTCGGCACAACGTCAGATGAGCCGATTTGAGAATCAAACCTTTAGATTTGTATGTCTAACGAATCAGTAAGCAGTTTTGTGATTTGAAAATAGGGATTTAAATGCGCCGAAACCATACATCAGAAGGCATGAAAATGCGATGTAGGGAAATAACATTTTTGTAGGATGTGCAAGAGCTTTATATAGTGAGGTAAAGGCCAGCAGCGGCGAGAGCTGCTACTGGCTATTTGGACGGCCTTGCGGCGGCCCGCCAGCGACTTGGCGGCGAGTGGTGGGGGGCTCTTGTGGCAGAACAGCCTCTCCTGCCGACGAGCACTCCTACCGCGGCCCAACACGGCAGCGGCGCGAGCCACACGCACCGGCACTGCGGCCACCCAACACCACAAACACCAACGACGTCACAGCAGCCAACTGTGCACCTAACTAATGGTCTAAACTCTACTACAGCTTACGTATTTCCTAGCATCTTTGCAATCTAAGATACAAAGGTGCCCACAGAAGGAATAGCAATTATTTTAGGAGGTGGTAGTATAGGCGAAATGCAATACAAATGCCATATAACGTGTCCAATTTGGGTAATTTGCAAGCCTTTGTGCACGACGGTGTTCCCGTCGATATACGTCGAACGTCGTAGTATCGAACGTCGTAGTATCGAACGTCGTAGTATCGAACGTCGTAGTATCGAACGTCGTAGTATCGAACGTCGTAGTATCGAACGTCGTAGTATCGAACGTCGTAGTATCGAACGATAGTTCGATATAGAGTTTCTGAACTGGAGATTCGGGCGCTACGCGCCCTCACGTGCTAAAAAACTTTTTGTTTAACTTTCACTTTAAAAAAGTCATCTGTAGCGTAGCCTTAAGGTTAGGTATAGGTTAAACAAGAAGTTTTAGTAATTGAGGGCGCGTAGCGCCGAATCTCCGGTTCAGAAACACTATATCGAACAATCGATATTCATTATAAAATGTGCGTTATATTAAATGTACAACAGATTTCCATTCCCAACAGTGTTTAACATATAATTCTATTATTTAGTGCTCATAAAGTGTTTAATCCATTAATTACTCTCGTAAATACTACGTCAAATGTACTTCACGCGAAACACGTAATCTTATTGGTCGCCATAAAGTGACACCTGATTTTCGGCTATGCTGGATATTACGACGTTCGATATATCTCGACGGGAACACCGCCGTGCACAAAGGCTTTACCAATTTGTACTGAAAGATTTAGCTGTAAGTATGAAACCTAAAGAACCTACAGAAAAGACGAAGACATACATTCCTCGGTTAAACTGCAGTTTATTCGTACGCGACTGGCGATTGACGTTGGTAACGGGGCGATGAATGACGGGAGGTGAAGGCAGCCAATAAGAAATGGCTTTAGTCTTTATGCTTTGTGAACATGCACTTACGACGATACTTAAACTCATCGGACAAGGGAGCATCAAGAACCTGTTAATCATACAGCACGAACAGTATTATTTCAAGATCGACACAACAATGTTCTGCTGAGTGTCAATGGGTTTGGAAGGATCATGCACATTTTCTGTTCACTATGAACTAATTAATGCTGTTCCTGGTCTGTCGTTGAGGGGTTGCTGTACCTTGTCCTGTGAGTTAATTAGCATCGAAAATACTACAGGTCAATAGTCTATTGTTTGGTATATCACAGCTTCCATGTATATTGTAAAAACCGGTAAAACAATTAGAATTATAAACCTAATCATTACAATGCCAAAACCACTGCATACAAACGCCTGAACAAATTTTAAAGCTTTGCGCCGAATTTACTAGACATCAAACGCGCTATCTTATTGGTCCCTCGAACGCGACTCTTGATTGGCTGTCTTCAGCTTTCGTCATTCATCGCGACGTTGCCAACGCCTGCACGTAAAGCTCCAGTCGCGGACTCAAACTGCAATGTAACCCATTCTTCCACCAGTTCTTGGAACAAAAAGTAAGTTCTGAAAGTTTAATTTTGAAGATGGCATTGTAAACAAAACCGGTTGACTAAATACAAAATTGTATTTTTAAATCAATATGTACTACCAAGAACCGACAATCTTTGACAAAGCCATCAGATGCATTTCCTTCGTTTCCGTTACATACCGATAGTATTAATCGAAAGACATTTTTATTGTAGTTCGTCCATAATACCACTTAAAATACTATATCTCTGGCAACAGCCAGTTTATAGAACTTGCGGTTTTAAATCGAAGACGCGGATATTGCCGGTACAAGAGCTGAACCATTACAAACATACAGTTATGTAGAAACGAAGGTTACATTTTACTTACGGCAGCGTATGTGCTTATGTTGACAACATGTTGGCCGTACGGGCATAACTTACTGATCAAACAACGGCACAGACAAGAATTGTTACCCATAGCAGGAACAGCATTAATATTTCATGTTAGACACGAAGGATGATTTACCTTATTCCGATATCAGTTTTCAAAGACTACTGAACAGTTGTTGCGAAAATCGGCACATTAGGAAATAATTACGGCTGTTCTAGCTACATGTTGACAGA
This sequence comes from Locusta migratoria, assembly GCA_026315105.1. NCBI lineage: Eukaryota > Metazoa > Arthropoda > Insecta > Orthoptera > Acrididae > Locusta > Locusta migratoria. Next base: position 43,150,949 of record CM048753.1, read on the forward strand.
CTTCTCTATATACCCACATCCGGTCAGATGATCCTCGTAAAGCCAACATTAGCAAACTATGTCACTGTCTCAAGCCCAGATTTCTAAATAATTGTACGTTCGTAAACTTTCAGATTTTGTAGTGGGAACCTCTACTGGGGTGGAAACAGCCGCGTCATCGATTTTCAATCGCCCGTTCGATATGTATCCATTCAGCCCGGAGACTTAAAACACGCAAACATTCTATGAAATTCGTTTATTACATATTGTTGTTGATAACCGATGTTTGCGCCGGCAGCCATTTCCCAATAAGACAGTAGGAACCTCATCGGCCAAACTGCTTGCACCCTCAATCGCTGTAATTTACGATCTATTACTTATTACGTGTTAACACGTACAGCTAAAAGTCTTCCATTTTAGTGATGTGGCACAGCAACCGTGATTATTCAAAATTCTTGAATAAAGGCTGACTTCGTTGCAATTTTTTTCGTTTAATTTAGGTATGACGTATTTCGTTCGGTTCGGGAATTGTCAGATATCTACAGCGCAGAAGAAAAGGAGAACTAGTAGACTAGATAAAACATTTACATGAAATTTCAAAATGTTTTTAGCTCCGAAACAGTGCTGAAATCGGTACTAAAGGATTGTGATAATCCACGGTAATGTTTTACCTACACTATGATACTAGGTTTTTAAAGATCCAGCCATAGGTTATCATAATAATGAAAGGTAAAACTCACCGGGCTCCAGTGCTTATGTTGGCAACAGATGGACAATGAAGTGTAGAATTGCGTTAATATTTTTTACGAGCTACAGATTAAATGTTTTTGCTGATCGCTTCACTCGCCGCAAAATTAATACTGTACCTGCTCTTTGGTTGACAGGTTCTTGTATGCACCCTTGTCCGTTCAGAAACAAGTAATTCGTTTTAATTGAAATTGTCAAGACAAAACATTTATAGGTCATCTGAGTTGCCGCCATTAACCATTGATGCCAACATAACCACTGGAGCCCGGCGAGAAGCGTCGTACAATTTAACCTAATGAAACGCCTGGAGCTGCGCTAGCATTGATCGATAAAAACACAAGGTGAACCGACTACTGTAGCACAGAGTAGGACTTCAACTTATTTACATGGTATGCGTCGATAGTCTTACTGCCTGGGGCAGCGCAGGAATTTCATAATTATTGTCTCAGTTTGATAGCCTATGGCTGCATCTTCATCAAAACTCCTATCACAAAGTAGGTAAAGCATTATTGCCATAGATTACTACGGTCCTTCAGCTCAGAATTCAGCATTGTTTTGTAGCTTTAAGGTCGTGTAAATATTGTATGTTTTAGTTGTACCTTAGATATCTGACGACGACAGGGAGAAACGTCTCATACCTAAATGAAAAATATTTTTGCAACCAAGACAGTTTTTTATTCAAGAAAAGGTATCGGTAATGTATGTAAGCAATGATTAAAATATACTTAGCTAAACATTGATCAGCATACTTATCCCAGTTTTTGAAAAATAAAGTGAAATTACTAACGGTGAGGCTTCTTTGTATTTCGCAAGAAAATTTGTTATTTTTCTTCAGACATGTTACAGCACTTTCATTTGAATAGGATAATTGGATTCCATTCTGTAAATTATATTAAGACCGTTTCGTTTCACTGTACAATATTCCCAAGCGGTTCTGTAACAAATGTCCCCCTCCCCGAAGACGGGGCATTTCTAGCATTATTCGACATCTAGCTTAGAGGAAAGCAACGAATGTGTTTATCAAAAGGTAATTTCCAAGAATGCTTGCAATCTAATTAGGTCCGCCCGAAATATATCGAACGTGCAACTCTAAATTGATTACGTGGCTATTGACGCAACTTATGAGGTGTTCTTAGTCACGGGAACGTATTACATTGGTTTCTGTTGTCGCGAGTGACGAAGTTTTTTGATTTCTTATGATAAGACTTCGCAATCAAAGCCACGCAAACGGTAAAAGACTGTCATAACCATGAAGTGACTCGTTCTCTATGTACTTTTCTGAAGATATTCTGCGGCGATTTATTATGCAAAATACCTACGATTTTTATTAATCTACACCAATAAAACTGTTCTTGGATATACTGTGTTTACCTAACGCTTATTCCAAATTACATTGCAATGTGTATAATCAGAAAATCACGAAAACGTCACGATTTCCAAATATATTATGTAGATACGTAGTACCAGAGCCCCAATTTGCATCAATGACAGTTCGAGCTATGCCATTAGCCTACACTGAAATTCGTCAAAAATATTAATCTATCTACTACGAATGTATTAAACTGTCAACGCAGCTTTGCAGTACCACTCATCAAAATTATTTGTACGTAATTAGACATTCGTAAACATTCAGATGTCATCTTGCTCTTCAACGTGCTCGTAATCGATTTAGAATCTACCTTTCAATATATGTTTCAACCCTAGATGTTTCGATTGCAAGCATTCTTGACACGCAATAGCTCAATATTCAACTGAAAATAAATTCCTAAAACCCACATTAGAATGAGCAGAACTGGAATTGGAGACTGTACTTATACCGCACGTAAACTGCGTAGAATGCGCAAGTATCCACTACATAATTCAAATGTAAACGCGCGACGCTAGAATACCAACAAATTACCGCGTTCGCGAAGGAAACTGCAGTGTTCCCAAGCTCGGACTGTAAGGCAGACAAGAGGAGCGGGCGTTTAAACTGGCGCGAGCGGCTACTCAGCGCGAGATATTTTCCGCCGTGATCCCTGCTGGAGCCGGCGTGAGTCACAGCTGAGCACTTCCTGCCACGCCACACCGTCACTTGTTCTCCCATCTCTGAACACGCTAACTCTTATCTCACCACGCACAACAGTACAACACTACAGGCACCGTTCCCAAAAACCATTTCACAAATTCTTAGTGCACTGAAAATCATTAACCAGGGCATGAAATTTTTGAACCACAAGATTTACCTAGGTGAAAACTTTCTGTGCAACCTAGCAACGAGAAATGCTACACGGTATAGAACAGGTCGAATCGATAGTCCCACAATTTGTTACAATCAATATTCCGGTGTAACGACACTTTTGCATGACCGAATACTTCGCGTGTGCACGCCACGGGCAAAGATTTAGACACTAACTTCTACGCCGCAAATGGATAAACAGGCGTCTATAACCACATAGTAATTAAATGGCCTTGTTCTATAAATAGATTGACAAACCAAGAAGTACTTCAGAGCCGCAAAACTAACGTCTGCTGTATCGACTTTTGCCTGCCGTGTAAAATTCTTGCGGAAGCGCAGCAACTGAAGGTTCGATAAGTAGGGGTGGACTTTTCCGCGGACGCTTCCACTGCGCGCGTCGCGGCTTCTCGTCACTAGTGGCAGCATTCCGCACGTGAGGCGGCCCTCGCAGAAGCTCCTAGAACAAGCTGGAACACTCACTACAGAACACTGGGACGACGGGAATGTGGCATGGCACGACGCCGCTGCTAAAAAGCCGCACACTGCGCACTACACAAAGCAAGCTGCTCCGGCCCGACCCGCAAGCAGACTAAACAGCCAAGCACTGCTCTGTTGTCTCGCCGGCAGTTCGCCTGCCAGCCGCAGTGGCGCGCGCGTCGCAGCTTGTGCTGCTGCCTGGTGGGCAAAACGCCAAACGCGAGCGCGTTTATCTCAATTACATACGAATTCAACGAAAATGTGTTGACGCCATACAACCAGTTTCTGATCCAATACTATCCCTCAACAGATTTTTCTTTCTATGGTCCGGTATACATTAAACGTAATTTTGTAATCCGTACGGAGCTGCAGGAGATTTTTTTGTCCTTTTCCAATTATTAGTTAGAAGGAATGCCAAAGTTAAACAGAAAACGGATATCGAGAAACTGCACCAAACTAACTGGCATGTGGCCGACAAGTAACCAATTTTGTCAGAATAGTATCCCGTATTGGCAAAAAGGAGCACAATGAGCGAAGAAGATTCACAGAGGAAAATAACGTATCTAAGAAGTTCTTAGTATCGTATGAATAATAAACAAAAATTAAAAAAAATACTTCAACAAAAGAAAACTATTCCAAATCAAATTACAATGCACTGAAATGTACAAAAAAGAATAAAAATAAAAAAAATGCGTATTCTTCTACAATTTAAAAATCAACTTTTTCCACTTATCAGTATGTATGTACCTACCCACTTTAAACGAAACTCAACACACACTTATGAATCATAAACAATGATCAAAATATGTTTAGAGTTCTAAGTAAAATGAAATGAACCATATTAGACTACTTAAAAGCCAATCAAGTTATTGTTATTTTTGGAGTCGGTGTCAGCCAAGGAAACATTGTGTTTTGCTGATGACACTGTAATTCTGAAAATGAAATGTTTGTTAAGCTTTTGGGACTTAACTACGGGGTCATCAGTCCCTAAACTTACAAACTACTTATCAGCTACCTTATACTAAAAACGGCAAAAATATCCATGCCCGAGAGGGGATTCGAACCCCCGACCGTAGTGGCCGTGCAGACCGTGACTGGAGCGCCTCAGTCTCCTCGGCCACCGCGGCCGGCACACTGTAATTCTGGCGGAGGCAGAAAAAGAACCTGGACGGGCGGCAGTTGAATGGAATGTACGGTGTGTTGAAACGCGCATATAAGATGAACATTAACAAAAGCAAAACAAGGGTAATGGAGTGCAGTCTATGAAAATCAGGCGATGATGAAGGAATTAGGTTAGGCAACGAAACAATAAAAGTGGTAGATGATTTTTGTTACTTGGATTGTAAAATAACACATGGCGGGCGCAGTACAGAGGATATAAAATGCAGAATGACAATGGGAAGAAAAGCGTTTAGAGAAATTTGTTAACATCGAATATTAATTTAAGTGTAAGGAAGTTCCTTCTGAAGGCATTTGTGTGGAGTGTTGCCTTGTATGGGAGAGAAACATGTGCGGACAGGAAGAGGATAGAGGCTTTTGAAATATGGTGCTACAGAAGAATGCTGAAGATTAGGTGGGTGGATCGCGTAATTAATGAAGAGGTACTGAACAGACTTGGGGAGAAAAGGAATTTCTGGCATACCTTGACTAAATGACGGGATTGATCGGTAGGATACATTCTTAGAGATCAAGGTATATTGAATTTAGTGTGAGGTAAAAATCGGAGAGGGACACCAAAAGATGAATACAGTAAGCAGATTCAAATGGATGTAGTGTGCCGTTCTTATGAGGAGATGAAGAGGCTTGCTCAGGATAGATTAGGGTGGAGAGCTGCAACAAACCAGTCTCCAGATTGAAGACTACAATAACAACAAACATATTATCCTAACAACTTGAGTGACTTAAGTAGTCTAGTATTTTTCCATTTCATTTTACTTACGAGAACTGCGAAAGAAAGATTTTTTTTGATCATTGTTATTCATAGGTATGTGTTGACTAGGAGAATTGAGTTGATTACTAAATTGTAGAAAAATACGCAATTATTTTTCACTTTAGTGCTTGTTAATTTGTTTTGGAATAGTTCTTTAAAGTCGTTTTTTTTGTTAAAATTTTTGTTCATTTTTTTTATTTTTAGTGAATCGAAAGTACACTACTTTTTCTGAATATGGATAGACTTACGTGCTGCTATATGAGACAGCGCCGTTTAAATGAAACAAACGAAGTCATGGAGAAACAGAGGAAATCTACATCGAGGACAATTTCAAAAAGTCTTGTGAAGAACACAAAATTAGACTTTCAAAAATGCGAAAATGCGTCTTTGCATGAAAAAAGTTTTTGAACAGGGAATTACTTGACCAGAACGACGTTACGGTAGGTGACCCAAATATTCGGATACCCTATAAAAACCTACAAACTACCTATGAACTAGCTTATACTGAAGATGACACAAACATCCATGCCTGAGGGGGGGGATTCGAACCCCCGACCGCAGCGGCCGTGAAGACCGTGCCTGGCTCGCCGCAGACCGCTCGGCCACTGCGGCCTGTCGTTATCAGTCCCTAGATTTACAAACTCAAACTTCGAAAAGTAACTTATGGTAAGGACAACACACACACATACACACGTACCCCAGGGAGGACTCGAACCTCCAATGACGAGCAACCGTGCGCTCCGCAGCAAGGCGTCTTACAGCGCTCGGTCAGACGTTAAGAAGACTACTAATTCTAATTCCGAAGAAGGCAGGTGCAAGTTTAAGAAACTCATCGTTGCAAAATTCTAACGAACTATTTACAGAAGAATGGAAAAACTGGTAGAAGGTAACGGCGGGTAGATGTTTGGATCTCGGAGAAATGAAGGAACATGTGAGGCAATACTCAAGAGTTACCTTAGGAGATACATTAAAGAAAGGCAAACCTACATTTCTTGCTTTTTCAGATATGAAGGAAGCTTTTGACAATGTAGAGTGTAATACACTCTTTCAAATTGTGAAGCCAGCAGGGGTAAAATATAATAAATGGAATGTTATTTCGAACAGAAACAAGACAATAGTTATTAGAGTGTATCGGCATGAAAAGGACACAGTGGTTGGGAAGGGAGTAAAAAAGACTTTTAGCGTTTCTCCAATATTATTCAATATGTACATTGAGCAAGCTGTGAAGGAAAGCAATGATAAATTTCGAGAAGAAATTAAAATTCAGGATGAAAAAATAAAAACGTTGCTGTTTGCCGATGACATTGTAATTTCTCTGAGAGACAGAGAAGGGGAAAAAATATATATAGGAATAGTAAAAAAAATCCTTAAAATATTTTCATGTATAGAAACCATTTACTATACTGAAACGTTCCACCTCATTACGAAATCTATATTGATCTATGGAACAAGTATTAATCTAATCTAAAACAGCAAAGGACGCGGAAGAGGAACCGAAAGGAATGGAAAGTTTTTTGAATGTAGGCTATTAGATGAATATTAACAAACGTTGAGAATTTGTTGACATTCAATATAAGTTTAAATGTTAGGAAGTCCTTGTGAAAGCATTCGTTTGGAGTGTAGTAGCATTGTATGGGGGTGAAACGTGGATGATAAAGAGTTCAGACAAAAAGATGATAGAAGCTTTCGAAATGGGGTGCTACAGACGAATGAAGAAGATTAAGATGGGTGTATCACGTAACTAATGAGGAGGTGCTTAACAGAATTGGGAAGAAAAGGAGTTTCTGGCATATTCTGACTACGAGAAAGGTTAGGTTGGTGGGACACATTCTGAGACGTCAAGGAATCGTCAACTTAGCATTAGAAGGAAGTGTGTGGGGTAAGAATCTTAGAGGGAGACCGAGGGACGAATACAATAAGGAGATTCAAACGGATGTAGGTTGCCGTTCTTATTCGCAATATGAGGCAGTACCTTTTCCGATTTAAAATTAAATAAATAAATGTCTTATATGGAGATTTCTCGTAATCGTGTATATAAGGTGACAAAATCCTTAACAATTACGGACAATCCATAATAGCTGGCAGCTTCGGAGGAAGAATGGGCTTTGCGTTTTGGTAACAAGTGAGATATGTCGTGAAAGTTTATAAATGTTACAAATGTGGGGTGACTAGCGTGCCTCTACGACACAGATAGCCGTACCGAAGGTGCAACCACAGCGGAGGGGTATCTGTGGAGAGGCCGGACAAACGTGTGGTTCCTGAAGAGGGGCAGCAGCCTTTTCAGTAGTTACAGGGGCAACAGTCTGGATGAGTGACTGAGCTGGCCTTGTAACATCAGCTAATGTGGCTTTGCCACACAGTTGTTGCGAACGGCTGAAAGCAAGAGGAAACTAAAGTCGTTACTTTTCCCGAGGACATGCAGCTCTACTGGTCCTTTATGAAAGCATTTGTCTGGAGTGTAGCATAGTATGGAAGTGAAGCGTGGACTATAAGGAGTTCAGACAGATGATAGAAGCTTTTGAAATGTGGTGCTACAGACGAATGATGAAAATTAGGTGGGTAGATCACGTAACTAATGAGGAGGTGCTCAAGAGAATTGGGGAGCAAAGGGATTTCTGGCGTATTCTGACTAAGAGAAGGGACAGGTTGGTGGGACACATCCTGAGACATCAAGGAATCGTCAACTTAGCATTAGAAGGAAGTGTGTGGGTTTAAGAATCGTAGAGGGAGACATAGGGACGAATACAATAAGCAGATTCAAACGGATGTAGGTTGCCGTTCTTATTCGCATGATGAGGCAGTACATTTTCCGATTTTGAAAAAAAAAAGAGGATTTTTTTAGGGATTTCTCGCAATTGTGTATATAAGGTGACAAAACCGTTAACAATTACAGACAATCCGTAATAGCTAAATGTTCAAATGTTTGTAAATCTATCGGACCAAACTGTGTGGTCATCAGTCCGTAGCTTACAAACTACTTAAACCTAGGTAGCCGGCCGCGGTGGTCGAGGGGACTGAGGCGCTTCAGTCACGGTCTGCACGGCCACTACGGTGGGGGTTCGAATCCCCCCTCGGGCATGGATATTTGTGCCGTCCTAGTTCGTAAGTAGTTTGTAAGTTTAGGGACTGATGACCCCGTAGTTAAGTCCCATAAGCTTTACAAACATTTGAACATTTGAAACCTAGGTAAACTAAGCTAAGGACAACACACACACACCCATGCCCCAGGGAGGACTCGAACCTCCACGGCGAACAACCGCGCGCTCCGCAGCGAGACGCTTTAGACCGCTCGGCTACTACACCGCGGCCCGTAATAGCTGTCAGCTTTGGAGGATGAATGAGCTTTGCGTTTTGGTAACAAGTGAGACATGTCGTGAAAGTTTATAAATGTTACAAATGTATGGAGGAATTTGTATCGGCGCTGTGGAATGGCCGTGCGCTCTAAGCCGCGTTGCTGCGGAGCGCGCACTTGCTCCCCGTCGCAGGTTGTGTATGTGTGTTATTGTGGTTAGGTTGGTTTAAGTAGTTTGTGAGTGTATCGAGTGATGATCGCAGTAGTTAGGCGGCACAGAGTTACAAATACTTGTAGTGGCGCCGCCTCAGTGTTTGGGCGGTGGAGCATGTGGCGTGTGGCCTTGGCTGCCTTTCTGGGCCGCGGATCGATGCTCCGGCAGCGGGGCGCGGGCTTTAATAGCCGCCCCCACCCCCTCCCTCCCTCCCCCGCAAAGCCACGGCGGCCGCCTCTATTGCCGCCGCCCTCCCCCACAGGTACCGCTCGCTATTCTGGGCGACATTCCTGCCCACTGAAAAGCCCCCACCCCAACAAACAGCATTACCGCTGCTGCCGCTACCCCCCTCACATACACACAAACTCGCCACAGCCCACTTCCTCTTCTGCCTCCAATATACCCGACAAACAACACTATTACCAAGTTTGAATTTCACGCAGTCCCTAACACACGAGTTACAGCGCTCCTTCCGGCAACCTATGTAAACTGGGCCGCCATATTGATGGTGGTCAGTGCACGCCATAGACTTACTAAATAAAAACTAGACCGCTCGCTGGCGCTAGTGTTGCGTCCCCACATTGAATGTGACAGAAGCCGCCATTTGCAGGGCAAAGTGCGTAAACATGGATCGTTCGTGTGCTGCTTTCAATTGTAACAGTGAGCACGGAAGCAAAGACGAAGATGAAAACAACGTTACTTTTCACAGATCAGTCATTACTTGTATACCGTATAGTAATTTCATGGAGAAATAAGAAATTATGAGTGTTTGTTTTTGTTTAAGTTTGCTTTTACAAATGATTGAGAAACGTACTTTAGTGCATGTCAAGTTGGGGTTGGGCGTTTAAAGGGGACTAAACTGCCGGGTCATCAGTCGCATGTCAAGTACTTATATTTTATTTGCATATAAATTACTAAAAATACTAATTTGAGCTGAGTAAATAATTAGGCCAATTAGATGTATTTATCACATATAAGTATGATGCAGAAGTACGTCGAATAATTGTTTTTAGACACTTAATAGGTGGTGATTGTACTTCTAAATAATCAAATATTTGGTCGAATTTTGCATACTCAACCATTTTGAGAGGTACTATCTCTGTTAAAAAGTAATGTGCGTATGAAATGCACATTTAAAATATTATGAGTTATTCCAATTATTCGTACCCAAATTCGAGGAAGTAGAAAGAAAAAATCTATGTAATATGGAAAGGAATGTACACAAAAATGTGATGTAGAAAAGTAATCGCACTCTCTGCTACTCTAAAAGTTTCATGGAATCATCTTATGCAAATATCTCGATGAAAAGCGCTTCACCTTATCAGAAAAGAGCCTTATATTCTTAAATTGCGTGTCTCTATGCAGACGTTATTTCGAAAATGAGGCTTTTCGAAAAGGAGACTTCATTCATTTATGAATACTTTTTAAACAGACTGCAATAACCAGTAATTTTTTTAAAACAAACATACCTTTGTTTTCTGCTTTATTTTGCTCTTGTTGTGTCTCATACACTTCAAATCACCACCCCAGTACTGGGATTCTTCCCTGCAAATGGCGGCGATTAGCCGCTTCAATTCGGAGATAGTTGGCTCGCTTCGCCCCTATGGCGTGGTAGTGGCTTGGTGCACGCAGTACAGTTACCAGAGCCGGCCGAGGGGACTGAGGCGCTCCAGTCACGGTCTGCACGGCCACTTAGGTCGGGGGTTCGATCCCCCCTCGGGCATGGATATTTGTGCCGTCCTAGTTCGTAAGTAGTTCATAAGTAGTTTGTAAGTTTAGGGACTGATGACCCCGTAGTTAAGTCCCATAAACTATACAAACATTTGAACAGTCACCAGACGTCCGCATTTATGCGGATATGTCCGCAATTTCGACTTTTAATCTGGCGTCCGCATATATTCTTACGATTTTTATTAATCACCACATCTTCTTACTTTTAGTAAATGACTAGCTTAATTCCCGCTGCTTCGCACGTGTAGACTGCATGGTCTGCATTGGTTATTTCTACTTATAAATTTTCATAGATTTAGCTTTAAAAATGCTTTCCTAATCAAGTATTTTGAAACAACTTGCCACCCCCAATTGCACCACTGATGGCAAAATTATTCACTAGATAACTGTAAAATCCTGGAAAAATGATAACGGTGGCTCTCATACAAATTGTTATCCACAGGAAATTTTTTATTTTTAAATAATTCCAAAATATTTTTGGAGGTCCAGTTTTTGGCCTTCAGAGGTCCGGACCTGGACCGCGGCCCGCCAGCTGCCGACCGCTGCTGAAGAGAATTCTTTACAATACGTGACTTTTTTCCTGGAACACCTGGTTATATCGAACCCTCGATATATCGAATTAATTTTGTCTTCCGTAAAGATTCGACATACCGAAGTCTGACTACAGAAAATCATAAACTTACACAGTAGAGGTGTTTGGAATAAGTTTCGGTGATAGACTGTGTAGCCACGGTGGAATAGCCTAGCGGTCTAAAGCGTCTCGCTGCGGAGCGCGCGGTTGCCCGCCGTGGAGGTTCGAGTCCTACCTGGGGCATGGTTGTGTGTGTTTGTCCGTAGGTTAGTTTACCTAGGTTTAAGTAGTTTGTAAGCTACGGACTGATGGCCACGCAGTTTGGTCCGATAGATTTACAGACGTTTGAACATAGACTGTGCAGAATGGCGCAGTGGAGAGGCAGCATCGAGGTCGCTGCCGCATTGCCGTCGCCACTCAGGGTAGCCGCAACTCCGCCACGGCAGGGCAATAAAACGCGTAATAAAGCGACGCAGCTGCTGCAAGCTCGACGCGTTCTGCTGTGTACTCGACCTCTCCATCTCTGCCGCCAAACAGAGCGGAAACAGCCGGAACACTTTGCCTGACTGGCTCAACAGTTCCAGGTTGTTGTGGCGGTCTTCAGTGTGCAGACTGGTTTGATGCAGCTCTCCACGCTACCCTGTCCTCTGCAACTCTCTTCATCTGACAATACGTCCGGCAACCTACATCCTTTCGAATCTACTTACTATATTTACTATATTCGTTCCCCGGTCTCCCTCTACAATTTTTACCCCACACGCTTCCTTCTATGCTAAGTTGACAATTCCTTGATGTCTCAGAATGTGTTCCACCCTTCTCTTAGCCAGGATATGCCAGAAACTGCTTTTCTCCACGATTCGGTTAAGCACCTCCTCATTAGTTACGCGATCTACCCATCCAATTTTCATCATCTTTTTATCTGAACTCCTTATCGTCCACATTTCACTCCCATACAATGCTACACTCCAGACAAATGCTTTCAGAAAAGACTTCCTAACATTTAAATTAATAATGGATGCTAACAAATTTCGCTTCTTTACAAACGCTTTTCTTCCCATAGCCATTCTGCATTCCATATCTTCTCTACTTCGGCCATCAAAAGTTATCTTGCTACGCAAATAACAAAATTCATCTTCAGCATCGCCTGATTTTCTGCAATTACATTCCATTACCTTCGTTTTACAACACTGATCAATAGAGGAAACAGGAAAACGTTGTGTGGCACTATGAAAAAAAAAAAAGCAAAATATAAAATATGAGCACTCCATGCGGAAGATAAGCAACGTCGAGCAGGTAAGCACAGGAACGCTGCAGTCGTGTGGCTAGCGTGAGGAGCTGCGGAACGAGAGGTCCTTGGCTCGAGCCTTCCCAGCGGCCAAAAAAATTAATTTTTTCATTTTCAGAAAATTATCATCTGTCCGTCCGTCCTTTGCGAGGTAACTGCGACGTAGTATGAGGAAGCTACGCCTAAACAAAATCTAAACACTCGACGTCGGTCGACTACAGAGTATTCCTAATGACGAGCCTCCCTGGCTGGCAGTTGACTGTCCGTTACTTGCAGAATACATCAGGCGTGTTTTCCTGTGGAGGTATCGGTCGACCTACCACCTTGCGATCAAATGTTTTAGGTTTCCGTTGGAGAGGCACTTCCTTTCGTCTGCTAATCGCACCGTTTTGTGGTGCTGTCGCAAAACAGACAGTAAACTGATTGCAGCGAACAGATACGTCAATGAACGGACGAACAGATCATAAATGTGGGAAAAAAATTCTTTCGACTGAAAGCTTGAACCACGGACCCCTCGCTGTGCAGCTCCTCGCACTAGCCACCAGACCACAGCTCTCCTATGCTCACATTGTGCTCGACATTGTCTACCTTTCGCATGGACCGTTCAGTTTTCATATTTTGCTTATTTTTTCATAGTTCCACACAACTTCTTCCAGTTTTCCCGACTAACCTGTGTTCAGTTTTCCACGACCTATCCACTGCGCCAACTTATAACGGAATCTGAAGGAGGTGCGATCGGGAGGTTCCCTTGTAAGATCTGCTCTCTTCTGCAAGAAGAAAGTCAGCACCAAGCCTAAGTTAGCAGTGCACCGATGAATTTCTTCAGCTGTCATCAAATCAATCATTTGCCCTGAAAATACTTTCCGCTTTGCATAGTCAATGGGCTTTAACTGCTGCACAATGGCAATTTTGTATGGACGGAAATGCAGGTGGAACCGCAAAAACCGTCACATCGAATGGTCATGCATGTGCAGAGCAGCAGTTTGCAGGCTTCAATAGCTTCTCCAGTGCTGCAAACTTAACATTTTATGGCTGAATTTAGCGAATTTTAAAATGGTATAACATGAAAAAATTCAATTTAGCACATAGAATACTTTTTAATCATGTTTCCTGATAATGTGTCTTCACTTAATAAGTGACTCTTAGGTTCCGCCATGACGTCAGACTGCTATACTGACTAGCGACATACTGTCTAGTGTCACAATATGATACATGATGGGCATGCCACGTCACTGGAAAGGGCCGAAACTTTACACGCAAACTGACATGGGGAATTCGCGGAGCTGCGAATTGCCGACTTGAGGTGAGCCGAGTTTGTTGGAGTGTGCACAGAGCCGGTTTAAGGCACAAAACATTAAAAAGTTCGTGTAAACTTTACTCTGGAACTCGTCCAAGAATTAAACGAAATTGCCTACGAACTCTGGAGTTCTACAAAAAATGCCGATGTTCTCTGCACAAGAAACCCTGGAAGTCATTAAACCATCAATCATCGAACCAGCGCAGCGATTTAAAATAAATGCGACAGTAACTGACGAACTTTTCTAACAATGGCGAAACATTGAGAGTGTACTTTTGCCACTGATGAATTTAGGCGCGAAATGAATTATAAAGACGCCTCTAGAAAAAAATCCCTTTTCAGAGCTGGACGGATTCTCATTAACAATTTTACCCTGTAAGTTGATTACTTTTCAGTGTTAGCATCTTCGTAAAATTTTAGCCTATTTTTGGCGCTCTCAGAATACAGATTTAGGGTAAACTATAGTTAGAGTTGGCAGCAGTCTATCGATGTTCTCTGGCGTCCGGGCTGACCTTGGGCGGACTGTCGACTTCCGTTTCAGCTCTGAACCGGAGACTGAAGTCACTCACCCACATCGCAACTGTGTCGCGTTTCGCAACTCTTACTCGTGGAGCTAAACTGAAACGCCTACGGAACTGCAGCTGCGACGCAATCACAGGAATCGGCACTTTTGGAAAACGCCTCGACAACACACGAGCTATGCTCGACCGATCACTGTTCCACGGCTACTGAAAACGCCCACATGTAGTCTCTGAAACGCGCCTAATTCCACCAACCGCGCGGTGTCGAACACGGCCGTGTCACTGTACCGCTCCCTGTACCCCACTGTTTAAACATAGCCCTTAGGCAGGCCCGGGGGATCGAAGTGGGAGCCACGGTAGCTGTAGCCACTCAAAAAACAGAGTGGCCAAATACCCCCGTCTTGATTTGAAGGAATATTTATTTACATTCAGCCGCGCGGGGATGGCCACTCCCGGTCGGCTCCGATTTTCGAGCTGTAAAAACTGTTGACAGTATACAGCACCACCCCACATCGTTTTATCAACTCATTTTTTTCGTTACGTGTCTTCCATTGTTTGCGAAAATCAAAACAGCCTACTTTTCTTTCTGCGTGAGTTTTTAGTTTCATAACGCTTCTCACTCTGTTTTGACACGCAGTAGTACAGCATTTTTGCTTTCTAACAAAACATTGACCTTTCTTCATATATTCTTCTCGGGTTTCCTGCCGGATCAAAACGTCATCTCGACACAATATTTCGGCGGTCCACCTGGCCGCCATCCTCAGGTGACAGTGCTGGTACTCAGTCTCGGCGAGTCGGTGTACCAGCACTGTCACCTGAGGATGGCGGCCAGGTGGATCGCCGAAATATTGTGTCGAGATGACGTTTTGATCCGGCAGGAAACCCGAGAAGAATATTACGAAGCATTACGCCGGGAAAGCCTACGCAGTCACATTGACCTTTCTTAATTCATAACAGACGTTTTGAAATGACACTTTTCTCAAGTATGTGCACGTAATTTTTTCAAAAAGTTCGATAGTGGGTATATTACTGTTCGAGGCATTTTAGACCATACATTACATCGAGTTAAACTAAAAGTACAGAAAAGTTTTCGAAACGGTTGTTGCAATGAAACATTTCTCGTTTAATTGCGTGCTAGTAATGTGGACCGGGAATATCCCCAGTGGGAAGGAACTTACGAAATGGGAATATTGCCAGGAATATTTGTTTGGCTCGGAAATATTGCAAAAAAATTGGGAAATTATGAAATTTTTTAAGATTTTGAACGTTTTCACACTTATTACAAGTTAAAGAACCTTATACTAGACTAAGTAAATTTATACATTTTAATGAAAGATTTATCATCCTTTGCATTCATTTGCTTCCTAATTCCAAGTGGTCATCATTTACTTTAAAGAACCTTATACTAGACTAAGTAAATTTATACATTTTAATGAAAGATTTATCATCCTTTGCATTCATTTGCTTCCTAATTCCAAGTGGTCATCATTTACTTTCTATCTGGTGGGAAAAAATAATTTTAAATAACCGATAGAGCTACAATTTTAACTAAACTTACAAAATATTTCTCTGGAGGCGTGTAATTCTTAACCGACCGTCATCTGTAATATTTTTTAAATTTTCCAAACGAATGATTTCAGGTTCACTTTCAGAATTCGAAGACTCCTCAATTCCTGCGATGAATTACGATTTAGAAAAATTTATTTTCTAAAATATCGCTATCAATTTCAGTTTTAGAATCTTTAATTGTTTTACAATGTTCTATGTTAATAATATCACCTGTATTTTCAAGTAAATCTAAATCTCGGCCGCTTTATTTGCATAATTTTTCCACGAAATTCCATTTTAATTTCCTGATGTTTACAAATTTAGTACCAGTTTATTCTAAACTTTATAGCCTAAAATATCACTAAAATCGACAGAAAACTTGACAAATTGTGTATTTTAGTATTTACTCAACAGATGGCACATCAATATTAAAAATCTGGATTTTGTAAAAGTTGCTTATTTCGAGGTTGGCGGTTCTATATAACGTAAGAATCAAATTTCGATGCTTGGTAGTTCTCCACCACCAAAAGACAATATGAAAGAGACAAGAAAGCAAGCAGAAGCCAACCCAAAGGAAGCAGGAGGACAGGAAGGAAATGAAGTCCTTGAGACTGAAGATGATGAGATCGACTGTAACGATGATGAGAGTTCCGGAGCTGGAAATGTAGATGATGACGGATTAATGGAAATTGTGAGAGAGTGATAGTGACTAGTGGACTAAAAAAACAGAAGACTGAATATGAAAAGTTGCTGTATTAAACCTTTTGCCTTTTATTAGTTTTGATTTTTACAACATTTTGCATTCTGGCTATTTTTCTGCACTTTTTGTTCAATTATAATATTTTTTCAACCTATTCATTTGAGTGATTTCGTTTTTAAAATTATAAATTGCCAAGAAATTTATTTGATTATAATTTTTTCTTAAAATAAATTTCAGGTTTTGTGTTTAATTTAACTACGTATTTACTGTCTTAAACTTATTAATGAAGTTTTATTGAGCTATCTGACTAATCATAAATTCCTGAAAATTTATTAATTTTGGGAATATCCTCGATTTTCAATTCCCTGGAATTTGACAGCAGTGTATCCATAAAAGGGCAAACGTTGATACGAAAAATACGCTGCTCCAGTGTGTCTCAGAGTCCAGAATTTTACGATCGATCAGCTCTCCTCTCGTTCTGGTGGTCAAGTGCGCACTATTTAATAAAGATGGAAGTAAAACGGAAGACTAGTGTTGAGTTGAGTGAAATACTCTCCGGCAGCCACTGTAGGAAATTTAATCGAGACAGTGACCTTCCTCTTGTTGTGAACGTCAGGTGTTCATAACGTTAATAATTCCTGACCAAGCACCTCACGAAATCTTAGGTAGACAATGTCTTGTTTTGTACATGAAGTGTTCAAAACTTTTTTCAAAATCGTAATTAAGCAGTACATTATCGTCAAATCTTGTATATATCCTCGCCATGCACAACGGAATTTTATCTTGACAGTGGGGTTCCTCTTGTTTTGAATGTCAAGTGTGCAAAATTTTATCGCAGTGCAATGAACAGTATACGAAAGTGCACAATGTTTTCTCGGCTGTCGTAGTGGGTTTTTCGTTTTTCTCCTTTTACAAACTACCCATGTATTAAAGTGAAAAACTATTCTCCTCCCAGTGCACTACAATTCATGAAGCTAGGTGTGTGCGAAAGTGGGAAAAATATACTGTTGGAAGCGAAGCCGCGGGATTGCGTAGAGGGTAGAATCTTTAACCCTGTCGTGGTTGATGGGACATAAAGGTCCTACTAACTTTGAGCGTCAATTTGAGTGTCGGGAAATGTGTGACCCAGCTCTGCACAGTGCCACCAGGACGTCTGTACTGAAACTGAGAAAAATCTAGACTGCACTACACAGGCAATGGAGAAGGCCAAACTTCTTTTGTTGACTGAAATAAATCGCAATTTGCGATCAGTTATGGCTTCACTGTACTAGGTTTAGATGAAATACTAAAGTGCGGCGAATGAAAACTTGTGCACGGCCGCGATTCGAACCCGGGATCTCCTGCTTACTAGGCAGACGCGTTGACCACTCCGCAACCGAGGACACCGTGACCACAGTGACCAGCCCGACTGCAGAGGACTCTTCCCTGCACGTCTCCCGCCACACCCAAATCTCCATTCGCCACGCTGTCTCGCCATTACTGATCGCAAATTGCGATTTATTTCATAAGATGAACGCTGTAAAGTCGTCAAAAATATAAAAGGATATACCAGCCGAGGCTGGGCTCCTGACGACATTTGTGTCTCGATACCTCATGGCCTATTCTCCCTGATGCGGGAACACAGTATTGTGGCTGCGAGCATTATAGAATAAAATAGGCTGTGGTAATAGGAAAGAGACAGCGTGGCGAATGGAGATTTGGGTGTGGCGGGAGACGTGCAGGGAAGAGTCCTCTGCAGTCGGGCTGGTCACTGTGCCTTCGGTGGCGGAGTGGTCAACGCGTCTGCCTAGTAAGCAGGAGATCCCGGGTACGAATCGCGGCCGTGCACAAGTTTTCATTCGCTTCACTTTAGTATTTCATCTAAACCTAGTACAATGAAGCCATAACTGATCGCAAATTGCGATTTATTTCATTCAGTGAACGCTTTAACGTCGTCAAAAAAGTATAATCTTTTGTTGACTGGTGCTTACATATGGGCGGTTGAGTGCCACTGACTTGTGTTATACGATAGTTTTCATCATTTCTCTCTTCCCAGAGATGTCTGAAGTAAGTAATTTATCTTACTATTAACGTAATAATAATTTTTAGTACAAATACACTGTCGAATGTACTTCCCAGCGACTGAATTATTTTATATTCGTAATAAAATTAGTGGGACACCACAATGGGCGGAGTTGACAGATTTGATCAGCAAAGTGAGAGATATTTTATAGGCAGACGATCTATAAAATGGTGGCATCGACTATTTTATTTCTTTTGCTGACCTGTCTATTATCGACTCTTCCACATTGCATCAAACACAACGGCAGAAGACAAATCAATTAACCTTTCGCCTCAGATTAGCAATCTAGAACTGATTAATGGATACTCTTCCAGGAGAAAGAGGAGTGCAGTGGCCACTTTCTTTCCAGCAAAGAGAGGAGCGTCTAGTGTGCCGGATGATGTCCGGCTCGTGGACGTAGGAAAACAGGGACCGAAAGACAGTGACACTAAGGAACGATGCAGATTCTGCACCACAAACTCTAAAGAGAACGAAAGCTATCTGCACTGCTTGTGGTGTACCACACTGTGTTACACCATGTTTCTCCAAGTTTCACGGCAGGTAAGGTCCTGTAATTTTTTATAATCTTTCATGAAAAATGAAATATTATGAATATTTATTTACACCGGCAGGAAACAAAGGTTTGTGCATGTATAATTTGCAATTATTTTATTCCTTGCAAAATCCCGTTTATCTCTAAAAAATTATAAAACAACTGAGTCATCAGAAAAGGTATCCCGTGTTGATTTGTGGTACATGTATGTCTCACTTCCTATTGTGGAAAAATGGAGAACTTGAAAAATATTTCGGCTGTCACAGTATAATAATGGGATTGAAAAGAAACCATTATGACCTTAATATTCTGGAAATCTGTGGAAACTGAATTTTACACATGGAACGGTTAAACGACATTACTGCATGGCAAGCGTTCATAATGGAGAGTAGCCGAAGGTAGTTTTCCCGGCAGAACTGCTCAGTTACCTGCTTGACCTCCACGCTGTGTGTGTTGCATACGTATTGGGCGTTACCTACTTTCGATTCCTTTGCCTACGTATGAAATCAGTGAGTTATTAGATTCCTCTGGAAACCAGGGGCGTGGAAGCTTGTAGAAAGTGAGTGAGGAGATAATTACTGAAATCGGTCACGCTATTTCTGAGTTGTAGCGAAACAACCGCACTATAATGTTTTTTTTTTTTTAAATACATAGAGATGGCTGAATCACGTTGAAGTAATGTATTCGCCGAGTTCTGAAGCCACTTTGTCAAGTGAGTATTACACTCGATTGCAGGAGGGGGGGGGGGAGAGGCTAGTCTCCCCACCGCAACGCCCTCCCCTGGCTTACGCCCGTGGTTTGTTTTTACGAAATGCGCAGCAGGACACAAAGTGGTACAGAAAAATAAAAAAAAAAATAAAAAAGTGGCAGGCACGAGACGGGCACTGGGGCAGTAACAATGGAGTGTGGAATGCCGCAGGCGGTGACGTCACGCTGCAGGCCAGACAATGGAACGACCAGGCCGAGCCGACTTCCGCTTCTGCACGCCGGACACTGCTCAGCGTGGCCGATGGTCGAGTGTTTGCGCACCTAAGGGAGCAGACTGCTGACGTCATTGCTCTCTAGACTTACAAACTACCTCAACTGATGCTAAGGGCAGAACACGCGCCAACCTGACCGAAAGAAGTTCAAAAATGTTCAAATGCTTGTAAATCTATGGGACATAACTGCGGGGTTATGAGTCGCCAGCTTCAAAACTACTTTAGACCGAGCGAGATGGCGCAGTGGTAACGCACTGAACTCGTTCGAGAGGACGGTGGTTCAAATCCACCTCTGGCCATCCTGAATTACGTTTTCCGTGATTTCCCTAAATCACTCCAGGCAATTGCCGGGATGGTTCCTTTCAAAGAGCACGTCCGATTTCCTTCCCCATCCTTACCCAAAACTCTGAGCGTTAGCTCCGTCTCTAATGACCAAGCGGTCGACGGGACGTTAAGCCCTAAACTTAATTTCTCCTTCATTCCAAAACTAGTTAAACTAAAACTATCCTAAGGACAACACATACAGCCATGCCCGAGGTGGGACTCAAACCACCGACGGCGAACGCGCATCGTAGCACAGCGCCTCAATGCGCTCGGCCGCTCCGCCGCGGCTTTCACTGTCCAGAAAACACAAGCTCCTACGACTGCAATGGACACTGAACACCGTCACTGTGGTGCTGAGAGGCAACTTTAATCTTTTCGGACGAGTGCGGTTTCAACGTCTCCCACAGTGACGGCGTCATACATGTACGGTGGTACCGTGGTGAGCTGCACCAACACCAACTAGAAGACAAGGCCTTACAACAGGCGGTGCCTACGTCACACTTAGAGGCCCCAGCCGCCATCTGACTGGCCGGCCGCTGCGCGGCGGTGGGCGTGCCCCAGCCAACAGCAAGGTGGCGGCCGCGGCCTCTAAGTGTGACGTAGGCACCGCCTGTTGTAAGGCCTTGTCTTCTAGCTGGTGTTGTCTGCACCATGGAGCTTCATAGCGGGCAAACGCCAGGCGTGACGGTCTGGGGGCGCCACTGATTACAACACCCGATCTCGCCTCCTACGTATTGAGCTCGCTTTCAACAGCAACCGGTACCTGGCAGTGGATGTGGAGTACGAGGTATCCCCCCTGCTTCAGGCATCCCCTCTGGCACATTTCAATAGGACAATGCTCGGCCACATACTGCGAGGAATGTACAGGCCTTCTTCAGAGACGGACGAGTACCACTGATTCCGTGGCCTGCACGTTCGCCAGACGTCGCCCATTGAACATGTCTGCGATATGGTTGGTCGACGCCTGGTGCGTCAGGCCGCGGTGGAGTAGCCGAGCGGTCTAAGGCGCCTCGCTGGCCAACGCGCAATTGCTCGCCGTCAGAGGTTCGAGTCCTCCCTGGGGCATGTGTGTGTGTGTGTGTGTGTTTTGTCCTTAGGTTAGTTTAGCTTAGTTTAAGTAGTTTGTAAGCTACGGACTGATGACCACGCAGTTTGGTCCGATAGATTTACAAACATTTGATTTGGTGCGTCACGGTCCCCCAGTAACTGGTGTCACGGATTTGTGGTCTCGGATACAAAGTGCGTGGAGGGAAATCCCTCAGGAACGTATTCAGAACGTTATTGATTCAATGCCACAGAGTATAGCAGCTCTAATTACAGCTCATGGTAGCCACATGCCATACTGAATAGTAAGGCTAAGTCACGTACAGATGCGAAAAGGTAATCATTTGTTAGCTGTCACATACCTATCCTATGGTATTAAATTTACGCGATTCCTTCTTGGTGTTGCAATTTCCACAAACTTAAGTGTAGGTGTGGCAGAGTTAAGCTCGAGCAGTGACTAATGTCTCCAGAGAGGATACGCCCGTTTGCTGGTTATAGGGACAGGTAGATTTTGGAAATAACGACAGTGCTGTCAGACGCTCTCGGGATGCACGGACTGGAGGCAGCTGCGCAGGCCGCTGTTATCGGCAGGCAGCCGTGATAACGGCCTATCAGCCGGGCTCAGGTGTCGCCCGCTCTGAGCCAGCGTCCCGTGGACAGCAGCCTCTGCACCCAAACAATGGCGGAGCACACCAGCACGGCTTACTGGGGATATCGTAAGGGCGCGGACGTTCTTTAAAGAGGATGAAAGATACTGGGGTTTAACGTCCCAGCTACGCCAAGATCATTAGACACGTAACTCAAGCTCGCTTTGTTTTCCTAAGGATGGGGAGGGAAATCGGCCGTGCCCTTTCCTAGGAACGACCCCGGTATTTGTCTCGAGTTATCCTCGATGGCCGGAACTGGATTCGAACCACCGTCCTCTCGAATGCGAATCCAGTGAGCTAACAGTTGGCCGGCCGCGGTGGCCGAACTGTCTGCGGCGCGCCAGTCACGGTCTGCACGGCCACTACGGTCGGGGGTTCGAATCCCCCCTCGGGCATGGATATTTGTGCCGTCCTTAGTATTAGCTAGTTGATAAGTAGTTTGTAAGTTTAGGGACTGATGACCCCATATTTAAGTCCCATAAGCTATAGAAACATTTGAACATTTGAAGCTAAAAAAATACTAAAATACTAAAATAGTGTGGTGTTGAACGCCACCCTCAGGTTTCTGACAACCTCACTTACGGTACATCTGTGGTGTTAGAAAGTAAAAGAAATAACGGTTACAAGCAAAATGCCTTTTCTGGCCTGCAAAGTAACCATCACTAGCAACAGCTCACGTCTGACACTGGTTGTAAATACGTTATAAATCATCAGTAAACACTTCTAGTGCAATCGCTAGGTCAACGACGTCCACGCGCAATGTGTGAGAACCGTTAGCCTTTCAAAGTTTATTTAAGTCATGGAAATAAAAATGTACTTCGATGCCAAACATGAAAAGTGTAGTAGAGCCACCTTGTATTGAGAGAAGAAGATAAAGACACAGAGGCTGCGGCTATGCAACTACGCCTGATAGGGGAGCAATTTATACAGTCAATTAGTGGCTCGTTGGTACAGTGGTAGAGACCACATTATGGATGCAAAGGTAACGGGTTCGTTGCCCGCCACGTCCTAGGACTTTTATATTTCAATTGTCAGTTGTTTCACATCTGTCAACGTTGCTGATGTGAAAAAATATCGAGTAGCACCGTGGCTCGGAAAACCCACTCGGTTAGCCGTGTGTTCTAACGCACCGCTTTCCGAGACGGGGAGGCGTACCGGCCCCGGTTCGAATCCGCCCGGCGGATTAACGAAGGGAGTCGGAGTGCCGGCCAGCCTGGATGTGGTTTTTAGGCGGTTTTCCACATCCCCCTAGGTGAATACCGGACTGGTCCCACGTTCCGCCTCAGTTACAAGATTCTCGAACATTTCGTAACGCTTTACACTTTCACACATATAACACTATACACAGACATTTTGGATACACATTTCCTCCCGGGAGGCAGGGGGTGGCGGCAGGAAGGGCATCCGAAATGTTTGTAGAACTTAAGGGACTTAACTATGGGGTCATCAGTCCCTAAGCTTACAAACTACTTATGAACTAGCTAAGACTAAGGACGGCACAAATATCCATGCCCGAGGGGAGATTCGAACCCCCGACCGTAGTGGCGGTGCTGACCGTGACTGGAGCGCCTCAGTCACCTCGGCCACCGCGGCCGGCAGGAAGGGCATCCGGCCACCCACTCAATACTAAAACATGCCAAATCTGTATTAACAAAGCCGATCCTGCATGTGCGGGGAAAGGGCTGAAGAGAAAGAAAGAAAGCACCATGGCTGGGAACCCACGTTAAACTGTAGGTCCCCCTATAACTGGCTGGGTAAGTCAGTTCAAAGGTCGGAGGAAGGCAACCGCTTATTACCTCCAAACAGGACCATGCCTAGTAAAGCACTGTGTTCAAACCAATCTTCGGATTATTGACTCCTTCACCTTAGTAATCACAATAGAAGCTGACTAGTGTATAGCTATTTCAGGACGACATGTACTGGCACAGTAACTATTTATCCATAGAGCTCTGCGTATAAAAATTACTCAAGCCGATAGGTTAACGTGTATTACGCATCTTATTATCACAGAATCACTACCTAGCATCAAGCTATGGAAATAAACACGTGGCTATCACGTAACCCGTATCGACCGAGGTGGCTTTAGCAGTGGAAAGACACTGCTCGCATTCGGGAAGATGGCGGTTCAAATCCGCCTCCGGCCACCCTTGCTACGTTTTTCGTAATGGTTCCTTTTAAAGGGCACGGCCGATTTCCTTCCACATCATCCCCAATGACCACGCTGTCGGCGGGACGTTAAACCCTAAACTTCCTTCTTCCTTCGTTCCAAGTGACACATCTTAAAAGGAGTCTAAAAACGTTGGAGAAGTAGTAAATGGAATAAATGAGTAGTTGAAGAAATGACCCATTGCAACTTTCTGTATTTACGCTCAATACGGTCACAGGTAGTAAAATATCTGCAGTGGGTCAATAAGTCCCAGATAAAATTTATTCCTGAGATATTCAGGTTGGATACGAGCAACTTTATAAGGAACACACTGCAACATCTTTATTAGCCAAAACCGCGATAACCTTTATAGATTCGGCTTGGAAATAAGTCACAGCTAAAAATAAGTTTTTAAAAATACGATTGCGATCTCGACTAATGAAGAGTTAATTTATTTAAAATAATGCATAGGGTACGAAAGGCGTATTTATTGTATGTGGACGCACATAAGGCAGAGCTTTACAAAGTGGGTGTTGCTTCCGCACCTCAGAGTGTTGCGTAGTATCTGGGGAGTGGCAAGAGTAGTAAAATAAATGAAAAACTGTGACAAAGTAATACAAAACGCAATTGAGTGTTCTGCACTTAGAAAACTGAAAGGCTGCTCATTACGCTGTAAGAGAAGAGCGCAGTTTGGTAAGCTCTGATAAGGCAAAGCTGCCGTCGGCGTATGCAGTGCAACAATGCTATCTGCTTCCGGTGCGTAACTGTAATCGGATATCTCCTAATAGTGAGACTTATGGCCGAAAAAGCAACCAGCGATAACACAAAAGACAATGTAGAGAAGTCGATTGTATTGTGTCCATACACTGATGTACAAGGGAACATTAATAATTTACGCCCGTTGTATCTCGGTTAGATCCTCCAGTGAACATCGACCTTGACGGCTCTTCCAAATGGTTCGCAAGTGATTGGAATGTGTTCCAAATAACTGCATCCGCCGCACTGCCTTGCTGCAGAAAGCGAGCAGGCAGCACCTGCACTCTGCCGGCGGAAGCTGTAACTACGTGGAGGCAGCGCTCTCTCTCTCTCTCTCTCTCTCTCCCACCCACACTCAGAGAGAGAGAGAGAGAGAGAGAGAGAGAGAGAGAGAGAGAGAGAGAGAGAGAGAGACCCAGTACGAGGGCAGGGTTGCGAACTTGTCAGCCCTCCACGACGTGTACCTTCGGCGAATGAGTTGCTTCCATTGCAGAACTCATAAACAAAAAAGCAAAGTAAGTCTGATGAGCTTCCACTAAAATCTCAATGAACTAAAGGACTCATTCAGTGCATCAAAGATCCGCAAGCCAGAACAACAATTAATTACAAATTAAACCACTGAACAGTGTAATTTATCGCGTACACGGTATGTTTCCTACGTATCTATATCCTTCAACAGCTGCAGCAAACGAAAGAAAATAATTATTCGACTATTCCTGCTGGAAAGCTTACATACTGTGTCCATAGCGAGATAATTTTAGCAAAGGAAAATGAGACGTGAAGTAAAAACATATCTGCTTACTGCCATGACAGCATAATGTTCAGTTTCCTCTACTAATGTCCGATATTTTGGAAACAATCGATAATAACATTTCCCAAAGTAGAGCATAATGCTTCAATTACATCCTCCAGACGACATTCTTCTATTTTGTCATAGTTTTTTACAGTTTCTTAAAATAGTTCATTCTATGCCAATCCAATTTGTCCGCCTTGCAAAAACTACAGCGTATTCCGTAACACAACATAACACGATGCAATATTTTGAGCGACCCGTAATATTCATCACTGAAAATGTCAGTTTCCGCGACAAAACCGAACTGTAAATTCTGGCCATCATTAGTTACTTGAAAATATAGTTGAGATATCTAGGATGTTAAGTATTGTCATCGGCAGAATGAACTAAAATAGTTCGACATCTTTCTGTCGATTCTACGGAATGGAGACAGCAGTATCTTCTTGTGTTTACTGTACCAAACGAATTACACGAGAACTTGCGTTCAGCTAGTGTAGTGTTCACGTAATGCAATGCAACAACAACGTGACTTGGCCGTGCCAGAAGCTATAAAATGGAGAGCCATAGGGAGGTGGCTGCAGCTACTGGAGTGTCCCAAAGTGTTATTTGCAGGACCTGGACGGATTTTAGACAACATAAACCGTTAAAAGAAGACAAGGCTATGGTAGTCCACGGTTAGTATGAGCAAGAGATGGCTGTTATCTCCAGTCAAGAACCCGTCGAGACATGAGGCTACATGCAGCTCAGCTGCAACGCCACATCCAGGAAGCAACAGGACGAGTAATATCAAGACAAACAGTCCAAAATCGCCAACAGGAAAGTAAACCACGGAGGCCTATGGTGAGAATGCCATTAAAACCCCGACTCCAGTTAACCCCCAGAGAGTAAGCGGGGGAACATTGGGGTATGAGTCGTATGAAATGGTTTCGGGATCTGTTCCCAAATGACTCAACATTTGATGATTTTCAACATATCTTGTCGACTGCAGCAACTGTAGGTTTACAAATATTTGACAAAGTTCAGCCGAACCAGTTGCAAAATTCGATAAAATTCCTTGATCGAGATTTCGGCACCATGTAAGGGTGCCTTCAAAAAATGTTCAAACGTTTGTAATAGTCTATGGGAGTTAGCTACGGGGTCATCAGTCCCTAAACTTACAAACTACTTATGAACTACTTACGAACTAGGACGACACAAATATCCACGCCCGAGGGGGGATTCGAACCCCCGACCGTAGTGGCCGTGCAGACCGTGACTGGAGCGCCTCAGTCCCCTCGGTCACACGCGGCCGGCGGGTGCCTTCATCAGAAGAATAAAAATTAAAACCTAAAAGCAATCATTGAGTTAAATTAGCATACATTACGTTACAAAAAAAGTGCTCTACATATGTTACGTTATGAAAAATCACAGGTATACATATGTAATTACATAATATGTGCAATTACGAGCACACGTACATATGTATACCTGTGATTTTGCATAACGCAACATATGTAAAGCAATTTTTTTGTAACGTAATGTATACTAATTTAACTGAATGATTGTTTTTAGGTTTTAATTTTTTTCTTCTGATGAAGGCACACTTAGATGGTGCCGAAATGAAGATCAAGGAATTTTATAAAATTTTAAAACTGGTTGGGCTGAACTTTGTCAAATATTTGACTCAACATTTCGTGTTCGGCTGGACAATCGTCATTCCCTCATGAAACGTGGAAGTCTGAACAATCCTGATTTTGTGCAGGAAACATCAGCACGTGAAGGTAGTGGACGAATGGTGTGGGCAGGAGTCAGTATTGGTGGAAGTACGGACCTCTATGTCGCACAGAATGGCGATTTGACTGCTCAGAGATATAGAGACGAGATCCTTTAACTTTTTTTTTTTTTTTTTTTTTTTTTTTTGCGTCGTACGCTGGTGCCATAGGAGAAGGGTTCCTTTTGGTGGACGACAACGCTAGTCCCCACAGAGCTTCGGTGGTGGACGACATGCTTGAAGCTGAGGGAATTGAACGAATGCAGTAGCCAGCTTGTTCACCGGACTCCAAACCCGATTGTTGGGCGTGTCTGGGATGCACTTGGCAGATGCATTGCAGCCAGACCAGCACCTCCCACAACGGTTGCTGAGCTCGATATCACACTCATGGAAGAACGGCCCAATATCCCTCAGGAGCTGACTGATAACTTCATACTGTCTATGCCACGCAGGTGTGCAACTGAACTGTCCGTCCGAGGTGATCACACATCAACAAGAATGACTTCTTCACCATTACGGTAGCGCCATGGTGCCTCGCTCTAAGAACACTGGAAAATATCGTACTGAATGACTCACAAATTACAGTTGTAAGCAATGTGTAAGTAAAATGCGTTACCATGTGTAGATGAAATGTGATACCTCACGTGATGCCCTCACTGTTTAGAGCAGGCACGGATGGCGTCGGGCAGTAAATGTTGGTGTCACCCAGAGTGCCGGGGAGGTCAGACTGGCATGGCATCGGCGATTGTGCCGACGAGCAGACAGCACGCTCGATCGCCGAGTGCAGCGGCAGGAAGGCGGGCCTAAAAACGCGGCTAGAAAGCGGCGCGGCACAAGCAGAGCGTGGCCCGC
This sequence comes from Locusta migratoria, assembly GCA_026315105.1. Taxonomy (NCBI): domain Eukaryota; kingdom Metazoa; phylum Arthropoda; class Insecta; order Orthoptera; family Acrididae; genus Locusta; species Locusta migratoria. The sequence goes on from CM048753.1 coordinate 43,179,345, forward strand.
CGATGCCGCCCGCTCACCCCACTGCCGGCGGCGGACCAAGGAGGCTACAATCTCTGGAGATGCCCGAACACTGAAAACGTGAGGCCGGCAAACTGCGCATTCCGGTATTTGTTTGGTCGTACTGTGTGGTAAAGTAGTTCTAGTCGTTGAAATGTGTGTCACATCTAAGTAAATACTCCGATATCACTACCATTGTAGTGGATTTACGTAAAGAGGCCAATATTCACATGGGGATTTTAAGAGAGAAATCCTTGTTTTCGGCACAAAAGCATGGCCCCGGGGCTTCAACCAGTACGTGTTCTCAGCATACATAACGCCACCTCCGTACGTTCTTCTAACCTCATAGGGCTGGACACGGCGGCCATTTTGGCTCTGCCGGCCGCGGTGGCCGAGGGGACTGAGGCGCTCCAGTCACGGTCTGCACGGCCACTACGGTCGGGGGTTCGAATCCCCCCTCGGGCATGGATATTTGTGCCGTTCTTAGGATTAGCTAGTTCATAAGTAGTTTGTATGTTTAGGGACTGATGACCCCGTAGTTAAGTCCCATAAGTTCTACAAACATTTGAACATTTTGGCTCTAAAAGGCGGCTCTAGCAGACTGTATTCGGATAATGTTCGTCATTAGAAAACGTTAGCCGCATAAAGCAGCGAATGTAAACTGCGACGGACTATGCAGGTTACAGAGAATGTGCCTGTATCTATTCTCATTGCAATGAATATGTGATATGACTAACAACACTTTCCCCCTATCGTATCTGTGTAACATAAGGTTGTAAGTGTTTTCTCCCGATATATTTTTCATTCTATTTTTTTGTCAAGTTTCCAGTCGCTATTGTATTGACAAAGAATCGACGAAAGCTTCTTGTGCTGAACTATCCGAGAACACAATCTTATGTGGAATGTCGGCTTGTATTCGTAGGAAATTTTATGCTGTGTGCGTTTCCAAAGATTCGATATTACGCAAGTGGAGGAAATTTCGAGAAACGAAATGTGTCAGACAAACGTAACGCAGATTATTATGTTTTAACTGAAATTACGTTCGAAAAGGTAGGAGACATAATGGGAGAAGTCCAAGAAAGTAATTCCTTCAAGTGAAAAATTACGAACAAATTTATATATATAAAATATATGTATTACTTTCAGTTATAATTACTTTGATGACGATAATTAATGTAGTTAAACGATTTTCATTATTTGGTAAAGTGTCTACAGAAAAAATTACAAAAACTCTAGCAATTATCTGCGAAAGTTACATTACCTTTACTTTGGGTGATCATCGTTAATAAACATAATATTTACATATTGTTACTTCCTTTTTGTCCTGTTTTTCCCACAGTTGCTGTACTGTAGAATTTAAGGTTATTCGTGTATGCAAATGAATTAATAAAATATTTTATTGCCATATGCATTTCGCCTTTATTTGGAAGGTATCATCAGTGGCAATATTTCGTGGGTATTGCTTTGCATCTAGTGCTCAATGGTGGCTTCTGGCTGTTCTGTTTCAGTTACGTTCATTTTTCGTTTTTTGTTATTCCAGCACTTCACAACTAGGCACATTCTACTTATTAAACTATGCTCTTTAGCGGTATTTATTAGTTCAATTTTCATGCCCCCCTCCACGTCAAAACGTGAATATGGTCATGTGGCCTGTAGTTTTTTCAGTCTGCACCTTCCCTATTGTAATATTTCTTGCTTAGGAAAGATTTAACCTTAACATTTGCTATAGTTGTGTTTTAAACAAGTTTGTAAATTTTTCCAGTTTCAAAGTCTGATGATGGCCAGAAGAGGCGAAACGCGTCATGTATAAATAAAATGAAACATAAAGTTTATGTAAGCAATCGTTTGTTTCTTGGATGGCAGCCGTCACTACTGGGATGGGCATAAGAACAAACACCGTGCTGGAAGAGGGCCATGGAGTCCAAGGAGATGGTGTCATCTACATCTACATGGAATACTCTGCAAATCACATTTAAGTGCCTGGCACAGGGTTCATCGAACCCCATTATACTATTTATCTGCCATTCCATTCTCGGATAGCGCGCGGGAAGAAAGAACACCTGAATTTCTCCGTTCGAGCTCTGATTTCTCGTATTCTATTCTGATGATCATTTCTACCAATGTAAGCGGGGAGTCAACTATATATTTTCGCATTCGGAGGAGAATGTTGGCGATTGGAGTTTCGCAAGTAGCCCTCGCCGCAGCGATAAGCGCCGTTGTTGTAATGATTCCCATCCCAGATCCTGTATCATTTCCGTAACGCTGTCTCCCCTGTATCGTGACTGTACGAGCTGCCCTTCTTTGGACTCTTTCGATGTCCTCCGTCAAACGCACCTGATAAGGATCCCACACTGGGCAGCAATACTCCAAAAAAGGACGGACAAAATGTTCAAATGTTTGTACAGCTTATGGGACTTAATTGGTTCGGTAATTTGCGCATCTGTCTGCGGCTGCTTTCTTTGAAATCGGGATAATTGCATTTTTTTAAAGTCTGATGGTATTTCGCCTGACTCATCTTACTAGGTGAAATAGTTTTGTCATGGCTGGTTCTCCCAGAGAATTTAGTCACTCTGAGGGAATGTCATCTACTCCAGGGGCATTGTTCCAACTTCAGGTCATTCAGTGGTCCGTCAGATTCATCTCAGTACGGTATCTCCTATTTCTTCGTCTACTTTCTCTTTCCTCACTACAATATTGTCACTTCGTTCATTTCCTTTGTAGAGCCCCTCTATATACTCAAAATCAAATGTCTGTATATCTTATGGGACTTAACTACGGGGTCATCAGTCCTTAAACTTACAAACTACTTATGAACTAAGGACGACACAAATATCCATGCCCGAGGGGGATTCGAACCCCCGACCGTAGTGGCCGTGCTGACCGTGACTGCAGCGCCTCAGTCCCGTCGGCCACCGCGGCCGGCAAAGGACGGACAAGCGTATTGTATGCAGCCTCTTTAGTAGTTCTGTTGCATGTTTTATGGATTCCGCCAATAAAACGCAGTCTCTGGTTCGCCTGTCCAACGACATTATCTACGTGTTCTTTCCAGTTTAGGTCTGAAGTAATAGTAATTCCTAGGTATTTTGTGGAGTTTACGGCCTTCACGTTTGATTGATTTATCATGTAAACAAAGTTTAACTGATTACTTTTCGTACTGATGTGGACGACTTCACAGTCCTCATTATTTAGAGTAAATTGCCAATTTTTGCAGCATAGTGATATCTTAATCAGATCCAGCTGTCACGCTGGGCGCCCGTTCTACAGTCGGCGTTCTTTACTACTGCTATGAATAGTATGTAACCCCAGCCCCAGACGTGCTCTTCTGCGCCACAGGCCTAGGAATGGCGAGGTGAGAGGAGGCAGCGGCGCGGCCTCTGCAGTGAAAGCTCGCCGTGACGTCACCCGCCGCGGCTCTGGCTGAGTCACCGCCGGCCGCCTCTGCCCGCCATTGTCCACCGCCAAAGTGCAGCGCGTCTGCTGGCAGCTGCCGAGTTACAGGCTTACGCGAACCAGAGGAGAAAAGGAATAGTGATAGAAATAAACAATCTTGTCAGTATATGTTCGTTATTGGCAGGGAGAAATATTACGTTTAACTCTCCCTTGACGTTGTCGTCGCCGGCCGCGGTGGCCGAGGGGACTGAGGCGCTCCAGTCACGGTCTGCACGGCCACTACGGTCGGGGGTTCGAATCCCCGCTCGGGCATGGATATTTGTGCCGTCCTTAGACTTAGTTAGTTCATAAGTAGTTTGTAAGTTTAGGGACTGATGACCCCGTAGTTAAGTCCCATAAGCTATACAAACATTTGAACATTTATACGTTGTCGTCAATTCGTGATGTGGGCCGTGAATACTCCCAGTGGGAAGCAACTTATAAAATGGGAATATTGCCAGGAATATTTCTTTGGCCTGGAAAGACGGCAAAAATTTGGGAATTTATGAGAAATTTTATATTTTAAAGTTTTCACACTTATTAACAGTAAAAGAACCTTATAATCGATTAATGAGGAAAATCCTCGTCAGAGATGATAAATGATTTTTCAAAAGAGATAGATTGACTGGCCAGTACTTTACCTTTGTGCTGTACCGCCGATAGTTACACAAATGAAGAAACAGAAAGAAAGGGGACGAAAAAGGACCAGCTTTCGCAACACAGTTCCTTCATCAGGTGGGAGAGAATGGAAGAAGAAAGGATGGGAACGGAAGGGAAAGGTAATTCACGATCTAGGTCATGAAGGTGGTGTTTCGGGAGTGTGGACGTCAGAGATACAGCATGTACGTACTGAGCCAAACTTGATCTTTCTTCTTTGCTTATATACCCTCTCTGTTCAAATGTTCAAATGTTTGTATAGTCTATGGGACTTAACTATGGGGTTATCAGTCCCTAAACTTACAAACTACTTATGAACTACTTACGAACTAGGACGACACAAATATCCATGCCCGAGGGGGGATTCGAACCCCCGACCGTAGTGGCCGTGGAGACCGTGACTGGAGCGCCTTAGTTTCCTCGGCCACCGCGGCCGACTACCCTCTCTGGCTTGGCTCAGTACGTACATGCTGTATCTCTGACGTCCACACTCCCGAAACACCACCTTCATGACCTGGGACGTGAATTACCTTTCCCTTCCGTTCCCATCCTTTCTTCTTCCATTCTCTCCCACCTGTGGCAGGAACTATGCTCCGAAAGCTTGTCCTTTTTCGTCCCCTTTTTTTTCTGTTTCTTCATTTGTGTAGCTATCGGCGGTACAGCACAAAGGTAAGTACTGCCCAGCCAATCTATCTCTTTTGAAAAATAAAGAATCTTATAACTTAATCCAAGTTTATCATTCTCTGCATTAATTTCCTTGCTAATTTCAAGCAGAACATCATTTGTTTTAAATCTGGTGGAAATAATAATTTAAAATATTCACTAGGACTACAATTTTTCAGCAAGTTGGAACTCCACATTTTTCTGAATGAACCTAAACTTACAAAATATTTCTCTGGAGGCGTAGAGAATTCTCAACCGGCTGTCATAAATGGTATTTTTTAAATTTTTCCAAACGAAAGACTAGAGGTGGTTCACTTCAGAATTCAAAGACTCCTCAATTCCTGCGATTAATTATGATTTACAAAAATTATTTTCTAAAATATGGCTATCAATTTCAGTTTTAGGATCTTTAATGTTTTTATAGTGTTCTATGTTACATAAACCTCCGCCGGTTTATTTACATAATTTTTCCCCAAAATGCCTTTTTCACTGACAAATGTTTAAAAAATTTCGCACCAATTTATTTTAAACTTTATAGCCTAAAATATGACTAACATCAACAGAAAACTTGACAAATTGAATAAACAATCCTCCCTGTGAATTTTAGTATTAAGTAGGTAGCTACTCACTAGATGGCATATCAATATTATAAATTCGGTTTTTCTAAAGGTTGATTATTTCGAGGTTGGCAATTCTAGGAAACTGCAAGAATCGTAAATTTCAATGCTTGATAGTTCTCCACGTCCAAAGGAAGACACGATAGAAACAAGAAAGCAAGCAGAAGCCAACCCAGGAGAAGCAGGAGGACAGGAAGAAGACGAAGAACATCGATGAGATCGACGGTAACGATGATGACTATTTTGGAGTTGGAATTTTTAAATGGATACCCTGTATTTATTTCATCAACAATCTGCAGCATGACAAATCATACAAATAAGTGTGTTGAGCCGCGGTGGAGTAGCCGAGCGGTCTAAAGCGTCTCGTTGCGGAGCGCGCGGTTGCTCGCCGTGGAGGTTCGAGTCCTCCCTGGGGCATGGGTGTGTGTGTTGTCCTTAGGTTAGTTTACCTAGGTTTAAGTAGTTTGTAAGCTACGGACTGATGACCACGCAGTTTGGTCCGATAGATTTACAAACATTTGAACATTTGAAGTGTGTTGATTACATCGCAATACGCCAATTACATCTCGAAATATTGCGAAGCGAAGTTGACGCTTGGAATACGCGAAACGCGCGGCTAGCGCACGTCCTGAGACTCAGGCGAGAACCCCATGCTGCTCAGGATTCACTTCTCGACGGTATTAGGAGTGGTGAGGATGCCACGTTAAGCTGTGGGTCGTCTTACCCCGGTTGGATAACTGGTGTAGGCTAGGGACACGCAAGCCGCCGAAGTGGCGTCGAATCGAAAGCCTTGCACAAGGCTAGTGGGTGAGTGTGTACACTCGTACTAGGCTCGAAACAATTTATGGGCGGTTAGGTGCATTTGAAAGTGTAATGTGCAGCAAATGGCAGACGTAGAATATACTGGGAGGGGTTGTGAGCCCGTTCGGAAGAGCGCGGCTAGTAGAGGTGAAGTGGCAGCTGTATCTGAGGAGGCTGTCTCACTCGGTGAGTCAGACGGCAGTGTGTGTGACTAGGATATGGAGCCGCCCAAACGAGGAGAGGCGCAGGGCATAGTGAAAGGCCTGTTGAGCAACAGCCAAAAGTGACGAATATATGCAGGACTTTCTATGGAAGTTCATTAAAAGCTCTTGACCTATTCCGACTGAACAGACGACAGTTCAAAGACAGTCAGATACTGAGTAAGAAGGGCTTAACAGAGAAGAAAAAAAGTGTGTGACACGTCATACTCACTAAAGAAAAATTAGTGACATGTTTTAAAAATGTAATTGATTTATTTTTCTCTCATTTCTTTTACAATTCAGAGACACTAGTGTCACTGCAAATACAGTAAGTGAAAGAACCTTTGTACAACTGACATATCGGACGATCAAAAAGTCAGTATAAGTTTGATAACTTAATAAATCACGGAATAATGTAGATAAAGAAATAAAAATTGACACACGTGCTTGGAATGACATGGGGTTTTATTAGAACCACATCTACGTTATCGGACCTTTTGTCTTCGAGGAACTGCCTGATTCTGGTTTTGTGACGGGTGAGAGGTACGCCGATATGTTACAGAATCGTATCATCCCCAGCCTGACTGATGAACACCTGCTGGAAACTTACACGATTTTTATGCAGAATGACGCTCCACCCCATATTGCTAGACGCGTGAAAGATCTGTTGCGCGCGTCGTTTGGTGATGATCGTGTGCTCAGCCGCCACTTTCGTCATGCTTGGCCTCCCAGGTCCCCAGACCTCAGTCCGTGCGGTTATTGGCTTTGGGGTTACCTGAAGTCGTAAGTGTATCGTGATCGACCGACATCTCTAGGGATGCTCAAACACAACATCCGACGCCAATGCCTCACAGTGACGCCGGACATGCTTTACAGTGCTGTTCACAACATTATTCCTCGACTACAGCTATAGTTGAGGGATGATGGTAAACATATTGAGCATTTCCTTTAAGCAACATCATTTTTGCTTTGTCTTAATTTGTTATGCTAATTATTGCTTTTCGGATCAGATAAAGTGCCATCTCTCGGACATTTGTTTAACTTTTGTTTTTTGTTGTAATAAAACCCAATGTCATTCCAAGCATGTGTGTTAATTTTTACCTCTCTATCTACATTATTCCGTGATTTATTAAGTTTTAAAATTTATACTGACTTTTTCATCACCCGGAATTTAATCATGATTGTGATGCATTATATACGATCAAAAACACATCTGTTCTCGGTGACATCTGGTATGCTTTTCATATGTCTCAGATTGAGAGATATATCGATATGAAAAATTTTTGCAAATCATAGTTTCCTTCTTTAACTGCATTTGCACGCAAAGTGTTTCCTTACTTAGGTCTTTATTCGTATCCCTTCCATGATTCTGACATGGAAACCTTCCAATCGCACCCCCCTCAGACTTAGTTATAAGTTGGCGCAGTGGATAGGCCGTGGAAAAAAAACTGAACACCATTACATCGAGAAAATTAAAAGTTGTGCGGCATTATAAAAAAAAGATAAAAGCTATTCAGTCCACGCGAAAGATAAACAATGTCGAGCAGGTTCTCGGTACAGAGCGACGTGGTCCTGTGGCTAGCGTGAGGAGCTGTGGAGGAAGAGGTCCTTGGTTCGAGCATTCCCATAGGCGAAATTTTAATTTTTTCATTTTCAGAAAATTATTATCTGTCCGTCCGTCCGAAGCGAGGTAACTGTGCCGTAGTATGGCGACCCTGTGCTTAAACAAACACACAACGTCAATCGGCTGCAGTGTATGGCGGAGAGAGTATTCCTGGTGACGAGACTTCCTGGCTGCCAGTTGACTGCTCGTCAACCTCAGATTTCAAACTTTAGAACTGACTATTCACAGTGCCTAAGTAGCGATGCGATTCTTGATTAAAACATGATTTCTCACCGAGATTTAGGATCAACAGTATAAAATTGGTGATTTATTTCTAGTATTCAACCCTACATTACTTTTCGATAAAAGCAACAAACGGTACACGAACTCACTTCTGTTTCAGTTCCATTTTGCCTCATACTTTAATTCTACATATATTGATCAAAGTATCAATGTCCGAGGAACTCTTTAAACTTTTCGACTTTTCTTTCGACACTTGTTACTGAAAACAAAAGAAATAAAAATCCGAAAACACGATACTAAAAAAAGTTATTTTGAGCGGTTTTTACAGTAGCATTAAACTGTACATGAATAAAACCGGTTCTTTCAGCGAAAACTACTATCCCTGTCCCAAGACCACCGTGTCCGACACACTACCAGTTTTAACAAACCAAACCTCACACACGAGTTACCTCATGAACTCCGTGGCGCTTCTGCACTTAGAGAACCGCCAAACAAACACACTCTTCTTTCCATCAGTTTTACGTCCTCTATCAATCTGGTAAAGCAGTCAACAATCCGAAGATTGTTTTGAACACGACAATGCTTTACTAGGCATGGAGTTGAAGAGGCTAGCTTACCATAGCATATTGTGGAGAGCTGCAGCAAACCAGTCTCCGGAGTGAAGATCACAACAACATCAATCTGGTACAGATCCCAAACTGTCGGACAATGTTCAGCTATTGGTCAAACCTCCTCTCTTCTTGGGCTACAGCTTCTTATCCTTCCAACGAATCTCAGTCTGCCGTCTGCTTTACCCGAGATTACTTTTACGCGGTCTTTCCGTTTTAGATCATTCACTAAGCGTACTCGTAAGTATTTCACACTGTTACCTGCTTCCAGTCACTGATCTGTAATCATGCGATCAGACGTAACGAGTCTCTCTCGTATTGTATTCGCAACACGTTATACATGCTTGTGATGCAAATCAATGCGATTACCTGTGACACGCCACGATTGTCTGTAGGCCTTACTATATTTCGCTCCAATATTGTTACTTTACAAGTCAATTTCACTAAGAGGCCAGCAATTAGAAAATTTACGCAAATAGATGTTTGACTAATCCAGTAGCTCATCTTAAGAATGAATATTTGAGACAATCAAACTTTCAGATATTAGAATCTCATGTTCTAAATAAAGATACTTTACTGGAAATTTAAATTACTTACACAATGCTTAAAATAAAGCTAAGGACAACAGGCACTACCATGCCCCAAGGAGGACTCGAACGTTCGACGGGAGCGGGTGCGCTACTGTGACATGGTGCCTCAGACCTCGCTGTCATCCCAGAACGGCTCATTTCACGTAATTTACGTAGCGAGACTACGTACCGTATATTTGTTGTAAATGTAATAACCCTGAAGCCTTCCTACGACGTGCTCCTGCAGTAAAACGCACCTACAAGCCGTGCCTACTGCAACCGCATGCGCGCACACGCCTCGCTGGTGGCATACGCTTCAGGCGTTCTCAGTTACCTAGACTGGCGTCAGCAGTTCTGACAGCCAGCCATCACAATTGGTGCCTGAAAATAGTCCGCACAATATACATCCGCCGAGGCAGTATTGAGCCACTCAACTTCTGGAGTTACTCTGCGCCAACTGCGCATTATTTCCGACCAGATTCCACCTGCGCCGATTCGAAGAATCTTCTCACATATGCGGTGACTGCTCACCATTCTCACTGGTTCTATTTTTGTCGTATGCGTTTCTCGATTAATATCAAAACTTCGGCAAAACTCGACAACTTGATATTTCGTGAAAATTGTCACGCACTGAGCTAAAAACATAAATGCGTTTTTCACATTGTCCTATGTCAATAAATAACAGTGCAATTGAATGGTAAAAATCTGGAAATATGTAGTGGACCTTGAGGTTTAACTGTGCGCAGACATTGGCTAAGGGGACAGATCGGCAAAGTGGCACAACACGCGAGTGTTGCAGGTAGTCTAGCCGCTCACGAGAAGGCGAAGCATGGACAGGGCTCAAGTTCCTTTCCCTTTGCCAAGTAGCCACGATACACAATACCAGCCATTGGAGGTGGTTCGAGACACACGTGAACGCTGCCATTGCTCGCAGTGTCACGCAGACCGTCGCTTGACGCTGCATGCATCCTTCACAGGAGGTTGCCGCGTGTGTATTCAACCATGTGGTAACAGCTCTTTATCATCGTTGAAGTGTTGACCACCAAGGACACATTTTAGGTGTAAGAAGAGATGAAAGTCGCTAGGAGTGAGGTCCGAGCTGTATGGAGGATGATCAAACAGGTCCCATTGAAATTTCCGTAAGATTTGTTTGGTCACTATCGGTGTTTGCGGTCAAGCATTATCGTGAAAAAAAAAAAAATCTTTTGACAGTAATTCTCTTCTTACACCTAAAATCTGTCCTTGGTGGATAACAGTTCAATGATGATGACGAGCTGAAAGAACATGTTACCACATGGTTGAATACACAGGCGGCATCACACCTTGTGCCATGCTATGACAATTGCCTACTAAATTTCGGAAGCTATGTAAAAAAGTATTTTAACAGTTGTAGATTTTTTGTACAATCAATATTTTTTCTGCATCTGTACCCGTTCGTTTTATATAACCAAACGGAACTTACATTCTGGACGCGCCTTGTATATAGTCTTAAAAAAAATGCACGAACTTCTCACCACTAACACTCCATGCCTTTATGCTTCAATCATTATTTAAATAATTCACATACTGCACTTTTTTTATATTCATTAATTTTTTTTTTTTTTTTGGGAGGGTGTCAGCCCAAGTTGGTCTCACTTTTCATACAACCATTACACACGTAATGTAACGGAATACCTCCTAATGTAACCTGTCGGATTTTCTGTTGCACAGAGAAGTACAACAAATAGCCTGTCTGCAGTGACAACTGTCCATTAGACGCCCCTGCTTTCCTTCACTAGTTGGAGGCTACATGGCACTGCGCTGTCCGCGGTCACAGTTAGCGGCTGGAATTCGATAGTCTCGGCACACTCTTCAAACTGTGGATATCTGAATCAATTCCCTAACTATTTCCTAAATCGAATGTCACGTGCGTTTTGTTTCAATTACTATTTTGCGTTCAAACTCTTCAATCTATTTGTGCGGCCATTGGAGTACTTGCCAGTGCACAGGTGTATTGTACTGAGCGCACGCGAAGTTACAGCCACATGTACGTGTGCGCATGGTTATCACATGACTTCTTTAACGTCAGTGCAAATCACGCAAAGTAGTCGCATACATTACACGCTTCTCGACAATTATAGTTATCGTGACTTCGCCAACCCAATACCTTGAAGTCGCCTTTCAATGTTAAAGGATGACCACATTGTAAAGTGTTCGACCTGGGTTTTATCTTGTAGCTAAATTGACTGCATATGCTATGCATCAACGAATAACTGCTTTCACATGCACTGTAAATAATAACTTGTTTATTTCGGAACAGTTACTAGAAGGGATAACATTATAAACTAACAGTACACTTCCGCGTAAGACACAGGAAGAAAAACCACTTCTCATGTCCACGTGGGTAAATACTAGAGGAAATAACAGTAGGAAGACAACTGCTTTGAAAGTCGTGTTTGAGTCCTTATAGTGAGACGTAGCAGTGGGCCTACGTCTATGACTTCTTGTACACCGCCACAGAAATTCGGCAGATGGGTGGGGATCGAATCGTTGTTCGCCCAGTTAAGATTTTTAAACTAATAAGCAGATATGTATTTGTATAAACCGTGTACGCAACTGAAGTAAGTCCTTTTGCGATACGCGTTTCAGCGTTATTTGCAAAACACCTTCAGGGGAAATTTTCGTAGACGCCAGTTTACATGTGGTGTTTGTTAACTTAGATTGTTGGATTTCTTTCTTCTTTTATTTAATTTACGTTGATCATTTCTGAACTAGGCACATACTATTTTGTTTGGCATGTGCATAGTTCTGAAATACAGAACTGAACAATACAAATGAAATAAAAGAAGAAAGAAACCCGACAGCCTGAGTCAACAAACAGCACATGTAAAGCACCGTCTACGAAAATTGCTTCTGAAGATGCCTTGCAAATAAAGGTGAAACGCGTATCGCGAAAGAATTTGTCTTATTTCAGTTGCATACACGGTTTATATAAATAAACATCTACAGATAAGTATAAAAAGCAGCTGTGGAAAAAGGGAGAGAAAAGAACAACAATTCCTTTACTGATGGAAAAACATAGAAAGAAAGAAAACAACTTTTGACAGTAATCCTGTTCTTACACCTAAAATCAGTCCTTGGTGGTCAACACTTTAACAATGATGACGAGCTGAAAGAACACGTTACCACATGAAATAAATCGCAATTTGCGATCAATTATGGCTTCACTGAACTAGGTTTAGATGGAATACCAACGTGTGGCGAATGAAAATTTGTGCCCGGCCGGGATTCGAGCCCGGGATCTGCTTACTAGGCAGACGCGTTGATCACACCACCACCGAGGACACAGTGACCAGCCCGACTGCAGAGGACTCTTCCCTGCGGGAATACAGTATTGTGACTGCGAGCATTACCGAAGAAATGGGCTGTGGTAATAGGAAAGAGGCAGCGTGGCGAATGGAGATTTGGGTGTGGCGGGAGACGTGCAGGGAAGAGTCCTCTGCAGTCGGGCTGGTCACTGTGTCCTCGGTGGCGGAGTGGTCAACGCGTCTGCCTAGTAAGCAGGAGTTCTGGGGTTCGAATCCCAGCCCGGCACAAGTTTTCATTCGCCCCACGTTGGTATTCTATCTAAACCTAGTACAGTGAAACCATAATTGATCGCAAATTGCGATTTATTTCATTCATTGAACGCTGTAACGTCGTCAAAAATATATAAATGTTAGCACGTGGTCGAATACATAGGCTGGAACCTTCTATGAAGAAGGCATACAAGAACTTGTGCCACGCTATGACAAGTGCCTAGAAAATTTCGAAAGCTATGAATAAAAGTAGTGTAACGGTTGTAGATTTTTGTACAATAAATATTTTTTCTGTGTCTGTAGACGTTTGTTTTACATAATCAAACGGAACATAAGAAACTTCCTGGCAGATTAAAATTATGTGTCGGAACCGGGACTCGAAACTGGGACCTTTGCCTTTTGCGGGCAAGCGCACTACCGACTGTGCTATCCCGACACGACTCACGATGCCGCCTCACAACTTTATTTCCGCCAGTACCTCGCCTCCTACTTTCCAAACTTCATAGAAGCTCTCCTGCAAACACGCAAGACTAACACTCCTGGAAGAAAGGATATGGTGGAAACATGGCTTAGCCACAGCCTAAGGGATCAGCGCACACTCCGCTGCAGAGTGAAAGATTCATTCTGGAAACGGAACATATTTTGTGAACATACCTAGTTATTTATATTAGTCTCCCCCCACCCTCGTCACTGATTGTATGTATGCATGCGTGATTGGGTTTGTACGAGTGTTCCATCTTGATACCTTGAACAGTAAATAAAGAGGTTGAGTTTCTATTTTGCGGCATCACAATGAAGAAGACACAGTATAGAGAAAGATGGTGCAGTCAGGTTTCGCATCCGGGGCCGACCGGTCCCGTGTGGCAGAAGAGAAGCTGCGGAAAGAGCATAGGACAGATTAGGATGCAGACTGACCTGTGCGTGAGACGAGGCGGGCCCGTGGAAGCCAGACGGAGGCAGGCAGAGGTGAGGCGAGTTGTGGCGTGGCGACTGCTGCACAAGTGGGGTGAGGTGAGCGCGGCTGCACTGGTCGGCTGGCGCTACCTGCGGCACAACAACGGAAGTGGCTGGTCACTAGCGGCACCAGGACACCGGGTCCACCACAGGCCTCCTGCCTGCACCGTGATGCCGGAATCCCACATTGAACCCGACGTTGGCGAAAACAGTCTTCGTCCAATGTGTGGATCGGTGAAATAGCGTTGAAACCAACTTTGGCACGGCTCCGTTGCTTGTCGGTATTTCGACCAAACATCAAAGGACGTTGGGCCAATATGGGTACGTCGTACACACATTAGCGCCAACGTATCATTTTGTCTTTGTCGCCTGCTCATCTCGAAACTGCTGCTTCCTTCGTGCGTTCTTCGTCGCCGTTTTAAAGTGTCAAAATCTCTTTGTTAATATTAGAACTGTATCAGATAGTGATTCATTTGTGAAAGAAATCTCAAAAAACGAAATGTCACAGCAAAACTTAGGCGCGAACTGTGAAATTAAGAACTTTTTACACTTTCGACACACTCCATTACTGAATTTAATTTTTAAAATTAACATTACAGTACTTAATATTTTCTGTCAAGTTTTAAATATCGTTTTGCAAACTTCAAAAACTACTAGTGATATCAATTACATGGTTATTTCAAAAGGGAAGTGTAGGCTTCTAATATTGTCTCCTTTAGCAAGAAATCGTAGCGTAATACCAAAAGAGTAGCATCCCTCCAAAACATCTCTTTCTTTTTTTTTTTTTTTTTATTTTCAATCATTTAAAGTAGCAGGTCTAAGTTTTTATAATGGGTATCGTATACATTGTAGCATATTTAAAAAAAAATAATGATTTCGTACCGTAATTAATGTTCGGTAGAAAGTGATACAACACCCCATCATCTTTTACGTATGTTTCCCACTTTGATTTACAATGACAAATGTAATTATGCACACTCAAAAGCGTTAATGCATTGGCCGCGATTTGTGCGTCAGATATGTTTTCGTTGTCTCTCGACGAATTCAACAGAATATTGGCTCCAATGTATGGACGCTGTCTCAAAAATATTGGCCAATTTTGGCGCCAGCGTTGGTACCAATGTGTGGACGCGGGGTAACGCCGGCCCTGCGCTTACCACAAGGAGAGGGCGGGCCCTTGTTTCATTAGGCTGACCAACTTTTGAGCACGGGTTTAACAGAGTTGACCTAAATCCGATAATGATTATAAGGGAGATTTACTACTGCTCAACTATATATATTTTCTTGAAGTGCACACAAACGGGATGTAAACATTTTTTTTTTTTTTAAATTAGACATAATTTTGCAGTGAAGGCTTTCAAGACCGTCTGAAATAATTGCTGTTGAATCTTCCGGGTTATATGGTCCTGCTGGAAGAAACATATCTGCGCCTCACGTTTCGTCCAGAGCTGCGCTGGACATTATCAGAGGTTATACTGGTAGCGGTGAGTCTTGCTGAGTGAGGTGTCGGGCGTCGGAGAGCGGTATAAATACTGTCGAAAAGGGGGCGTGGTCAGGTGATCACGTGCGCAGCAGAGATAAGCCTTGTCAAAGATAAAACATAACTTTCGATAGTCGATGGTCAAAGATTAAAGCGTAACTACCTACTCTGAAGAGCCACAGTCCATATGTCATTAAGTTTCATTGCTTCTTCCTTTCTATTAAAATTATACCCATGTTTGAATATTTCGATTGCTTCTCTGTACAGTTCGCCGTTGTAGACAAAATTTCCGTTTTGGAAAACTTCACTTCATAATTTCCTGATTGGAAAACATGTTCGGCTACAGCTGATTTCTCAATTTTACCCAGTCGGCAAAGACTTTTGTGTTCTTTCAGTCTCGTATTCACACTCCTTTTTGTAGTACCAATATACACTTTTCCGCAAGAACACGGGAATTTTGTACACCCCAATTCATAATATAGGAGGGCGTTTGTCCTTTACAGATCGGAGTGCGGTTTTTTTTTTTTTTTTTTTTTTTTTTTTTTTTTTTTTTTTTTTTTTTTTTTTTTTTTTTTTTGGTTTTAAAAACCGGTCTGATATCGCGTTTACGTACAATCCTTCCTATCTGATCCGTAACGAAGGGAGAAAAACGGTGTTCTTCCATCGTTGTGTTTTTTTTTCTGTCGTTTTGTTTACTGTTCCTTGGTCGCAGGACCCTCTTTACTTCTTTCCGTATATATCCATTTTTCTCAAAAGCCTGTGTTAGATGTTGTAACTTGGCATCTAGGTGTTCTGGCGTACAAATTCGTTTAGCTCTGTCAATAAGACTTTTAATGATCCATTTCCTTTGCTGAGGATGAAATTTTTTATACGACGACGAACTATTATCCATGACTGTACAGAGAAGCAATCGAAATATACAAACATGGGGATAATTTTAATAGAAAGGAAGAAGCAATGAAACTTAATGACATATGGACTGTGGCTCTTCAGAGTAGGTGGTTACGCTTTTATCTTTGACCATCGACTATCGAAAGTTATGTTTTATCTCTGACAAGGCTTATCTCTGTTGCGCACGTGAACACTTGACCACGCCCCCTTTTAGACAGTATTTATACCGCTCTCCGACGCCCGACTCGTCAGTCGGCAAGACTCCCGCTACCAGTAGCACCTCTGGACGAAACGTCAGGAGCAGATATGTTTCTTCCACCACGACCATATAACCCGGAAGAGTCAACAGCAATTAGACATAATTTGCTTATTTTTACTCATCCATCGTATTTTTGGACAGTTCTACAACCTGAGAGTGGATTCCTAAGAGAACAATGGCATTAATTTGACTCATTTCTGATGCAAATTTAGGAACAGTATGTATTTGCATCTGATATATCGATTTTTTGTTAGGGGAAGGTACAGTAAGATGGCGAGGAGTCTAAAATGATGAAGCATTAAATTAATGCGATTGTCGAGACAGAGCAACATATAATCCTTCCCTTGCTAGCGATTAGCTCTCTTACATGTGCTACACTATGTACTACAGTCCACCGTCATCATTCAGCACTGACTGCTTGTAATATTTCAGTGCACCGAAATAGCACCTGGAACATGTGTGCTAAATTTTTGCAAGCTCGTCTCAGTGAATTATAAACCACGCTGTTTCTTTATATATATTCCAATTCAAAGAGAATTTAATGAAGTGTTGTTCTTACCTTTAAATTATTAATGGCCATTTCGGGTAAGTTGACGAATTTACTGGGAGGACAAAATTACGACTTCTAATCTTGCTCAAAGAATTACTAAATCATGTTAATGAGCTTTTCACTGGCGTACACTATTAAGAGTGTGTAACGAGTATAAATGAAGGACCAATAGTCAGCAATGGCCCCAGTAAGGCAGGAATCGATGACCATTGTCCACAACGTACAAAATGGTACAGTAGTTTATGCGACTTCGAAGGGGACGCAGAGGAAAAATTTGCCCTCACGACACATCACAAACAGAAGCCAAACTGAAGCTATATGTATAAAGGGAAAAAAGCAGAAAAAGAGAATGACAAATACGGAACCAATGGGTGAAGAGACCTAAGGCACTCCTTAACATTAGTCAATTAAACTGGAGACGACGACGATCATGATTTTGTTAGAGAAGAATTTTGTGAAATCAGCAACGACTGTGATAAATTACGGATTTTATATGGTTGTCCATGCTGTCGTCTTTGGGCCACTTCTGCTTGTACCGAACTCACCGCCGTTTTTTATCCAATTTTGTTTTCGTCCGTCAAATTACCCGACGACATTCGTCATCTCCATTTTTAAATAAGATGACTAACTTATAAAATGTGATATGACCAGATGGTTGTGCCACACTCCTCCCAAAATAGTCGTCATTAAAAAATATAGTATTTCGCGATCTTTGCATTTCACTTTTGAAGAATATTACTTGTTTATAGGTTTCTTGGTCAGTAGTGCAAACTTAAGGAAGCCATTGCGTCGTACCGATCAGCAGTTAACGTATTTATACCGCTAACAACACACGGAAGTAATGACTCGCCAAACGAGATACAGAGTTTAAACAGATGAGTATCATTACTTATTTCTCCATTGAATCACACAAGACAACATTCTGTAACTCTTCGGAAGTGCTGATAGACCGCATGCGTCGTCAGCAATCGCGAACTCAGAAAAGTTATCGCCAAATGTTTCGATGTTCTTCTAATCTACATGGAATACTCTAAAATAACATTTAAGTGCCTGGCAGAGGGTTCATCGCACCACCGCTATACTATTTTACCTCCCATTCCATTCTCGAATAGCGCGCGGGAAGAATGAACACCTGAATCTCTCCGTTCGGGCTCTGATTACTCGTATTTTATTGATGATCATTTCTACCTATGTAAGCGGGAGTCAATAATATATTTTCGCATTCGGAGGAGAATGTTGGCGATTGGAGTTTAGTAAGTAGCCCACGCCGCAGCGATAAGCGCCGTTGTTGTAATGATTCCCAGCCCAGATCCTGTATCATTTCCGTAACGCTGTCTCCCCTGTATCGTGACTACGAAACGGGCTGTCCTCCTTTGGACTCTTTCGATGTCCTCCGTCAAACTCACCTCATATGGATCCCACACTGGGCAGCAATACTCCAAGAAAGGACGGACAAACGTAGTGTATGCAGTCTCTTTAGTAATTACGTTGCATCTCTTAAGAGTTCTGCCAATAAAACGCAATCTCTGGTTCGCATTTCCCACAACATAATCTACGTGTTCTTTCCAATTTAAGTCTGAAGTAACAGTAATTCCTAGGTATTTTGTGGAGTTTACGGCCTACACTTTTGATTGATTTATCTTGTAAACAAAGTTTAACGGATTTCTTTTCGTGCTCATGTAGACGACTTCACACTTCTCATTATTTAGAGTCAACAGTCAATTTTTACACCATAGTGATATCTTATTCACATCGTTCTGCAGTTGGTTTTGATCTTCAGATGATTTTACTAGACCCTAAATGACGGCGACATCTGCAAACAACCTAAGAGAGCTACTTAGGTTTTCTCCCAAATCGTTTATGTAAATAAGGAACAGCAGAGGACCAGTAGACTAACACCACCTTGTGGAATGGCCGATATCATCTCTGTTTTAGTAGGTGCCTTACCATCGATTACTACAAACTGTGTCGTCTCTGACAGGAAAAACCCCTATCCAGTCGCAAATTTGGGGCGATATGCCGTAATCACGTAAGTTGATTAAAAGTCGTTTGTGAGGTACGGTGTCAAAAGCCTTCTGGAAATCAAGGAATACGGAATCAATTTGAGATGCTTTGTCGATAGTTCTCATCACTTCGTGTTTGTTTGTAATAACTATCGTGAACGCGTATATTTCCATTTTGTTTTAGTTTTCATTATGTGCTTTTGCAGTGAAAATGAAGAGTAAAGACTTTTTTATTGTCTTTTTTACCACCACTGAAAAATTATTGCACAGTTTAGTCCATCCACGGAAAAATGCGCCAGTGATATCTATACAACCTGGTTTCATACGTTTTCTTCGTGATTTCGCGTTGTTCGCCTTGTTTGAATATGGCAAACAAATTTCTATTAGTTTGTACGTGAGAAGAATCTTTTTTTATCTTTTGGTTTGAACTTTGTGTCAATACACTAGACTGTTATGGCAGTGTAAGTTAAACATATTTTGTCATTTTAGTAACATTTCGTAGCAGCCATAAAGGAATTTGGCAAGAAACTAAATATGAACATTTATGACTGGCACGCTCAGATCAATGCTTCCACCATCGATTAAATAATTACGTAACAAAGAAATTGATACATCGAAATCATTGGCATACTACTCTTGAATTTACTTCAGAAATGAGTCGTACAAATGCCACAGCACTCTATAAAAGTATCTCAGCTTGTAGATCTACCCCAAAATACGAGACATGTGTATGATTTTTTATGTCCACAACTCGACTGTTATCCATTTCAATGAAATAGGTATAGTTGTGGAATCGAAACTAACTGTGCTAATTCTCCATTACAATGGTGGTCAGACTTTGGTTAACTCCCTTAGCCCGTGTTCAGCTGTCGGGCGCCCCAGGAGTTAGTGTGCTACGTCCCAAAGACAATGTAAAAATAAAGTTACGGCTTACTTGGAGTTCTTAAAAGAATTTTATAGTGGCTGGTTGCTGTATTCACAAGCTAAAGACGCTATTTTTCAGTTATGTATCTAATGGCGTACTTCACTTTCACAATCAATTTTTAACATTTGCTGTTTCAGGCAGCCCTGTTTCATTTTTTTTCCTCGAAACATTACAGAATACAGCACTAACGCAAAGACTTAAAGTATGAAACTCTTCCGAAATTGATGTTTGTATATAAGTTTCACAAACGTAGAATATACTGAGAAAGTGCCAAAAATCGAGTCTGACGATAAATTCCTTTCATTTGCTGCATTTAGGGCCGGTTCGTCCATCTGTCGTTAATTTTCTCGTTAGTAAACAAGAAGATGCCTTTAACGTTCAGTTAAATGTGCTCGTTAAGTGCATTGGGTTTGTCATTGCCAGATACACCTCTCGTTTTCTAACATGGAGAAAACGAAAAGGTACGGTGTATTTCGACTATGTTGCCAATAGAAGCAAATGAAAGTGCCGTCTGAATAAACAGCTGTTCGCCGTATTTGACTATCAGGGAAGAGGTTATCAGACAGTTGTTATTTGGCGCTATGGAAAACAAAAGTAAAAGGAGCTCGAATTTTACAAGAAGTTAATGCGAGAGTCTTGTGTCTTCAATAGAGAAATATAAGAAGACATTGGAATGTAAAAAGCCGACGCTTCGACATGGAATGAAATGGAAGCGACATTGTAGGAAATGAATTAAATGCTGTCCGTGGAACATGGACAGCAATAGTGCGTAGGACGTAGTACGATAACACACTGCCCAGTGCGTAGTACCCTAGTGCAAGCAATAACTTGCACACAGGCGAAAGTGCACTGTTCCTGTAAATCGGAGGAAGAAATCACATTTTAGGCCTTACAATAAGCTTGCAGACATATGTCTTGTATTCTGTTTTGTATTACGACACAATTCTAAAAAAATACATCTCTATATGTTGGACTCTTCCACAGTGGCTTTTGAAGACGAAATCACGTAACAAATTCTGCATCAACCCAGCATTCAAAATACTTTGCACAAACTTAAATACGTATAGGACGCCTTACACAAACAGTAACCTAGGTCGTCCAGAATATTGACATCGTCGTAATTTTCAACCAAATTTCTTATTCCAGCCATTTTTATCATACCGTTTCTCACTTAACTAGTCGTTACCCGTAAGTTTGCATTTTGGTAACGCAATAATAATTTTAAGGTTATGTTACGTATACATCAAACTCATCTAATCGCTACTGACATCGATGGAGCGAGAAATATAACATTTTCCAATAAAGCTGCTTTCTACACTAGTTTTCATAGATGTAGTGCTTCTGTTATTTTGTTCGATAAATTGGTCTTTATCACAATATATTGCGGTATTTTAGCGCTTTGGAATCCTGCAATTTTCATACAGATTCTGACTTAACTGGTCGTCAGCCGTGTAACGAGCAGAATTCTACTCGTTAACTTAACGGCCAGTTTGAGGTCCTTTAACATCAGGTTAACTCATAACGAAACATCGACAAACGCATTTCTCTGCTAACATGTTAAAATCTTAACTGGAACTTAACGAGACATTGGCAAACTGGCCCTTAGAAAGCTAAAGAACTAAATGCTATAGTTCGGTTTCGTTATTAAGAGGAAACACTGTTGACCAATTTCTACACCGTATGTGTAATAAATTTACAGACAACCGATAGTTGCTGTATATTCAAGGAGTCTGAAGCTGTTCTCTAGTTATATATTTCAACTAGACAATGTTTTCGCGACTTAAACGAATACTATCTCTAGTCAAAAGAGTCTTGCGCATATTTGAAGTTGGCGCGGAAGTTTGCCACCACAATGGCCGCCGAGGCGCTCTTCAATTTGCCAGCTGTTCGCAGTCGGCCGCTTGCGGGGGCTTGCTACGTCGAACGCAGGAATATCGGATTGAGCAGGGTACAAATGTATCACGTGGCACATCTAAACCGGAATTTAGCTGCATATCACTGAATGGAAGCGTCGGCGTTCATACGAAGGAGGGTACAATAAAGGTAAAGCAGTCAACAATCCGAAGATTGGTTTGAACACCACAGTGCTTTACTAGGCAAGGTCCTGTTTGGAGGTGGTATGCCATTGCCTTCCTCCGACCTTCGAACTGACTTACCCAGCCAGTTATAGGGGGACCGACAGTTTAACGTGGGTTCCGAACCACGGTGCTACTCGGTATTTTTCACATGAGCAATACTGTCAGAGGTGAAAGAAGTGAAAAGTGACAGATAAAAATCCTAGGACCTGGCGGGGATCGAACCCGCGACCTTTGGATTTGTAGTCTGGCACTCTACCACTGTGCAACCGAGGCGCACTGAGGGTACAATACATGGGCTCGAACAAACATATCTGTATGAACGTTTGCTTACAGGATCTCTACGTACACCTCAATGTGCTGGTGGGTGTAGTTTTTCTGCAAGCTCTGCAACCATGCTCTAGATAAAATGTTCAAATGTTTGTATAACTTATTGCACTTAACTACGGGATCATCAGTCCCTAAACTTACAGACTACTTTTGATCTAGCTAATCCTAGGGACGGCTCAAATATCCATGCCCGAGGAGGGATTCGAACCCCCGACCGTAATGGCCGAGCAGACCGTGACTGGAGCGCCTCAGTCCCCTCGGTCACCGCGGCCGGCTGCTCTAGATAGCACTAGATGTAATTGTAGACGTCATACGTAATGCAGATATCATAACTATAACTTATGTAATAATCATCGTTCATGTTGAAACTTCCTGGCAGATTATAATTGTGTGCCGGAACCGAGACTCGAACATTGGACCTTTGCCTTTCGCGGGCAAGCGCACTACCGACTATGCTATCCCGACACGACTCACGATGCCGCCCCACAACTTTACTTCCGCCAGTACCTCGCCTCCTACTTTCCAAACTTCAGAGAAGCTCTCCTGCGAACCATGCAAGACTAGCACTCCTGGAAGAAAGGATATGGTGAATACATGGCTTAGCCACAGCCTAAGGGATGTTTCCAGAATGAAACTTTCACTCTGCAGCGGAGTGTGCGCTGATATGAAACTTCCTGGCAGATTAAAATTGTGTGCCGCAGGAGAGCTTCTGTGAAGTTTGGAAAGTAGGAGGCGAGGTATTGGCGGAAGTAAAGTTGTGGGGCGGCATCGTGAGTCGTGTCGGGATAGCACAGTCGGTAGTGCGCTTGCCCGCGAAAGGCAAAGGTCCCAGGTTCGAATCCCGGTTCCGGCACACAATTTTAATCTGCCAGGAAGTTTCATATCAGCGCACGTCCGCTGCAGAGTGAAAGTTTCATTCTGGAAATATCGTACATGTTCTCTAGCGAATTGTCATTAAAAGCCGTGATGATAGTTGCAACTTTAACCTTCTTCCCGAAAGACTGTTGGTATTCACTGCTTCCATCGCCTCTTCCCGTACTTACCGTAGCACTACCGGTTGCAATGAGTTGTTCGTCATTATCATCCCTATTACCATTATTATGAGTTGGTAACAACAGTATCTAACTTATGCTCATATTTCTGTGCCATAACAGATACGAGAAAGCATGCAAATCATTCATCTTCTACACTAATACCATCTTCACGAAGAAGAATTCTTCGTAACTTCATCTCAACTAATCGCAATACATTAGCAGGATTGATTACCAATCGCCGACCCCGCTTAACATCTAAAAATACATTTGGTTTCTGATGCACATTCAAGTTGGAAAATTTATTAATCTTATTTGTTTTTAGCATTTCCTTAAACTCTTCCAATGTTTTCTTTGAATCCATTCTTCACTTTTTCGACTTATTTAAGTTCGAGAATAAGTACGCGCCATAAGCACTGAGCTCTATGGTAAATAAAACCTACTCCGTCAGGTCACTTCCGGTTGTGGTGAGTCACGTGATACGTCAGTAGTACCCTGCTCAATCCGATATTCGTACCACCTGCCGCGCTACTAGCTAGTGCTATGCTGGCTACGTCCTGCCTCGGCTGCCCGGCATGTGAGCGCAGCGACCCCCGCGAAGCGGCGGTATCGAGTGGCGCCGGGTCGGACGGCGTGGTCGCACGCAGCGCCGCGAAATCGATACTGCAGCGCGGCGTCGACATCTGGCGGCCGGCGCGCCAACTGCCCCCGGGGGCTGCTGCTACCGCCGCCGGCCGTGTCCCAGACTGTCTGCGCAGCGCGGCGCCTGTTGTGTGTGTGTGTGTGTGTGTGTGTGTGTGTGTCACAAGGGCGCCGCGACCCACGCGAAAACACTTGCCTCCGCAAGGAGCACCCACGCTGTCGTCTCCGCCTGCCCAGTCTCTGCTGTTTATTCCTCGCGCTCGCACTAGCTTATGAC
The DNA here is from genome assembly GCA_026315105.1 of Locusta migratoria. Lineage (NCBI taxonomy): Eukaryota > Metazoa > Arthropoda > Insecta > Orthoptera > Acrididae > Locusta > Locusta migratoria. Next base: position 43,203,706 of record CM048753.1, read on the forward strand.
GGCTGTTCGTTTGCGTTTATACGTCGGCGGCATAACTGTATTTTCAGGGAACAAGAGCGACATACAGATCAACATTTCTTTTTAATTATATAAATGAATTGCTGTTCGTTAGTCTCGCTAAAACTCAACAACGGCTGAACAGATTTCGCTAATTTTAGTCTTGAAATATGCCTGTTAGTCCAGGGAAGGTTTAAACGGTGATAAAATATGGAAAAGTTGTCCGGAAAAAGAGGAGCTATCAATACCGTTCGTCCAATTGCGATAAAATTTTGTACATTTCATGTTGAAAGCAAGGGGAAGGTTCGCATCAAATAAAAATTTGGAAAAGTCGCCCGGGAGGAGGAAAATTTAGCAAAAACCGAAAGCTTTTTTTTTTTTCTATGAATAAAAATCTATTGCCTCATGATTGTAAAAGCATCACTTGAGTACGGTTTCACAGGAGAAGGTTTGTATGAAATAAATTTCGTTGAAAATCTACCAGAAAATTGGAAAATTCTAGAAAAACTGAAAGTGCGTTTTTCAATGTGTTTTTGATTGAATTCAGCACTAAATCAAGAAATGTTCGAATGTTTCTTAAGCATTAGGGACTTAACTGCGGTGTCATCAGTCCCTAAACTTACAAACTACTTATGAACTAAAGACGGCACAAACATCCATGCCCGAGGGGGGATTCAGCACTATAACGGACTATTCGCACAACGGAGAGAGGTAATTCCTGTTTTTGTTGTGTTCGTTATGGTCTTGGAAAAGTTTTCAGTATAAAAATAGGCACAGTTAAAAACGAAAGTCGCAAAATTCGCACAAAGTTCCCATTTCAATGTGTTTCTAAATATGCTCAACACAATAATTTGAGAACCATTCATCCGATTGCGATTAAATTTTCATCATTTGGCGTTCAACGACAGATGAACTAAAATTTGGAAAAGTTACCTGCAAAATTTGAATATTCGTGAGAAACTGAAAGAGCTTTCTTCAATGGTCTTTCTTTCTTCAAAGATCATTCGTCTGATCGCGAAAAAGTTAGCAAAGTTGACGTTCAAAGCAAGACTAACGTTCTTATGAAATAAAAATTTGGAAACTTTTCCCTACCGAAAATTGAAAAATTCAGAAAAAATAGAGATTTTTCTATGAACTATCGATACCATTCATCTGATTGCGATAAAATTTTGCACAGTCGACGTTCAAAGCGAGAGGAAGGTTTGAGTGAAGTAAACGTTTGGAATAGTTAGCCAGAAAATAGGAAAATTTGTGGAAAACGGAAACATCTCTTTTCTCTGGGATATCAATATCATTCGTACGATAAAATTTTGTACATTTGACGTTCAAAGCAAGAGTACATACATATTAGAAATTTCGAAGCATTGCCGGATCTACTAGGTGAGTGGATGACCTGGTGAACTTCGTATCACTTTCCTCTTAATATAAACCCTAAATATGGATGACCATACATGTTTCCATGTTTTATCACCGTTTAAACCTTCCCTGAAATTCCACGAATGTGACAAACATTATCCTGGTCATGTGTGCGCGATTTACACACTATCGAGTCGATACATATGATTTAATTTAAAATGGTTTATATTAAGAGGTAAGTGATACGAAGTTCACCGGGTCATCTAGTTTTCAAATAAACCCAGCATATCATCTAAATCTGAAGACTTTTGTTTACTTTACAACATAGCCTCCATTTCTTTATACTAGAGGTGGTTCGTTCGACGGCGCAACCGAGCAATGAACCCCCACATAAATATTCGCCTCTGACAAAACTTGACAGTATGTAACAATGATAAACTTTAAGTCACCTACTCTGCTTAGTGAGTTATATGAACCTCTGTACAAAAGTCAAGTTTCGAACTGGCGGTCAGCTCTGCGTGGCCTTTTTCGGCCTTGGCGCAAAAAGAAGTTCTGAACCCCTGGCGACCGCATTCCAGCCACTGAGTCCTGTTGCGAGGGATGGAGAGGGGAGCGGGGCCAGAGGGTGTCTCCTATCCTAGTAGACTTTCGCATAATAGTTCGCGATCGGGAGCGCTCACTTTAGTTCGCAGCTCTGCCGTGAACTAGTTCGTTCTTTTAGTTCGTTCGCTCCCAGTGACGGCTGAGCGGCGTGGTCTGCGCATGCAGGTGGAGGGAGAAGTCCCCCCCCCCCTAGCTGCTTCATGCGCTTGCTGCCTGCGCCGCTAGCAATATCACGCAGACCAAAAGAAACAGTTTGTGAATAATTTCTCGCGTTTAATTGAGTTATCTCTATCTTGGCATTATGGAATTTATTAGTCAGATATTGCAGAGTGCAAAATACTTCAAAACAGAAATTTTGTAGCACTGAACTATGTAATCTAGCAGGCAGACGAGTTCGCGACCGGTAGCTCTCCTTTTAGTTCGTAGCTCGCCCGCGAAGTAAGTCGCTCTTTTTAGTTCGTACGCTCTGTTTGGCTTTTGCTACCGCTATTAAAAGAGCTCTTTCTTTTGTTATGACAGCTTTTTTATATAATGATCAGTGTTGCCCAAGCGTGTGCTACTATCCGTATTTTCGGGCAATGTCTGTGAAACTACAGCTGAGCTGCATCTCAGCTCGAAATGACGGGAACTGGCAGAAGAGAATCACGCGATTCTGCGCGCTCTCGCGTCCTCTCGCTGTTCCCCGTCAGTCTTCGGAAAAGGAGCGGACGAACTAAGAGGCGAGGGATCTGCGAACTGGTTCGCGTAGTTCGCCTGTGGGAGCGCTCTCCCGAACTAGTTCGCTCGCGAACTACACAAGACTATATCCTGGCATTGAAGCAACGCTCCGCCGTGTCTCCGCCAAAGCCACCATTCCCCCCCCCCCCCCCCGCCATCCCACTGCTGTCGCACCTCGCTAGCATGCAGTTCCTCTTCCTCCCCAGTTCTTCAGCCAACATGACACACACAGCAGAATCCTAAAGTAATTCATACATGCACTCTTGTGTAACACTATAATGTCTCTTGTCGTCATTGATCCCTGCTAGTAGTTATGTTTCTTAAGCTTCAATAATAAGTAGAATCTAGTTAGAAAGGACAAGACAGTTCTGCTATTTATTACAGTGAAGTTATGACATGACAGTGCCCCCAGGCTGATGCCGCACACTTGTATTTTATAGAGCCACACACATTGGCACATTTAAATCGCGCGCGCGCGAACGCGCGCGGGAAATACAAGCTTCGGGAGGTTTGTGACGTAGGGGTTTTTCCGCGGGGCTGGAAAAACGGAAGCCGAGTCGCGTGGGGGAAGGGGAGAGTCGCGTGGACTGCCGAGGGCGACGGAGCGTGTTTTGCTCGTCGCGGCATTTTTCTGTAAAAACGTGGGATAGCTTTTCGCGGCTAAAGTACCGTTTTTTCGTATGCCTTTTTGAGTTAAATGATTCCGGTGTGTGGGTCAAAGTGCGAAGTTGCGTGGGGGCTCGAGTCACAAAAAACATCTTTATAAATTTAAACACGTGCATAGAAAAATTAAACGTATTTAAAACAACATCTGTGTGATGAACATTATTTTTTCGCAACTCGCCCTGTACGCCCATAAGTCTGTATAATTGGTATGTACTTTTGTTTATCAATTGAAAAATGTATTAAGGCGCACGTGGACGGAACAGCACCAAAGCGGGAATCATTTAACATCATCCCCTAAACGACCACAAAACATTTTTCCACCAGAAAGAGGGAAAAGCATGTTCCGCCCCGTCGCAAAGTTACCAGCTTTTTCATATATAAACAATACAACAAACTTCAACAGTTCTGGAAAATAAATTTCTCATTGTACAAAACGGTGTTCATTTCCATTAATAATGTTCCATTCGCCATTTCTAAAATCTTCCTCAGCAAAGCACTCTCTCTTAATTGTCATATTTCATACAATTTTTACACTGGACACAATAATTATGGGATCAGTTGAGATATCCAGGCTCTGAAGTACTGTCATCGGCAGAATGAACTAAAATGTTTCGACGTCTTTCTGTCGGTTCTAAGGAGTGCAGCCAACACTACGGCAACCGAGACAATGGTAATAGCTGAACGTTGCTGCACAGGGAGTTGGTGTTGCCTTGTGTTTACTTTGCCAAACGAAATACATCAGCAGTTGGGTTCAGATAGTGTAGTGAGCAGGTAGTGCAATGCAACAACAGCGTGATATATCAGAAACTACAGCGTGGAGAGCCATAGGAAGGCTGGAAGCGGAACAGACACAGAGGGAGGTGGCTGCAGCTATTGGAGTGTCCCAAAGAGTAATTTCCAGGACGGGCACGCGATTTCAGACTACCGAAACAGTTAAAAGAAGGCAAGGCTAAAGACGTCCACGGGTAACGTCAGCAAGAGATGACCGTTATCTCCGGTTAACAGCCCGTCGAGACAGGAGGCTGAATGCGACTCAGCTGCAACGCACCCTCCAGGCAGCAACAGGGCGCGCAGTATCAACAGAAACAGCCCTTTAATCGCCTTCGGGAATGTGGCCTCTAAAGCACGGTTGCCTATGGTGAGAATCCCATTAAAACCACGACACAGCTGAACCCTCAGAATCTGAGCGGGGGAACATCAAGATTGGAGCCCTGTTCACAAATGATTCAACATTTCATGTTCAGCCGGAAATCTGGCGAGGACGTGGAGCTCGGAACAATCGTCATTTTGTGCGGGAAACATCAACACATCATGGTGGAGGAGAAATGGCGTGCGCAGAATTCAATATTCCCGGAAGTACGGACCTCCATCTCGCACGAAATGGCGCTTTGTTTGCTCAGAGGTATAGAGACGAGATCCTTCCACCTTTTGTTGTCTCCTTTGCTGGTGCCATAGTAGATGGGTTCCTTCTGGTGGGAGATAACGTTACTCCCCACAGAGTTGCAGCTGAGGTAATGTAACGAATGTAGTTTCCAGCTTCTTTACCGGACTTTAATCCGACGGAGTACGTCTGGGATGCACTTGGCAGACGCAATGCTGCCAGACCAGCACCTCCCACGGCAGTTACAGAGCTGGATATTGCACTCATTGAGGGAAGGCTAAATATCCCTCAAGAGCTGATCGACAACCTCATATTGTCCATGCCATGAAGGTGTGCAACTATACTGGTCGTCTGAGGTGTTCACACACCGTATTAGAGAGCAACATTTTAGTTATTATACTAGCCCCATAGTGTGTCGCTCGTCGCCGCGGCCGAGCGCATTGAGGCGCTATGCTGCGATGCACAAGGCCGTTCCCTTCGGGCATGGATGTTTGTACCGTCTTTAGTATAAGGTAGTTCATAAGTAGTTTGTACGTTTAGGGACTGATAACCCCGCAGTTATGCCCCTTAAGCTCTATAAACATTTGAACACTTGATTTTGAGTCGCTGGAAGTAAACGTCGTGTAAACCTGCAGCAAAGAGAGGAGATAGCAAAATACCGTACTGTATGACACACAAAACACACCTGCAACCAAAGGAAGTAGGTTACAGTACACTTGTTCGCTCACAGGTTGAATACTGCTCACCGGTGTGGGATCAAAAATGTTCAAATGTTTGTTAAGCTTGTGGGACTTAACTACGGGGTCATCAGTCCCTAAACTTACAAACTACTTATTAACTATCTTATACTAAGGACGGCACAAATATCCATGCCCGAGGGGGGATTCGAACCCCCGACCGTAGTGGTCGTGCAGACCGTGACTGGAGCGCCTCAGTCCCCTCTTCCACCGCGGCCGGCGGTGTGGGATCCGTACCAGGTGGGGTTGATAGAGGAAGTAGAGAATATCCAACGGAGAGCAGCGCGCTTCGTTACAGGATCAATTGGTAATCGAGAAAGCGTTAGGAAGATGATCGATAAACTCCAGTGGAAGACTCTGCAGGAGAGACGCTCTGTCGCTCGGTACGGGCTTTTGTCGAAGTTTCGAAAACATACCTTTACTGAGGAGTCTAGCAGTATATTGCTTCCTCCTACGTATATCTCGCGAAGAGATCATGAAGATAAAATCAGAGAGATTAGAGCCCAGACAGAGGCATACCGACAATCTTTCTTTCCGCGAACAATACGTGACTGGAATAGGAGGGAGAACCGATAGTGCCGGCCGCGGTGGCCGAGGTGACTGAGGCGCTCCAGTCACAGTCGGCACGGCCACTACGGTCGGGGGTTCGAATCCCCCTTCGGGCATGGATATTTGTGCCGTCCTAGTTCGTAAGTAGTTCATAAGTAGTTTGTAAGTTTAGGGACTGATGACCCCGTAGTTAAGTCCCATAAGCTTAACAAACATTTGAACATTTGAAACGATAGTGGTACTCAAGGTATCCTCCGCCACACACCGTCGGGTGGCTTGCGGAGTATGGATGTAGATGTACCTGAATAAAATACGTGAGCATATGTACATTGTATATCTCATTTGACTCCCTAATTGTTATGAGCAATGTGTATTATTTTTAATTGCTGTATCGGGTCAAGAAAAAATTTTACGGGATAATTGTGAGCTCCATTAGTTTGGGAATCAGTGTTCTAGGACTTCAACCATCACAGATGATATGAAAATTATATGCGAGTTAACTTCGGTGGAGGCGTCACGTCCAGCTACAGACCAGCTCTCTCTCTCTCTCTCTCTCTCTCTCTCTCTCTCTCCCTCTTTTAATCCGGCCCTAGCTGCAGTAGAGATTAGAAGGCTATTACAGGACAGGGTAGCGTGTTTCTCTTCTTGCTGAGGCTCGTCTTACAAGGGGTACGCCAAATATGGTTCCAACGGATTTTGATGGGTCGCAGGTATATTGTGAGGGAGTTCCTTCAGACCATCAGCCTAAAATGATTTATTCCAATGGACCTTGATTTCTAAGAAAATCGAAATCAAATTCGCAGTAAATTACTAAGCGTAACGTGTCTACTTATACATGGCGCTTACCCCTCAGTGAGAGAGTTTGGTGTAATCGGCAAGATGCTAGGCTCCCATTCAGGAGACCCGGCTTCGATGCCTAGCGGCAGAACAATTTTTAAAAATTGTAATTGCTACTTTTTATATTTCTAAAAAAATTAAAAAAATAATTAAGCAGAGAAAAAGATATAAAGAAGGAAAAACAAAAATAATGAAAAGTAAAACGATAAAAAAAACCAATAAAATAAAAAAATCTTCCCCTTCGGGTCATTTATTTTTCACTTTTCTTCATTTCTCTTTTATTGTGCATAATTATATGTCTTTATACCCACTCCTATGTTACAGCTTGAGTAAACAGTCAGCAAAAATTCGGCGTATTTTAAGGCATTAGTGAGTTCACCTTCTGAATGCTCATCACACACATCCATTTCCGAAGAGGTTTCGTGTGATGGGCCTGCTTGTATCATAGCGCATTTGCTCTCCACGTTGCACTACTTGCCGCACGCATGATCGACACGCTACGAATGACTAACCGACTGGCCGTAGCATAATAGTCTACTGGGACGCGTCACGTGGTTACACACGTCATAGGAGGAGATAAAAACAGCACGATCAGGAACTGTAAACATAGGTATTAAATTTCTTCATTTAAAGCTTACATTGTATGATCATAGGTATTTAATATTTAGGCAACATTTTAGGTATTAACAAAAGACTTTTTACTGATTTGGAAATATGCTTTAATCGCCTTAAAAGTGTGCTCCGAAAAAACAAAATAATCGTCGCGCAACACACAACATATTGAGCGAATGTTACATGTTTTCATCCTGATCATTTACTGCAAACGTTTATATAAGAATGGTTATAAAAATACATAATTATGCACATTCATCGGATAGGTGTGAAAAGTAATTGACCCATGTCGGACTTGAAGCCAGGTCGCCTGTATGGCAGCCTGGCAGCTTGCCGATTACAAAAAAAAAAAGTTCAAATGCTTGTAGAACTTATGGGACTTAACTACGGGGCCATCAGTCCCTAAGCTTACGAACTACTTATGAACTAGCTAACACTAAGGACGGCACAAATATCCATGCCCGAGGGGGGATTCGAACCCCCGACCGTAGTGGCCGTGCAGACCGTGACTGGAGCGCCTCAGTCTCCTCGGCCACCGCGGCCGGCTTGCCGATTACACCACGCTGTGTGGTAATTTGCTGCGAATTTGATCTCGATTTTCTTAGAAATCAAGGCCCATTGGAATAAATCTTTTTGGCTTGATGGTCTAGAGCAACTCCCTCGCAACATACGTGCGACCCATCAAATCCCGTTGGTACCATACTCGGTGTTCCCCTTGTCAGGCCAGGTGCAGCGGCCTCAGCCGCCAGCCGCCGCGCTGACAGGCGCTCCCACGGCGTTCCGCTTACACCGCGTGACGTCACGCAGTGTCGTAACGTGTGTTTACCTGCGCTCCGGCCAGGGCGCGCCGTGCCCAAAATTGAGCAGCGCGCCGCTTCCAAACAGTCCACCGACACGCGGTAAAGCCCTCTATTAAGAAGCAGCGGCAACTTTCTGTGTGTCGGTTGCCCACAATGGCGCCCTTACCATTGCTCAACTGGGCAGCACGTGGCACTCGGCAGACATTCCTGGGCCAACCTAGCCACTGCGTATATCACAGAAATGTACTGATTTACGGTTTACTTCTCTAAACCTTTCCGAATATGCGACCCCCTTTCAAACAAAAATATTATGGCAACGACACCCTCTCCCCCGATCCGCAACAAAACTGTTATCTCACAGGAAACAAATTTTATCTTCTTTCTCCTTTAGCCTTCTTTTAAATTACTGGATGAAGTGTTATTTGTTCTTTTTGTTATATATTAGTTGTCTGTTCCCTTATAACTCAAGATCCAGACAACCAAATAACGTGAAATTTGGTACACGTACACAAAATTACATGGGGAAGATTCTTAAATAGGTTTCGTTCTATCCCAATCTCCGTAGCTCAGCGATAGCGTCGCTGACTACCACGCAGGAGGCCCGGGTTCGATTCCCGGCAGGGCACTGGGTGTTGTGTGTTATCCTAATCATCATCATCTCATCATCATTGGCACGTAAGTCGCCCACGCGGAGTCAAATAAAAAGACACTACGGCGGCCGAACTATCCCGCAAGGGATCTCCTGGCCAATCCTGGCCAAGAAAGCCATACGCTCATTTCCATTTCTGGCTATGTGCCTGTTTCAAGCCGTTTGATAATGACCCCCCCCCCGCCCCCCAAAAAAGGGAAATCATGCAAGTTGGTTATTGAGAGTGATTCTGAATGTTTTTGTGGTCATTTTAAGATGAGTAAAAGTGATGGTCATACATGTGTAGGGTGGGTCGGGGGTGGGGAGACGGTGGTAGGAACCCCCCCCCCACTCGCATCCTCCCTCCAGTCCCATGTTTGTAGGATAGGCCTCACCTCTAGCAGTCATCTTACTTGGGGAAGGTATTCAAACAGGTTTCCTTCCATCCCAACCTCACTCTGGCCTGCGGTCACTCACTCAGGGTGATATGTCTGGGCCACACCACAGCTCCCAACTGAAATCGGTATTCACGTTACGACGCAGCAGTCTCCCTGACGTCTGGTGTGCAGCCGACGTGGCGACGAGTCCAGGAGGGCTCTGCAGCCGACGCGAGTTGTTAGCAAAGCCATTCGTGTCGGTCATCTGCTGCCATAGCCCATAAACACCAAATTCTGCTAATTCGAAATTAGCGAACTGCGCGACAGAACGCTCTACTCGACACAGCCCTGAACAATAACAAAGGCCGTGTCCTACATGAACGACAAAAGCGAGCGACAGCGCGCGACATCCAGCAAAGTTTAATTCCCGTAAACCGTAGAATAACGATAGCTCCAGAATAAGGCAATAAAGTTTATTTATATTAGGAAATAAGGCGTACAAAAAGAGCGGCGTGCATTACATTTACAAAGCGAGGAATATTTGTGGACTATTTCATTCATAACTTTAAATGCGAAAAATAAACTATGAAGACCATCAGCCAAATTCTTCGAAAATACAATGACGAGTATAGATACTTTCGACAATGTCGTCAATGAGTTTTTCTTTTGTGACTACAGACCCGTAACAACTGAATAAGCATTAAGAAATAAGTCTTATTGCAAAACGACATTAAATATTTCAATTCTGTGTAGTTGTAACAACATATGGTGCAGCACAGTGGTAACGCCCTGAACTAGAAATTTTTATGTTTTGCGGTCGCTGGTTCGCTACCCGTTCCATCTTATATTTTATTTTCTGTAACTACAACCCTAAAGCTTTTACCAATATAGCTGATCTTTATTAAAAATAAACGCACTAAATTCCTACTGATATTTTACTCAGGAACGTAATTTTACACGCATCTAATCCTAGTGTCATCTCCCCCTCCCTTTGGAGTAAGTTTGCTGTTACTGCAAATACATAAACCACAAAATTGCGAGTAATTGATCAAAAGCCGCGGCGGATTAGCCGCGTTCTGGAGCGACGTGTTGCGGTGCGCGCGCCGTCCGCTGTCGGGGTTCGAATCCCCCTCTGGCATAGATGTTTGTGTCGTATTTAGTATAAGCTAGTTCATAAATAGTTTGTAAGTTTAGGGACTGATGACCCCACAGTTAAGTCCCTTAAGCTCTACAAACATTTGAATTTGAATTGATCAAAACACATTCATCATGGTCTAAATCAAACTATCACTCAAAATAAATATACAGAAGACTGACATATTAAAAACAATTTTCAAATTTAACTTCAGCCGTCTATAAAGCCCAAACGAACATGTACGAGCTAGTTATTTTAGGACACTTCTAGTCAAAATCAAAATTTTTCATATGAGCACCTTCAATTTTATATTCTGTTGTTTCAGAAACAGTTGCCGTTTGCATACTACAGGGATTATTAGCTCACAGAATTCTTGCGACATCCTTTATAACCTCTACAATCGGACAAAGCTCGACACCTAGCAGTGCGTGCGACAGCGACAAGATCCAAGCAGATTCGACTCTCGAACGTCGCCCGTTGTCGCTTCTAACGTGCGGAGCTGCAAATATCGTTCACTAAGGGCAGACCCGTAACCACACATGGGGATCTGCCGCTTAAAGCTGTCGCTCACGTAGGACGCGGCCGAACAGACTTACCATAATAAGTCTTCCGGCAGTTGCACATTCAACACAGATGTCTGCAGGGGTGCTAACTGCTTTTCGCTCCAACACTACACTGGCGCGGAATTACGAATGTTCTCAAATCAAATGTTCAAATGTTTGTATAACTTATGGGACTTAACTACGGGGTCATCAGTCCCTAAGCTTACAAACTATTTATGAACTAACAAATACTAAGGACGGCACAAATATCCATGCCCGAGGGGGGATTGGAACCCCGACCGTAGTGGCCATGCAGACCGTGACTGGAGCGCCTCAGTCCCCTAGGCCACCGCGGCCGGCAATGTTTTCAAGAGAGCTCTTTAACGGAACCCGGTACGTATATATATATAAAATGTAGTAAAACTGATGAAGCCACTCCGCATTACGTTACTAAATCCCTTGATGAATGACGAAACATGTGCTGGCCCTACTTGGGCAACGTCCGATACTTGTCCCACTTTCGGAGAAGGGCAAAGAGTAGTAGTACTTCGTGTAGTGGAGCTATGTAAATAATTTTATTTATTTATTATTTATTTAGCGTATGATTTACAGAATTGTATACTGAGTACATACAATAATTCATATGAATATGAGATGTGTAATTACAGAAGATATGGATGAGTTCACAAGTATGTAAAATAAATAAAAAGTGCTGTAGAGCTGTAGCAGAAGAAGCTCCTTTTCTCGTCATGGTTCGATATCGAGAGATTCCAATCAGATAATTGCTGCAGGTTATTGCGTCTGCAAAGTCTTTGAAGGTACTCGTGAATTTTGCATTGGTCGTCGTCGGTAATTCTCTACTTGTGTAGTGTTTCTGATCCGGTTAAGGGAGCCCCATACTTTTCTTGGTAGGCTTGCACCCGGTAGTTGGTTGGTCGGGTCCATAATGTCTAAATTCTTGTGGCTATGGAAGGACGCCCACTGGTTTCTCCGTTCGTCTTCTAGATTGTAGCAGTCTGGGGAGAGCTGGCCAGTGCTTATCTATACTGGTTCTTTAGATTTTAGTCGGGTGTGTGGCACGTTGTTCAGTGTTTCGTGAATAGGTAAGTCTCTGGATCGTTTGAGTTTCATCCATTCATGTGTTACTGCTTCTTGTCGTCGTGGATATGGAGAAGCAATATTGGCAATCACTGACAGCCAAGATGTTGGTGCGGATTTTAGAGTTCCTGTCACTATTCTCATAGCATCATTTAGATGGACATCTATTTTGTTGACATGATTACTTCTGTTCCGAACGGGAGAACAGTATTCGACGACAGTATACACAAGTGCTTGTGCTGTGGTTCTTAAGGTGTCTGCGTTAGATCCCCAGCTAATACCAGCCAATTTCCTTAGTATATTGTTTCTTGATTTTTGTTTATGTCCTGTTAGTTCTAAGTGTTTCCTAAATGTCAGGAATCTGTCGAGAGTGTTGTAATTTTTTTGTTGCGAAAGATTCATTTAGTTCTCTATTTGCCATTCTGTTGGATAGGTGGAATGAACTGACTTCTATTTTATTATGGTTCGGGCAAAGTCTCCATTTTTTGTAATACTGATCGAGTTTTTCTAGGTCGTTTGTTAGTGTTTCCTCACCTTCTTGGAATGTGTTGCTTTGAATTGCAATTGGTAGGTTGTCAGCGTAACTAAACTTTACAGAGTCAGTGGTAACTATGTCGCTGATGTACAAGCTGAATAAAAGTGGATCCAGAACTGAGCCCTGCGGAAGCCTATTTTTTTTATAGTATATATGAAAATAATCATTGCTCTTCAGAGATTTGCATTTAATAAACTGTAATATTATCTCTATTGAAACACATGTGCACCTTTAGATTAAGTTAGAATATATACGTCTTAATTGTATTATCTCCCCCAACCCCATAGGCAAAAATAAATAAATAAATAAAAAATTAAAATAAATAAATAAAAATAATAATAAAAATCTGACTACAGGTCTGCAGTAGGAGACTGAAAATACACTATTCGTCCACTCTCAATTAGCCAATGAAGCGAACAGACAGATATACAAAAGATCAGTCTTCAGCATTGTGAGGATAATTCTGAATTTCAGTTGCGACCTTGGAATGTGAAGCACTACGGTGGACCCCCATTTATAACAAATAGACCCCCAAATTATTTTTCTGCTGACATGGACTCCTTGCAGGTTAGGATAGACCCCTGGGGGTCTATATAGACCACTTTGGGAATCACTGATCTATGTAAATGATATGACGGACAGAGTGAGTTGTAATCTGCGACAGTTTGCTGATGATACTGTGGTGTACAGGAAGGTGTCGTAGGGTGTAGAAGGTTGCAGAATTACTTGGACCGAATTTCTAGGTGGTATGAGGAATGGCAACTAGCACTAAATGTAGGAAAATGGAAGGTGATGCAGATGAGTAGGAGAAAGAATATTCTAATGCTCGAATACAGCATCATTAGTGTGCTGCCGGACAGTCGGGTCGAATAGCTACGCATAACACTGCAAAGCGATATGAAATGGAATGAGCATATGACAATCCTGGGACTGGCGAATGGTCAACTTCGCTTTATCGGGTAACTTTTGGGAAGATGTGATTATTCATCTGCAAACGAGACCGCATATAAAACGCTTGTGCAACCCCGTCTTGAGTATTGCTCAAGTGTTTGGGATGCCCACCAGATCGGTTTAAAGGACGATATTGAACCAATTAAGAGACGGGCGGCTTGGTTTGTAACTGGTAGGTTCGATCAGTGCGCGAGTGTTACTGAGTTGCTTCGGGAACTCAAATGGCAGTCACTGGAGGGAAGGTGACATTCTTTCCAAGAAACAGTGCAGAAGTAATTTAGAGGGCAATAATTTGAAGCGGACTACAGAAAGATTCTAGTGCCAACAACCTACATTTCGCTTAAAGGCCGAAAAGATCAGAGAGATTACGGTTCTTAGATATGCATACAACATTCGTTTTGCCCTCGTTCTATATGGGAGTGGAACAGGAAAGCAAGTAACTAGGAGATGTAGGTACCCTCCGCCACGCACCTTTGAGTGGATTACGCAGTATGTATGCAAATGTAGACCACGTTCAACAAACAGCAGCTTATAAAGAGTTGTATCAAATTACTTTTATGACTGAAAACGTAGACGGCAGCGGTCTGGAAATCGCCGAATGAGGCAATGAAGAACGTCAGGTTCCCCGGCCTTGGAATAAATTTCTGGAGACGCTTGTGGCCAGGCAACCTGGCCCCGAAGCCGAAACCCAATAGCTGGGAGACCGGATGTGGGAAAGTTGGCCAGTGGCGGCAGGAGCCACGGAGGCTTGCCCTAAACTGCGAGGCCTCGTTCTTCTCGCCAAGGCTTCCACTCTACCGCTCAGAACTGCGCGCACACTGTCAAACCTGCTGCTGCTGTCACCATCAGTCCCTTCAACCGTGTCGAGAGTGAGTCTCTTCGTGTCCACCAATCTGAAACTGTTCCCTTCCTCTGCATGCTGCTGTAGCACCCATGCTATGGTCCAGATACAGTGGGTCGTATGAATAAAGTGGAGAAAGTACTTTATTCTCGAAATTCCGAAGCTAAGATCATTCTCAGATTTCGTATGAGGTTTCTATCAAGCGGAGAACATTCTCCGTTTTCTAAATTGAGCTCTCTACCATACTTCTATTAACGCTACGTTTTACTGCGGTTTAAATACTGCCGGTTCATAGTGTCCAACGGGCAAAATATTTCGGCGCATCAGACATGACGCCATCGTCAGATGCGCTGAAGAACTGAGGTCTTGAGTGCGGGCGGCCGTCTTATATGCCATTGTCAAACCACTGCATAAAAAAGGGGATACATCAGATGTTAACGACTACCGCCCAATCACACTTCTGACAGTTTTATCGAAAATTTTTGAGAAAGTAATGTATTCAAGAGTAGCCTCCCACATTTGTAAAAACAAACTACTAACCAAATGTCAGTTTGGTTTTCCGAAAGGCTTTCCAACAGAAAACGCTATATATGCCTTCACCGAGCAAATATTAAAAGCTCTAAATAACCGGATATCACCCACTGGTATTTTTTGTGATCTTTCAAAGGCCTTTGGTTGTGTAAATCATGGAAATCTTCTAGATAATCTTAATCATAATGTAATTTTGGAAACATTTTCATTTCACTATGTTTGGGTCAACAGCACTCTTATTTAAATTTATGAATAAAGAACAGTCTAGAATGCAATAATTTATTTCATTCAACAACTAGTTTCAGTCTTATTTAGACCATCTTGAGGAATTTTGACTCCAACGATGTTATGGAGCTGGCAGGTAGCTGGGAGCCTACCAGTGACGCACTGGAAGGCTCCCATTTACCTGCCAGCTCCACAACATCGATGGAGTCAAAATTCCTGAAGATGGTCTAAATAAGACTGAAACTAGTTGAATGAAATAAATTATTGCATTCTAGACTGTTCTTTATTCATTAATCATAATGGTTTCACTAGGACAGTGCACAAATGGTTTAATTCATACTTAACTGGAAGAATGCAGAAAGTTGAAATAAGTGGTTCATGTAATGTCAAAACATCAGCCGATTCCTCAGAGTGGCGCACTATCAAGGATGGGATGCCACAGGGTTCGGTCTTAGGTCCTTTACTCTTCTTGATAACCATAAATGACTTGCCATTCTACATTAATGAAGATGCAAAGTCAGTTCTTTTTACTGATGATACAAATATAGTAATCACATCCGAAACAGAACTAAGTGATGTAACCGTAAATAATGTTTTTCACAAAATCATTAAGTGGTTCTCTGCAAATGGACTCTCGTTAAATCTTGATAAAAACACAGTGTATACAGTTCTGCACAGTAAATGGCACAACTCCAGCAATAAATATAGCCCCTAAACAGAAGTCTGTAACTAAAGTAAAATTTTCAAAATTTTTAGGTGTGTGCATTGATGAGAGATTAAACTGGAAGCAACAGACGGTCTGCTGAAACGTTTGAGTTCAGCTACTTACGCTGTTAGGATTATTGCAAATTTTGGCGATAAAAATCTCAGTAAATTAGCTTACTATGCCTATTTTCATTCTCTGCTTTCGTATGGCATCATATTCTGGGGCAATTCAACATTGAGGAAAAAAGTATTCATTGCACAGAAACGTGTAATCAGAATGATTGCTGGAGCCTACCCACGATCATCCTGCAGACATTTATTTGAGGGTTTAGGAATCCTCACAGCTTCACAATATATGTATTCTCTTTATGAGATTTGTTATTCATAATCTAACCCAAGGCTAAAGAAGTAGCAGTGTATATAGCTAAAACACTAGGAGAGGTGACATCGAGCGTTCCACAAGGTAGTGTTATTGGTCCTCTGCTGTTCCTTATTTACATAAACGATTTGGGAGAAAAACTAAGCAGCTCTCTTAGGTTGTTTGCAGATAACGCTGTCATTTACCGTCTAGTAAAATCATCTGATTACCAAAACCAACTGCAGAACGATCTAAATAAGATATCACTATTGTGTAAAAATTGGAAATTGACTCTAAATAGAGAGAAGTGTGAAGTCGTGCACATGAGTACGAACAGAAGTTCTTTAAGATTTTGAGCATAGCTGCTTTCGTCAGCTATCTTATAACGTCAAAGGACAAAAATGCAGCCCTCGGTCACAAAATTAAAAATTATTGAACCTGTTTGATTAATCCGTACAGGTTTGAGAAGCGTGTGTGCATGGGCCATGCAAGGTTTAGAACAAATGGCGTTGCTGGAGATTTCTGCACTCATATTTCCAGCAGCAAACATTGTCGAGCTCTGGTAATTGAAGGTGCGTGCTGTAACCCCTTAATATACTGGCCTGAACATTTACGGAATCAGTTGCGGTATCTAGGTCCCGAAGTATTGTCATCGGCAGAACGTACTAGAATGGTTCGACAGTTTTCTGTCGATTCTATGGAGTGGAGACAACAACACTCCAGCAACCGAGATAGAGGTAATAACGCAAAGTCTCTACAAAGAGGATTGGTGTTCACTTTTGTTTACCAAGCAAATTACACAAGCAGTTGGGTTCAGATAGTGTAGTGATGAGGTAGTGCAATGCAACAAGAATGTTACTTACCCAAAGATATGGTATGGAGAGCCATAGGAAGGTTAGAAGCGGAACAGACATAGAGGAAGGGGGCTGCAGTTACTGCAGTGTCCCAAAGTGTAATTTCCGGGACCTTGGCGCGATTTCAGAGAACACGAATCGTTCAAAGAAATCAAGGCCAAGGTCGTACACGGGTAACATCAGCAAGAGAAGACCATTATCTCCTGTTAACAGACCGTCGATACAGGAGGCTGAATGCAATTCAGGTGCAACGCACCCTCCAGGCAGCAACAGGACGCGCAATACATCACAAACAGTCCGAAAGCGCATTTTGGAATGTGCTGCAACGCAAGGAGGCGTATGATGTTTGTACCATTAAAACCACGACCCTGTTTAGCTCGCAGAAATTTGACGGAGGAACATCAGGACTGAATTCGTTACGAATGGCGCCGGATTCTGTTCACAGATAAGAGGGCGCTCGTGTTCACCTGGACAATCGTCGTTCCCTCATCTGACAAGAACGTGGAACTCTGAACAATCCTGCTTATGTGCAGCAAACATCACCATATCATGGTGGTGGACGAATGGTGTGAATGGAAAGGAAGGTTGAAGTTTAACATCCCGTCGATAGTGTGGTCATTAGAGTCGGAGCTTATGCTCGGAATGGTTGGGTAACGATGTGGAAGGAAATCAAAGGATTTGCCTGGAGTGATTTAGGAACATCGTGTAAAACCTAAATTGGATGACCGGAGATGGATTTGGACCACCATTCTTCCGAATGCGACAAATAATGTGGTCAGGATACAGTACTGGCGGGCATATGGACCTCTTATGTCGTTCAGAATGGCGCTTTGACTCCTCGTAGGTACAGAGACGAGATTCTTCGACCTTTTGTTGTGCCCAATGCTGGTGCTACAGGAGTCCCCACAGAACTGCACCTGGACAACATGCTTGAAGTTGAGAGAACTGAATGAATGCAGTGGGCAGCTCGTTCACCGGACTTAAACCCGATTGAGCATGTCTACCATGCACTTGGCAGACGCATTTCCTTCAGACCAGCACCTCCCACAACGGTTGCAGAGCTGGATACTGCACTCATCAAAGAATGGCCAAATGTCCCTCGTGAGCTGGCAATTAACGTCATACTTTCCGTGCCCGAGTCCTACGAGAAAGACAGGCCCCAGCGCAGTCGTCATGCCACGTAAGCAAGGTAGTTCCGAACCGGCGCGATCGCTGGGTCAGTGCCTGCGCACTATGACGCAGTGGGCCGTGCCCCAGCGGCCGGCCAAGCGGCTAGCGATCGCGCCGGCTCGGAATTACCTTGCTTACGTGGCATGACGACTGCGCTGGGGCCTGTCTTTCTCGTAGGCCATGGACCGTGCCACGCAGGTGTGCAACTGTAGTGACAGTCCAATGTGATCACAGACCGCATTAGCGGGCAACGAGGATGGACGTCGCACGGTGTCTCGCTCTAAGTTAAAGCTGTGCAAACTTGAAGAGTTGCGACAGAAAAATATTGTTCTGTATCACAGACACATTACAGTTGAAATCAATATTTGAATAAAAAGATGTTACCATATGTATACTGTACCTCACCTGATCCCCTAATTGTTTTGAGCAGTATACGAGTATTGTAGCTACCAGCAGGGAGCTGTGTGGAAGTGGAGGCAAGTGTTTTGTCATCCTGGACGGGCCATTTGTTTACGGGACTGGCAGCACTGGAGGCCGGCCAACCGCAGCCTGGGCCGCAGTTTTTCTGCAGAAGGCGAGGCGGGGCGTCTGGCAGCGCGTTGCGACACGGCGCTGTCAACACGGCAAGAAGCGGCCGCATCTGCGGCACAGCTACATGCCAGCTAGCGCTGGCTGCACTGCCCTCCATTACACTGTGCTCCGGTTCCAGTGCCGTAACTCAGGGGTCGTGGAACAAATTTTTACCCCACATAATATCCTGCCCGAGCGTGGTGGCGCAGTGGTAACACACTGGACTCCCATGCGGAAGACGGTGGTTCAAATCCACTTCCGGCCATCCAGATTTAGATTTTCCGTAATTTCCCTAAATCACTCCAGGCAAATGCCGGGATGGCTCCTTTCAAAGGTCACGGCCGATTTCCTCCCCCATCCTTTCCCAAAACTCCGAGCGTAAGCTCCGTCTCTAATGACCACGCTGTCGACGGGACGTAAAACCCTAAGTTTCCTTCCTTCCATAATATCCTGCTGTGTCTCTGCTTCAAAGACATAAACCCAACAAGCCCGTACAATTTATGGAGCAGACAATTCTCTAGTGGTACATACTCAATTGTTACCAGCATGCGGTGCATTCGAAAACAACAGATAGCGTGGCCTGTCTCACCTTTAATAATGGCATCCGTTCATCCTCGAAGGATGATGGCGTAACATTCTTGACCCACACCCTGGAACGTCGGATACGGCTGGAAAGTCCCAATCGACAGTGGCAGTTCCTGCTGCAATTTGGGGCACATTAAATCTGAAGGTCTTCTTGTCCTCCTCATTGTGCTCTGCAATAGTCTTGTGTAGTTCGCGAACGAACTAGTTCGGAAGAGCACTCCCACAGGCGAACTATTTCGCAGATCCCTCGCCTCTTAGTTCGTCCGCTCCTTTTCCGAAGACTGACGGGGAACAGCGAGAGGACGCAAGAGCGCACAGAATCGCGTGATTCCCTTCTGCCAGTTACCTTCATTTCGAGCTGAGTTGCAGCTCAGCTGTAGTTTCATAGTTCACTGCCACAAGAAATCTATTTTAAAAATAAAGTACTACGAGTACTCTGTATGCAAAGTAGTTGAATACCATTCTATCACCCATTCGCGTAAATTACTGGTTTATTTGCCTAAGTAATTGATGTCAAATTGCCCAAAAATACGATTAATAGCACACGCTTTGACAACACTGATTCATTATATAAAAAAACTGTCATAAAAAAAGAGCTTTCAGTAGCGGTAGCAAAAGCCAAAAAGAGCGGACGAACTAGGAGCAGCGGACGATTATGCCAAACGTATCTCGCTTCATAGTTCGTTGGATTCTTTTCCGAAGACCTATAGGCAATAGCGAGAGGACGCATAGCAGAATTAAAAATCACGTGTTCGCCTTCTGCTGATGAGTCATTTCGAGGTGAGCGTCTGCCTGCTAGAGTACATAGTTCAGTGCTGTTTTGATGTGTTCTGCACCCTGCAACATCTGACTAATAAATTCCACAATTGCAAGATAGAGAGATAACTCTAAACTTAAACACGAGAAATTATCCACAAATTGTTTCCTTTGGTTTGCGTGATAACGTTAGCGGCTCAAGCAGCAAGCGCATGAAGCAGCTAGGTGGGGGAACTTCCCCCTTTACCTGCACGCGCAGACCACGCCGCTCAGCCGTCACTGGGAGCGGACGAACTAAAAGAGCGAACTAGTTCGCGGCAGAGCCGCGAACTAAAGTGAGCGCTCCCGATCGCGAACTACTGTATTATGCGCAAGTCTACTCTGCAAGCATGACACCTTTACTCACAGCTAGCCGCCACTTGACACGTTCCCATTGAGATGGGCTGATGCTAGCCTTGGCCAGGTCTCTCTCGCAGACATCCTTGTAGTGACGGCGCGGTCTTCCCACTGTTCTGACGCCCTCATGCAGTTCGCCATACAGCAGCATTTACAATATTCGCTCAGAATCCATGCGCCGACATGTAGCAGCCATCTGAGACATAGGTGGCTTTGGAGTGCTGGTTGAGCTTGCGAGCTACAGGAATCTGATGTCAACGATATTGGCCTGTCAGTTCTTTTACCTTTCTTTTAAACGGAAGTCGGTTGGTTGGTTGTGGTCTTCAGTCCGTAGACTGGTTTGATGCAGCTCTCCACGCTACCCTGTCCTGTGCAAGTCTCTTCATCTGAGAATATGTTCGGCAACCTATATCCTTTTGAATCTGCTTACTGTATTCGCCCCTCGGCCTCCCTCTACGATTTTTACCCCACACGCTTCCTTCTAATGCTAAGTTGGCAATTCCTTAATGTCTCAGAATGTGTCCTACCAATCTATCCCTTCTCTTAGTCAGGATATGCCAGAAACTCCTTCTTACCCCAAACCGGTTAAGCACCACCTCATTAGTCACGTGATTTACCCATTTAATCTTCATCATTCGTCTGTATCAGTACATTACAAAAGCTTCTATATTTTTTTGTCTCAGCACCTCATCGTCCACGTTTCACTGCCATACAATGCTACACTCCAGACAAATCCTATCAGAAAGGACTTCCTAATATTTAAATTAATATTGGATGTTAACAAGTTTCGCTTCTTTGGAAACGCTTTTCTCCCCAGAGCCATTCTGCAGGTGACTCCCGTGCTCCTGAGCTTTTTCCATTCACTATGAACTTTGCGCTGAATTAAAGATTCGCGATAAATGCAAGCTAAGTAAGAGTCCACTGCCGCAGAATACTCTTTGCAAAACAGAATTGGTATTCCATCCGGACTAGCTGCCTTTTTTGTATTCAGTTCTCTCAGCTGCTTCTCTATACCGGAAATAGGCTACCTGTTCTAAGTAAAAAGAAAGTTAAAATGTTTGTATAGCTTATGTGACTTAACTACGGGGTCATCAGTCCCTAAACTTACAAACTACTTATGAAGTAGCTAATACTAAGGACGGCACGAATATCCATACCCGAGGGGGGATTCGAACCCCCGACCGTAGTGGCCGTGTAGACTGTGACTGGCGCGCCGCAGTACGCTCGGCGACCGCGGCCGGCCTGTTCTAAATCCTCCATTTGAGAGTTAGTGCGTTGATCATATGATAGTAAGTTTGTATGGTCCTCCTGCGTTAATGATTTCTTAAAGGTTACATCTAGATCTTCATCTTTCCGTTTGCTTTCTTCTATTACTGCCTCGGAATGATCATCCTCCGGCCACACAGCGGCCACATACGTACCCCCGAGGTAAGCGCCCAACTTTGCTAAGCCCACGGTCGAATTCACCATGGTGAATTAAAATTCACCTAAACGGGTTGCCGTTACTTGCAACGTCGAAGACTGTAGAGAAATAAAACACACGCACAGTCACGTAATTCCACTTGCAGGTGTGTCCTACCAGGTTCACATCTGGAGAGGTGGGCGCCAGTAAAACAATTCCTACTCATCAGAGTGTTCCTGGAACCACTCCCTCACACTCTGGTCTAGTGACACGGCGCATTATCCTGTTGAAATTTGCCACTGCCATTGGGAAATATGATCATCTACAACATCGTCGTCACTAGAGTCTTGGATGCCCACATAATCCCTACAGCATAACTGAATATGCCAGTGTATCCTAGTCCCGCAGTGCATGCGTCAACATGCTCTTGGTCTGAAGGATCACTTTTTCGCACCATCCAGTTGGCATGATGAGGAGGTACCGCGGTTCATCACGCCATGCACAGCTCTGCCACTGCTCTAACGACAAGTCACCATGGTCGCGTGCCCATTTCGGACGTAGTTGCCGATGTTGTACTGTTAACATGGACGGGCCGTCTCCTGCTGAGACCCATCGTGTAAGAACGTTGGGTGCGCTGTGTGTTCAGTCACACATTTGAGTAGCCTAATATCAAATCTGGACATCTGACTTAATGGTCGAAATTTACTTAACAGTCGATCCAAAAGGAAGTTTTTCCGTTCTTTTCATTAATGAAGTCCGTTTTTTTTTTTTTTTTTTTTTTTTTTTTTTTTTTTTTTTTTTTTTTTTTTTTTTTTTTTTCAAAAAAGAGGACGTAAATGTGATAAATCACAAGTTAATTTTGACTGTCCACATCAAAAGCAGACACCTACATAAGAGCTTGATATCAAATTCGGACACTTGTTGAATGAAGCAGTTTGCGCCAATGAGAACACAGCATATGATCATATGACCTCGAAAATCAGTTATGGCGACAATATGTGCCAGGTACTTAAGTTTTTCATAATTTTTTTTTAGTATTATTACTAATAACCATCTTAAAGCGAGTGAAATGGAACATATCACCAGGGTCCGAAGGAAAAGCTAGGAAGCGGTTGAGACAACCTGAAAAGTGGAAAACAAACACTGAAAAGAAAGAAAGATAAGACTAGCTTGTAAACTACACTGTTGTATTCTAAGGTGTGTTGTACGAAATTATCACTTGTTGGAAAGAAGTTCGATGTCAGAAATTACGTAAAGCTGGCGAAAGTTTGAACAGACCTTATGCTAATAATTTTAGAGATTCAGTGCCGCAACATTTCATTTTTATATAAAATTAAAAAGATTATTATGATTATTGTAGTTCTTCATTTGTCCAATATGTAATAGAGTTCAGAATTTGATATTTCCCACTTTATGTCGATATTACTATAATTTCCTAGATTATACCACCTATAAAAGATTCTCTTCAGCAGTAAGCGAATCTGTGTTTATCAAAAAACGGACATCTGAAAGCGTATTCACATCAAAAGCGGACACCTACACGTTTTGGTTTCAAAGACGGACACCTGTATTTTCAAACACAATTTGAAGGTGCTTGAGTAATCAAATTGATATTAGAGGTCTAAATCCTCGAGTATTAAAGTTAATAATGCTCAAATAAGCTCATAAATATATTAGGTCTACGTTTCTGCTAAACGACAGATGTCCGTCTTTGATAATAGGCTACTCATATACTCTACAAGCAGCAGAAGTCTTACGTTGATTTCGCCACAGTTGGCCGCATGTCTCGTTTTACCAGCGTGAGGAGCATACGACGTTCAATATAGGTAATGTCGGGTCGTCGACCAAACCCTCAACATTGGGACGTGGTTTCACTTCGGTTTCGCCACTTGTTGAATCTACGACAGCACTCTTCAAACACCCGACAACTCGTGCAGTTTTCGAAATGCCCCCACCCCGGCGCTAAAAAGAGAGCTACAACAATATCATCGCTGTAATAATCTCATGTAGGGATTAAGCGCAGTCGGAATGGCGCAAAAAAGTAAAAAATCTTATTTTCCGTTTTTAAGCTAATAATTTGAAGTTTTCTGCTTAAAATGGTGCAAAATTTGTTACGAAATTCTAAGTATTTTTTATTTCATTTTTCAAAATGATACGTGCGCGCAGAAAAATTACCCAACTAGCAATGTTTACACATTTCCGAAAATATTCGATATACATGGCTGTGGATTACGCTCGTCAAGTTTTAGAACATTTGGTCTTTCTGTTAGTGCCATGGTCGTTCAAATACAAGTCGATGATCAATATAAATATGTCGTTCAACCACCTCATGTAGACTCGTGAACCTAAGACTGTATTTGTTGGCATAAAAACTTTGAAATAGGGAATCAGTGATTCTGTTACTTCATTCAGTGATAATCATATGGGTAGGCTAAATATCGTGGAAAGCCCTGGAATTGTTCCTGGTATCAACATCTATCAGAGGTCTTCGGCTCCTGGACAACAAGCGAGTAAGGAAGGCTCAGTATGCAGCTAAATTTAATAAATAAATAAATGAATAAACAAGGGCAGCAATGAGAAGAACGCTTCTAGGTGAGGAAGAAGAATTAGAACATGACCCAGATTACTCTGATAGACACTTTTGATAACAGAATAAGAGCTATTTCTTTCTGAATTTTCATAATAAATTACTTTAATCGCATTTTCTAACAGCTGACCTTTATCTCACAAACCACTAAAACAATAACATTCAAATTTTGAGAAATGCTATATAACGTTTAAAAGGGACCCTGAACAAGAATCAAGACAAAATATGACTTATTCTCTGAAGCAAAGAAATTTATCTTACATTTTTCCCCCAATAAAAATAGCTTAATAATTTAAAAATCATAAATATGCCACCAACAACAAAAAAACCTTGGTTCTACTTCAGTGAGCTAACAATATATGGTGAAAATAGCTGCAAAAATTTCAAAGTTCTGCATATATCAGTTCCACAGAGAAAGCTACCAAAAAATTAGCATTGGCGAGATATGGCATCCCGACTCCCCTTAACCAAGCTGTGACATGTTTCTGATTTTGCGAGAAATGCTATGTATAACACTACATACGCTTCAAATTTTCACATACAGCCGCAGCACAATTCAGTATTACTATTATTATCAAACAGTACTAACAACCTCGGCAAAACGGAAAGACAAAGAACAGCAGCGCGAAACTTCGCGGAGTTTTCCCACCAGGAACGTAATGTGCAGAACGTAGATACAACGGCCAGGACAGCGTTCTGTGGGTACCAGTGGACGCAGTTTACTTTTACGGTCTTCTTTTCAGTGACATAACACGCATTTCAATGAACTGGGCCGTGAAAGCACGTAATCTCGTGCCGGCTTGGTTCACGCGGCGGCAGGGCAACCAGTTCGCCTTGCCGCGCCGTCCAGGGACAGGTTTGTTTGTTTACCTGTCTCTCCCAGTAATTCGAGACACACGCCTGTCCACGTCTCAGTTGGTAACCTACATATTTTAAATGTTCCTGCTGCAGACTGCCTAATCAAGGGGCAAGAATAATTTGATTTGTGGTATGTTCAAATGTTCAAATGTTTGTAAAGCTTAAGGGACTTAACTACGGGGTCATCAGTCCCTAAACTTACAAACTACTTATGAACTAATTACAACTAAGGACGGCACAAATATCCATGCCCGAGGGGGGATTCGAATCCCCGACCGCAGTGGCCGTGCAGACCGTGCCTGAAGCGCCTCAGTCTCCTCGGCCACCGCGGCCGGCTTGTGGTATGTCGCACAATTAGTAGTAGCATAATTTAAAATTTCAAAATGCTGTCTTCTAATTAAGACGTGTAAACTTTTATTGCAACACAGTAGGCAAGCATTATCGTTAGAAACCACACGTGTATATTCAAACAAGCAGCTGAGAGAGATAAATTCGAATAATTCTGCTGGTCCGGATGGAATACCAGTTCGGTTTTACAAAGCGATTTTCTGCGGCATTGGCATTTATCGCGAATCGTTAATTCAGCGCAAAGTTCCTAGTGATTGGAAAAAAGTGCAGGTGACTCTCGTTTATAAGAAAGGAAAGAGAACTGACCCCACAATTACAGGCCAATATCGCTCACATCAGTTTCATGTAGAATTTTGGAGCATATTCTCAGTTCAAATATAGTAAATTTCCTTGAAACGGAAAAGCTTCTTTCTATGAATCAGCTCGGGTTCAGGAAACATCGTTCATGTGAAACTTAGCTTGCCCTTTTCACACATGACATCTTGCGAGCTATGAAAGAAGGGCAAAAGGCGGATTGTGTTTTTCTCGACTTCAAAAAGGCGTTCGACGCGGTGCCATACTGCATACTGCTAACGAACATACGAGCTTATGGAATAGGTTCACAGATTTGTGACTGGCTGGAAGACCTCCTAAGTAACAGAACGCAGTACGTTGTTCTCGACGGCGAGTGTTCATCAGAGACGCGTGTATCGTCAGGCGTGCCCCAGGGGAGTGTGATAGGACCGCTATTATTTTCTATCTATATAAATGATCTGATGGACAGAATAAGTTGTAATTTGCGGCTGTTTGCTGCTGCTATTCTCGAGGCAGAGTAGACTGGCCAGTAGTTCGCGATCGGGAGCGCTCACTTTAGTTCGCGGCTCTGCCGCGAACTAGTTCCCTCTTTTAGTTCGCCCGCTCCCAGTGACGGCTGAGCGGCGTGGTCTGCGCGTGCAGGTAAAGAGGAAAGTTCCCCCACCTAGCTGCTTCATGCGCTTGCTGCTTGAGCCGCTAACGATATCACGCAAACCAAAGGAAACAGTTTGTGGATAATTTCTCGTGTTGTATGGGAGGGTGTCGACTTTCACTGACTGTAATAGCATACAGGATGACTTAGACAAAATTTCTATTTGATGCGAAGAATGGCAGCTAGCTCTCAATGCAGAAAAATGTAATGTGATGCGCATGAGTAGGAAAATCCCATAATGTTCGAATACAGCATTAGTAGTGAGCTTCTTGATGCTGTCGCGTCGTTCAAATATCTAGGCGTAATACTGCAGAGCGATATGAAATGGAACGAACATGTAAGGACAGTTGTAAGGCGGACCAGCCGACTTCGGTTTATTGGGAGAATTTTGGGAAGATGTACTTCACCTGTAAAGGAGACCGCGTATAAAACGCTTGTACGACGACGTCTTGAGTATTGCTCAAGTGTTTGGGACCCGCAGCAGATCAGTTTAAAGGAAGACATAGAGGCAGTTCACAGGCGAGCAGCTAGATTTGTTAGCGGTAGGTTCGACCAATGCGCGAGTGTCACGGAAATGCTCCGGCAACTCAATTGGGGATCGCTGGAGGAAAGACAACGTTCTTTTCGTGAATTCCTGTTGAGGAAATTTAGAGGGCCGGAATTTGAAGCTGAGTGTAGTACGATCTTGCTGCCTCCTACTTACATATCGCGTAAAGATCACAAAGACAAGACAAGAGAAATTAGGGCTCGTACGGAGGCATAGAGGCATTCTTCTTTCCCTCGTTCTATTTGGGAGTGGAATAGGAAAGGAAATGCCTAGTAGTGGTACACTGTACTTACGGTGGATTGCGGAGTATGTATGTAGATGTAGAAGTTAGGGGTATGCAGCCGCGTACAGATACCGACGTCAGCTGGTATTTCGGCAGGAGACCACCCTGCTATTCTCGAGGCAATACTGCAGCGACGGGGCAATGTACAACAACGTTTAAAACCAATGAGAACATGCTG
The DNA here is from genome assembly GCA_026315105.1 of Locusta migratoria. NCBI lineage: Eukaryota > Metazoa > Arthropoda > Insecta > Orthoptera > Acrididae > Locusta > Locusta migratoria. The sequence goes on from CM048753.1 coordinate 43,231,367, forward strand.
ATAGTTGTCACCACCCAGCTCAACGCGGAGGGGCTCTTCGTACCTTAATGCACAGGGCGCACGTCATCTCAGACCCGGAAAGTTTGTCTACCAAGTTGTCCCTACTGGATGTCGCTTTTCGCCAGTGGTTATAGTGATGGGTAGGAGCCGAGACAACCTGTCACGTCCTACAGGAGCTCTACTTCTTTAAACTCGATGAAAGTTTTGTTACCTTTCATGACAGTAACGTTTGTAATTCTTCGAGTTTATTAAATTATTAACATAATTGTCGAAGTTAAACATGTTTTGTTACGTTTCAGAGGTCAAAAGATCGTTATATTCACGAGATAAAAGGCGTCGAATAAACACCAACCAGTAAATTTTAATCTTAAACAGTGATCTGAGAAGTCAGAATCTCGTTTATTTCCTTGTTTTCAATACATGAGTTACGGCTCTGGTTTAAAGCTGAGATTTATTTGTAGTAGCATAAAATGATCCGAAATTATAAAAGAATGAAAGGGAATGACTTTGGATTCCAAGAAGATCGTACTAAGAGGTACTGTGCTAAGTACATACAGACCTCATGTCAGTTTGCACAGGTAATTGAAACTCAGGAAACAGAAATTGAATTTAAACTCTTCCATTGGACCAAAGCATTGGAAAGAAATACTGAATAAAAATTAGAAAACCCCTTTTTCAAAATGGAAGTGCGAAGAATAGTAGAATGAAATTAACCTAATCAACTGCAGGAGGCATAAAGCGCAAAAAAACCAAGGCAAGATGGTGATAATGATGAGGAAGAGTCACAGTGCCTTTTTGAAACAGTCAACTGGAGAACAAGGAACTCAGTTCATGAACTGTAAGAGTTGGGCTCGTCAGAAATGCGTGAAAATGAAATATGTGGCCTATTTTATGAGTGTTAAAACTGTGCTGATCCTTTGCACCTGGACATCGATTAAAATTGACTGTTTTGTCATAGTCCTCAATGTTAAGCATTTCACTCAATTTTCAACTTGATATTATGTACATTAAATCATATTTCTTGATAACTGTTAGTTTTACTTTGATTTCCTAGTTATGCTTACCGAAGGACTACCTGGGTCAACAATGTGCCCCAGCCTCTGGGCCAACTTACCCCGAGGGAGGGGCAGATTGGCCCACTTGACATATGCCCAATAATTAATTTTTTCTAATACTGTAATTGATATTTTCAAGTTTAATAACTGTCATCCAGATTCAGTAAAGACCTATTTACAAATTAAAAATAATTTCATAAATTTAACTATGTCAAATAAATTAATATTAAGATAAACAAAAAAATGTGGCCAACGTGCCCCAGTCTCCCCTACATTAAAAGAGCGATGCACCACGGACTAAATGTGCAACGGACTGGATAACACAGAGGTGGCAGCCAAGTCAATGGCCTTTCTGCCATATGTTGGCAGTATTTCTAATTAGATTGGCCGTATTTTACCTAAATGTGACGAAGTGAGTGTTTCGACCACCTAAAAGTAAGGCGCTGTTAGGGTCCGTAAACGGTTGTCTTGGTTTGTGCAATGCCGGTATCTACCGCATCTCATACACTTGACGTATGTCATCACCCGGCACAGAAGCGCACTGTAATACAGACACTGGTACGTCGTGTAAGAACAGTATCAGACGCCGATAACCTGCCCCATGACTTGAACCACCTACGAAAGGTATTCAGGAATAATGGCTACAACGGTCATGGAATGAGCCATGCGATGTCAGTAAAGCAGTAATAAATGTTCAAATGTTTGTTAAGCTTAAGGGGCTTAACTGCGGGATCATCAGTCCCTAAACTTACAAACTACTTATCAACTAACTAATAGTAAAGACAGCACAAACATCCATATCCGAGAGGGGATTCGAACCCCAGACGGGGAACGGCCTCGCGCATCGCAGCATAGCGCCTCAATGCGCTCGACCGCTCCGCCGCGGCAAGCAGTAAGACCACTGGCGGGGAAGAGGACAGGAAAGTTCCTTTTTTGCCTTTCTGTGGTTCTGTGTCGGTCAAAATTAGCCGTCTGCTAAAGAGATAAAAGACCAAATCAGTCTTCAGGCCTCCGACGAAAATACGTCAATTACTGAGACCAGTTAAAGACGCAGCAGGCATCAGAACACCTGGGCTCTACAAGATACCTTGCGAGTGTGGCCAGTTTTATATCGGTCAAACCGTACGAACTGTCCTAACACCGCAGGAAGAACATGGAAGATTTTATCGTTTACGATACCCAGAGAAATCTGCTTTAGCTTAGCATACATAAGTAAACGGTCATCTCATCAAATTTGATGAAACCTCCGTCGTGGCTCGCACTAACGGCTTCTAGGACCTTATAGTGAAAGAAACCATCGGAATTGAAGCCACTGGTAGGTCATCTGAAACTTCACTCTTGGGGCAGCTGAGTACCATTATGAATTTTGTTTGAGTATAGACAGACTGAGATCAAATAAGGCAAAACATTTGGTGGTGTTGCACGCAGTACATGTCGTTTGATCACTTCGACTTGCGAATTTAAATGCTGATCACACTTTAGGCATATTTCAGCAGCAAAAGTGCACAGGCAATAAACACTAAATAAAATATGTACTAAATACAATACTTCAAGCTCAAGAACAACATAGTAGTGACAGACTAAATTTGCCTTACAGGTATGGTCCGCCTTGAGCAAACACAATTGTTTTTAGAGTCTCCCATACATGTTTCGCTGGTGTTGCAGCATCATCAGTGGGTTATTTATTTCATACTGTCAAATTAAAAATGAAATGATTGTTACTTTTTGTACATTAAGTGTAAAAACTACAGATAATTTTGAGATTAATATAAATCGTTTCTTATATTTATAGGTATACTAGGCCTACATTAATACCACATGCAGGCCTAGTACACCTATAAAACATGTATAGGAGACTCTAAAAACAATTGTGTTTGGTCAAGGCGGAACATACCTATAAAGAAAATTTATTTGTAGGCAAACTCGGAGATTGAAAAGCTTTTCAAACCTCAAGATGAATATTGATAGACTACTCTCAAGTGTAGTGACCACCAATAATATGGCGGCCGAGTTTACACAGGTTGCCGCAAAGAGCGTCGTAGCTGGTGTGTCAGCCGCTCTATGAAATTTCAACTCGTTGGGCGGCTCTCAGCTGTGCTCGCAGCTCGCCGCCCGCGCACGGCCGACACCTCCCAGGCGGCAAGGCCACGGTGACGTCACCAGCCTCGGGGCCGGTTCCCACTAGGGCAGCGGCAGAACTTCGGGCGTTTCCGAGGGTCCCCACCGGCAGCGCAGAGACAGCTGGCATTGGCAGTCATTACTGGCTGTGACTGCCACAGTGGTCTGGATGGACACCCACGGAAAAGTCCTGGGCGAAACGGCCGGGAACCGTTACCTCTAACAACGCTGCCTGCGCCGAAGTCGTTAGACGGTCAAAGTTGCAATAAATGACGGGTAATCCATACAGCGCGGTAGCAAGCGCCTCATAATCAGGCCTCGTGCTGAATCGCAGTTTAGGGACTACGGGCATGGTTCTCGGTGCTAGGAACCAGCGCCCATTTGTACGGTATGTTTGTTAATATATAGAGTTAGGCACTATTTGGAGAAATACAAATCGGATTAAAAAAACAGTTCCAATAATGGAATGAAACTTTCACTCTGCAGACGAGTGTGCGCTGATACGAAACTTCCTGACAGGTTAAAATTGTGTGCCGAAACCGGGACTCGAGCCTGGGTCCTTTGCCTTTCGCGGGGCAACCGCTCTACCGACTGAGCTTTCCAGACACGACTCACGATGCCGCCTAACAACTTTACTTCCGCCAGTACCTCGCCTCCTATTTTCCTATCACCATATCATTGATTTTATCACTGATTTCTGGAGTCGTAACCTCCACGTGTCCAGAACGTTCGTCACTTATGCCCATTCGGCCACTCCGAAAATTTGAAACCACTTATAAACTGCTGTTATCGAAGGTGCAGAGTCACCATAATATTTATGAAGCTTCTCTTTAATCGCCTGAGGCGTTTTGCATTTCAAAAAGTAATGTTTAATCACCATACGAAATTCTTTTTCGTCCATTCTTTGACAATCACTCGATTCCTTGATTCACACGAATGCCAAAAACCAAGAAATAAACCAATATGGCTGAAACTTGGTGTGCGTTCTTTCCAAAGATGCTACTAACATGATTTGGATACGCGTCGGTGGCGCGATCTCTCGGATTTTAAAAGGACTTTTCAAAGGACCCTCGTATGAAACACATTTTTCGTTTCATGATAGGTGTCGCTGTAATCGGCAGAAATGAAAATCAATTGAAAATTGTTAAAAAAACGGTAATACCTGAAACAATTACTCATCAAATTAGCTAAATCAAAGTACAGTATCGATATTTTTGATACTGCTACCATGTGACAGCTCCCACAATCGAATGAAGCGCAGACTGGTATCACGCACTCAGGCTACGGTCAGGCTGTTCACTGAACTTGGACGATTCGGACTGCACACGTCTCTCCGCAAGTGTTCCACGATGTTAGCGGTTTCAGAGAGAGTAAATATCATTTCCTCGTATTTTGTTCAAAAAATGTTCAAATGTTTTGTAAATCTATCGGACCAAACTGTGTGGTCATCAGTCCGTAGCTTACAAACTACTTAAACCTAGGTAAATTAACCTAAGGACAACACACACACACACACACACACACACACACACACACACACACAACCATGTCCCAGGGAGGACTCGAACCTCCACGGCGAGTAACCGCGCGCTCCGCAACGAAACGCTTTAGACCGCTCGGCTACTCCACCGCGGCCCTCGTATTTTGAGGCTCACAGGAATGCTAAAATGTTACCCGACAGGAATGTTCCTTCTCCAACGAGTGTTTGTAATATTTTCCTCCTGTTTGCTGAAAAGGTGTTAAACATAGAGAAAGGGTCAGGTGTCTATTTGACCGAGATATTACCGTTTATCGACAATTTTCAATTCATTTTTATTTTTGTCGACTACAGCGCCATCTACCAAGAAAAAAAAAGGTTTCATACGAAAGTTACACATTTTTCAGGGACAATCCAAATCTGCAATAAATAACAGCCCCTATCTAAGATTTGAAAGTCATCCCTCCCCTCCCGCAAGGGGGGAGGGGTCGAGCTTTATGTTAATGGATGAACAACTTTTATTACGACCTTTTTTTATTGGATTTATATTTTTCCAGATATTTCTAAAAACATTCAGATTTGATAATGACTCTTTCATGAGTCGAAACTAGTCATCAATGTAAAATCAATAAGCGATCTATGGCAAAAAGATCTCATAAAGGGATTCATAACCATTACATTAAAGATCGCCTCCTATAAAGCAACCTGAATAAGATGTCAGGTAATTGTAATATTCCTAAAAACAGTTTTAAATGCCTCAAATTGCACATCAAAGCTTAAATAACAAACCGGAAATGGCACCCAGGCAAATTGTGCGAACTGAGGAATTTCTTTTGTAAATGATGTCAATTAAGATGAATTTAACGCTCAGCATTTGTATATACAACCTGGGACTGATGACCCCGTAGTTAAGTCCCATAAACTATACAAACATTTGAACGTTTGTATATATAACCGACAGTATTTAACGTGCAAGAATTCTATAAATGCGAGGTTTTTTTAACTCGTCATTTTTATACAATGAAGGCTTTCACGACAGGAGTTGTCATTTCTTAAAACGTTCAGTCTTAGATGCCGTGGTTCATGCAATAACCCTGTGGCGCATAGCCCATTTCTGAGCATCCTAAATCGTTCTTCCAGTCGTAAGCGCATGGAGCCCACCGCAGGGGACCTTGCCGACAGATGCTGCACTGTAGACGTCGCCAGCTGAACTGAAAAGCGTCAGTTCTTCATCCGGACGCAGTAGCAAGGCGAGATGGCGAGCGTTATGCGCGGCAAGCGTCCTGGAACGGCATTCACAAAAAAGAAGCAAAGTGCATTTGCACCGAATGCAAGGAGCCTCTGTGTCCAAAATAGTTCGAAAGTTTCCGCACAAAAAACAAAATCTCACTGAAAGGACCCGGCAGGTCTCAATTGTACAATGACCACATGGCATTTTCATTCCTCTTCTTTTTTTTTCCCCCAAACAGAAAATTTCATTAAATTTTTTGAATCTATGAAAATAGACATTCTTCATTACTGTATAAGACCCATTTCAGAACTTTTTCCTCGTGTGTTAATAATTCATGCATCACAGAGTTAAACTGTCATGTGACGTTTCGCCTTCGGCTGCAGAAGGCATCCACGGAGGTGAACCGGGAAAATACCAACTTTTTGTAGCCAGCTGTCGAGATATAATCGTTTGAAGTCTAGCACAATTAAGAGCGTTCTAAGACTCATTCGCCATTTAGACAACGATTGACATTTTTTACTCGTCTAATTATCAAATGTTCAAACGTTTGTAAATTTATGGGACTTAATACTCCGCTTATCAGTCTCTAGGCTTAAAAACTATTTTACTAACCTAAGGGCAACACACACACACACACACACACACACACACAAGCGACCAACGGCGCGCTCCACAGCTAGGCGCCTTAGAGCGCTCGGTCATTCCACCGCGGCAGCTAATTATTATTGCAGTAAGTGTTTAAGTTGAAAATAATAGAAGAAAGCATTGTAGTCTTCGTTTATGCCTGTTGCAATTGTTTGCGTTATGCATTGTTTACTTCGCTTGTACTTGGTTTGCACGCACAGTTGGACAACTGGTTATGAGAATGAAACTTTCACTCTGCAGCGGGGTGTGCGCTGATCTGAAACTTCCTGGCAGATTAAAATTGTGTGCCGGGATCGGGACTCGAACCTGGGACCTTTGCCTTTCGCGGGCAAGCGCACTACCGACTGTGCTATCCCGACACGACTCATGATGCCGCCTCACAACTTTACTTCCGCCAGTACCTCGCCTCCTACTTTCCAAACTTCACAGAAGCTCTCCTGCGAACCATGCAAGACTAGCACTCCTGGAAGAAAGGATATGGTGGAGACATGGCTTAGCCACAGTCTAAGGGATGTTTCCAGAATGAAACTTTCTCTCTGCAGCGGAGTGTGCGCTGATATGAAACTTCCTGGCAGATTAAAATTGTGTGCCGGAACCGGAACTCGAACCTGGGACCTTTGCTTTTCGCGGGCAACCGGCAAGTCCCGGTTCCGGCACACAATTTTAATCTGCCAGGAAGTTTCAACTGGCTATGAGATCGGTATGGGCGGTGACTGCCTCTAGCAGCAATACACTCCTGACAACGATGGGGGCCCTCTGCCGATGACGTAAAATGTTCAAATGTTTCTATACCTTATGGGACTTAACTACGAGGTCATCAGTCCCTAAACTTACAAACTACTTATGAACTACTTACGAACTAGGACGGCACAAATATGCATGCCCGAGGGGGGATTCGAGCCCCCGACCGTAGTGGCCGTGCAGACCTTGACTGACGCGCCGCAGACCGCGGCCGGCGCCGATGACGTAACCAGTCTCACGTCGGGAACATTCTCCCTGCAGAGCTGTTCGCAAGTTTTGGACGCTGGCGTGAAGCAGCCCGAGTGATACATGGGATTTAGATCGAGAGAACGAGCAGGGCATACCATGCTTCCAACAGTTCAGTTTCCCAAAAAACACCAAATACCCGAAGTCTATTGTGTTGGCGATTAGCTTCGTGTATAGAACAGAAGATTAAATTGCATACACAATATACATGGTAATTACAGGATTTGTCACTGATGTCAGCTTAGTATGCACGGGTATAATAAAATTCGGAACTGACAGGATGGCGACTAAAGCGCTTATCCAATATCATCTTATATTAAGAAATAATGTTAGAGACTAACTCTCATGTGTCAAAGTTTCTCAATTAGGTATTATTAGGGCACACACGTATCGCGTATATAGTTCAATCAAATAGGGCCTGCGTGTCACACCGAAATGAACTTCCAGTACGTAGAGCTCTTAACTGACGTTATTCTGAAAGTAACGTACCAGAAAAGACTTGTTGTCAGGTTTCTGCAGTTTAAAATGTTCAAATGTTTGTATAGTCTATGGGACTTAACTACGGGGTCATCAGTCCCTAAACTTACAAACTACTTATCAACTAGCTTATCCTAAGGACAGCACAAATATCCATGCCCGAGGGGGGATTCGAACCCCCGACCGTAGTGGCCGTGCAGACCGTGACTGAAGCGCCTCAGTCCCCTCGGCCACTGCGGCCGGCTCTGCAGTTTATATTTACTTGTCAAGGTTCAGCGTGGAGCAACTGGTGACAAGGCGTATCTACCTAAGCTGCTATCTGAGCGGTGTATGAGGTCGAAATAAAAAGTCTGGTAATATTACGACACAAAACAAGTACACGAGGAGCAATGGAATAGCACAAACACTGGAATAGAATATATTGATATTGTATTGAATAAAAATCGTCTTAAAATAACATCAATACCAGATAATATGCTCATAACCCAACTGAATTACAGGTACATTCGACATGTCGTGCTTTAAAGTCTATGAAACTTAAGGAAAATGTGTTGCAACTAAACATCTGTGTTTTCCTAAAAGCAAGTCTGTGAGAATGCGGACTTCCAAAAACGCACCTGGAATACACTTGCCATACAGTAACGAAACCAAGAATGTAAATTATAATGTGCACTGAGCATAAATGGTAACTATGAGTTACCGAAACTAATACACGAATGTTTTCCAACATTAACGGCTGACGGTGTGTATTGGTCTGTTTATACTTGTGATGGCTGTCCTAACGTTATCGTTTGCCGTCCGCGGTGGCCGAGCGTTCTGCGGCGCGCCAGTCACGGTTTGCACGGCCACTACGGTCGGGGGTTCGAATCCCCCCTCGGGCATGGATATTTGTGCCGTCCTTGGTATAAGCTAGTTCATAACTAGTTTGTAAGTTTAGGGACTGATGACCCGGTAGTTAAGTCCCATAAGCTACACAAACATTTGAACATTTCATTATCGTTGGCTTGCATGCACGCTCGCTGCAATGCCGTCATTCCTGTGGAACAGTACTGTACGAGCGTCTGCTGACAGTTTGTACGATTATACCGTGTATCCGAGACGGGACATGGAAAGTGGCGGTTAGTTACTTTTAAATTTTGGACACCAGTGCAAGTAAAAGCATCTGTAAAACAATGCATGCCTCTCGTTATAGGAACGTATGTATTTACGTACATTAATTTTATGATAAGGTTTTCTTTAGCATTGTCAGAAGTAACAAAATTTACAACAATTGCGAGTACTGTTATAATAAAAACAGCGACCAGTTACAAGTATCGTATAAAGTGTTTATTTATTTAAACTATGACCGGTTTCGGATGTTTTGACAAATCTATCTTTAGATGCCTGACATGCTTTCCGGATGGAGCTTCTTTTCATGTCTTATTAGTTTTGCAGCCCTAGGATATACAAAAAATATAAAGCATGTTTACCATATGAACTTGGTGGTATGAAATTCTGAAACTGGCCATGGTTTAAATAAACATTTTATACGATACTAGTGGTTGGTCGCTGTTTAATTAAACGTAATAACGCGACCACAGTTCCCACAAAGTTAGGTTTTGACAAAATAGCGTTAATAATTACGAGGATTCACCTACAAAACTGAAACAAATATTACAATGACACTGCTTATTAATAAAAGGTGTACATTGCTGCTGCTGACATTTCTATTGACCAAAATATTTCACCATACGCTTGCTTCGAAATTTAAAGTATTGTGAAATGGACGTTTATCTGCACATAAGAATCTTATTTGTGAGGAATTATTTTACAACTGTTTTTTTATCATCATTAAAGCTTACAGAAGATAAAATTTACGTGTTATACGTCCCAACACTTGACGATAATTCACATGTGTCGTTAGAAGTGACCTTCAAATACGTTATGATTTCTAACAACAGAAATGTATAAATGAGCTGAAGACTGCTGTTTCTTATGTTTTTTAATCTAACGTTTGTTTTAGTACGAAAATAGGGTGCGCCTAAGTAGTACAATGGTAAAAAATACTCTATAGATGTCCCACTGTATTAAAAACTATCATATTCCAACAAGAGCCTTTAAGTAAAGTTCTATACGTCAATCAATGATTACTATGCTTGCAAAAATTACGGTTAAATAACAAACATGCATATTCTCTGCCTATTTAGATAATTAGGCGCACACGCGAAACGTCCCCCCCCCCCCCCCCCCCACACACACACACTCTAATACACAAATGTGAGAGCGTTGGTCTGGTTGAACCACCTGAAACCAGTGACGCCTGGCACAGAGAATTATAATGCCTTCCCCTACGTTGCGTTGACTCAGCGGGTTTCCTCAACACCGAACCTTATCGACTTCACTCTAGAGCTGTTCTGCCGGCGCGGGAAACCGGCGGCTTGGTCTGAGTAAACCCAAGTTTCCAGGTCAAACAAAAGAGACGCCACTTTGCCGCCAGTAGAATAAATTCGCCGAAGTTGCGGGTTGAAACACCTACATTCTTGTGGCGACTCTTGACAGCAGCTCTTTGTGACGCCACTTTCTTTCTCCCGCCGACGACCTGCACCAGAAGCAAAACAAATAGCCTTCATCTTTGTTTCAAAGCTTCGAAAGCAACTTATAAACTGCATTTAAGAAAGAATGCGTCGTTCTAAGTATTCGTTTGTTGCAGTAAGAGGACACGTAAAACTTGATGAGCAATGTTCAAATGTTTGTAAATCTAGGAACTCAACTGCTGGGTTATTAGTCCCTAGCTTATAAACTACTTAAACTAAGGTAAACTAACATAAGGATAATGCAAACACTCATGCCCGAGAGGGGACTAACTTTGCTATTCTATTTTAGTTCAAGAATAGATTTATAAGTGCTTCTTTATTCATACGTGCTTTTTTCTGTACAAAACCCTCTTCTGAACTCCGCAGTTATGCTTTCTCTACCTCTTACTGGGTAGTTATCTGGATTCTGATTTTCGTTCTCTATTGTTGAAGACAGAATCCCAATGGCTCCGATAATCTCAGATTATTAGCTGGTCTTGGAGCTTAAGATGAAATCTGAATATTTCTGTATTCACGTGCTAGTCACTGCAGATAATTTCCCTACTGGCACCATGTACAATAATTATATGTCACTAACCTCAGTAACCGTGTTGCCCGGGTATTTATGTATTCCAACCTTCTGATAGTAAATTTTCTTCCTCTCTTTGTCCACCTGTTCCTTCCCCCTGTATATATAAAGTTCCATATAGGTCAAATTGTGTCCACCTTTACTGCAAGGTAACCTCTGCCACGCAACAAACTGTGACTCGCGGAGTATAAAACCTTAAGCATGAAAACACACATACATACATACATACTGCTAAATCCATTGCCGTCGGTTAAACATACTAAAGGTTTCTGAAATTCCCAAACATTCCGGAAAATCTCGAATCAGTTTGGGACGCTCTCGTCGTGTTCTTGAGGCCGAATTTCCCCAGTCATAATGTCAAAACGATGCCCATATGTAAAAACGGGAATTTTCTTCATAGATGGGGCATACAGGGCTATCACACCATATAACCCTCATAATCGTACCGTAATTAGTTTCCGAGTTTTACCGACAAGAACACGCACTGTACAGTTACTTTTATAGTATACTAGCTGAAAACCCGGCGTTGATCGGGTAATTATTTAGTTATTCCAACCTTGAGTTAGTACTTCTCCTATCCCTTCTCTATCTCTCTGTGAATCTCTTTTTTCTTCTAAAAGCATGCTATATTTATTGGGCAATATTAATAGATGACCCAGTGAACTTCGTATGACTTACCATACTAATTTAAATCATATGTATTTTAGACCCAGTAGCTTTATAAAGGCATTTGCTTTGAACGTCAAATGTGTAAAATTTTATCGCAACCAATGATACTGATGTCCCATTGAAAACGGCTCTTTGAGTTTCTCGCGAATTTCCAAATTTTCCGGGTAACTTTCTCGAATTTTTAGTTCATAAGAACGTTCATCTTTCGTTGAACGTCAAATGATCAAAATTTTTTCGCAAGCGGATGAACGGATCTCAACTTATAGTATTTAGTACATTTAGAAGCACACTGAAAAAGAAACTTGGTTCGAATTTTGCGACTTTCCTTTTTGACTATTTTTTTTAGTGAAAACGTTTCCAAGACCATAATGAACAAAACAACAAAATAATTACCCCTCTCCGTCGTGCGAATAGTCAGTTATAGTGCTGAATTTAATCAAACACATTGAAAAACGCACTTTGTTTTTCTCAAATTTTCCAATTTTCCAGTAATTTTCCAAAAAAATTACTTCATGCAAAGCTTGTCCTACAAGCCGTACTCAAGTAATGCGCCTACAACTATGTGGCAATTTATTTTTATTCGTTAAAGAAAATCGCTTTCGGTTTTTCCTCTACTTTCCAGATGACTTTTCCAAATTTGTATTTGGTGCAAACCTTCATCTTGCTTTCAACATGTTCAAAATTCAAATGTTTGTATAGTCTATGAGACTTAACTACGGGGTCATCAATCCCTAAACTTACAAACTACTTATGAAGTACTTACGAACTAGGATGGCACAAATATTCATGCCCGAGGGGGGATTCGAACCCCCGACCGTAGTGGCTGTGTAGACCGTGACTGGAGCGCCTTAGTTCCCGCGGCCGGTTTTCCAACATGAAATGTACAAAATTTTATCGGAATTGGACGAATGGAATTGATAGCTCACTGGAAAAAGCTGTTTCAGTTCTTCCGGTTTTTCCTCTTTTCCGGACAACTTTTCCATATTTTGTCACCCTTTATACCTTCCCTGGACTTACACGCTAATTTCAAGACTAAAATTAGCCAAATCGGTTCACCCGTTCTCGAGTTTTACCGAACTATCGAACACCAATTCATTTTATATATATATATATAAAGAGAAATTACACCTAGATTAACATCAGTACTAATTCATGTTATGTAGCGCTGAAAGTGTGAAAAATATAAAAGTTCTCATTTTGGAGAGCACTACTTTGTGTGATAAGACTATGGCAAAAGCAGTGCATTTTGCAGTCTTTATAGAAATATAGCGTGTGCATTTTTAATGGTGATCCTTCTTTCTCCAACTACTTGCATATGTTTTATTAAATCGTGATCTAAGGCAAGAAGTGGCACTGCAATATGGCAGAGAACTGAATGTTAACCACTCCTTGAGAGCTAAATAAAAGGCAACGTTTTACGTGAATATATCCATTAGCAGCAGGTTTTGCCGAAAAAGAGCAGGCCGACTTTCACACAGTTTGCTATTACACACTTTATGCACCACACAGGGCGAAAGACCGCGGAATAGCAGACGCGAAGGAATTCTGCAGCCTTGTCCACGAAGCGAGGACAAAAAAAGTAGGCTAGCCAAGCAACATGGGCATTGTTGACCGAAAGGAGTCCTTTAGTGTGAAACTCCGCTTTAATGCGAGAAACACGTTTCTGGATCACAGAATCGTACTGTAGCGAGAGGCAAGAGTTTGCAATACTCTCAACAAGTCCTCGTATGAAATACCCTGTCCCCGTCCAAGCGAACGCAGGTAAACAGCAAACATAAAACCTCTTCAGCATAAACGCTAGGCGCGCGTGAGCAAACAGCATTCCGTCGCATTGACCGACGTGCCCCCGTCTCTGCTAGTTCTCACTCCTCCAGGAATCCGCAGAAGGAACTTTGCCAGCCTCCGCTTCGGCGCTAGCAATACAGGAAACTCGCCTGCTATACTGGCTACCCTTTTCCCTGACGTACGTTACGCAGTCAAGAGAGAATGTAGCGGTGATGTTGGAAGAATATAGATAGAAGAGGTGGTTCTGAGATTCAAGACACAGAGAAGGCGAAGGATAAGAAATGACTGGGAAAAAAAAATTGGGGAGGCACAAGCTTTGTACTTCTTTTTTATTAAAAAGGGGGAAAAATGCGTTTCTTAGAAACTAAGCAAGATCGAGTACGTATTACGCCTATTAAAATGTCCTGATGATTCTAGTTGCTTATGTTCATGATATGGGTGGTTATAAAGGTGATCTATCACTCTTTTATTACACTTATTTTGATGATAAAAATTTTTTTCTTACAAATTACAAAAAATGTTCAAATATTTGTAAAGTTATGGGACAACTACAGTGGTCATCGGTCCCTAAACTTACAAACTTCTTAAACTAACTTATCTTAAGAAAAACACAAATACCCATGCCCGAGGGAGGACTCGAACCTCCGACGTGGAGCGGCCGCGCTCACCGTAACAAGTCGCCTCAGCGCGCACGGCTATTCCGCCGCGGCCTGCAATCACATTTCGGGCTTTCTAAAATACTAAATGTTCCATATCTGCAAACCTATGAGATAAAACTACTGTCGTCATCAGTCCCTAGACTTACAAACTACTTATTAACTAGCTAATAATAAGGACGGCACAAATATCCATGCCCGAGGGTGGTTTGGAACCCCCGACCGTAGTGGCCGTGCAGACCGTGACTGGCGCGCCTGTCCCCGCGGCCACCACGGCCGGCACACACATTTTTAACCACCTGATAGTGACTATTAGAAATGAAAATGCAGATGCGGGATTTCCATGAAGGGGTTAAAACAAAGAGGAAGATAACAACGTTCACATTTTATCAATATGCAGATATTTATTATATTAACTCTCAATGCAAAGCGTCACGGAAATGTTGCACGAACTGGAGTGGAAATCATTAAAAGAAAGACGTTATTCATTGCGGCGTGATCTGTTTGCGAAGTTTCAATCACCGACTTTTACTTCTGAATGTGTAAATATTTTGCTAGCACCCACCTACTTAGGGCGGCATGAGCATCCCAATAAAATAAGAGAAATCAGATCGAAAACGGAACGATTTAGGTGTTCTTTCTTCCCGCGCGCTATCAGAGAATGGAACGGTAGAGAAAAGTTATCAAGGTGGTTAATGAACCCAGGCACTTAATGTGATTTGCAGAGTATATATGTAGATCTAACTCCTCATAGTAAATTTGTCTCATCTGTACACTTCTATGGAGGCAAGCTAATGCCTTTGCAGCATTTTCACTGTGGGCAAGGAGAGAAAAGAGGTACTCTGCTACGTTAAGCGATTCTTTTACATTAGGAACAACTGAATCGGTTGAATCGCGATTAACCGGGACGTGCGGTCACGCTGACTGAGGCGCCTGTGACGCTGCCACTTCAAGGGAACGCGGCGGCGTGTAGGCAGAGCAAACAAAGCAAGGTCAAGGTAGCCAGAACCCCTCCCCCCTCCTCCTCCCTCATCTCTCTCTGTCCGTCTGTCTCTCGCAGCTTCGAGAGAACGAGAAGCTGGTGACGGGAGGTGGCCGAACCACCGTCGCATTCAGCGTTTACTGCTCGGGTACAGTTACAGGAACTCCAGTGACAAATGACGAGGCTGTGGCGCATCGGTACTGGCTTCCACTTCGGTAGGATGGAACGACGACGGTTCAAGCCTACAAAGAGACATCCAAATTTGAGTCTTCTATGTCGCTTGACCAGTAACTGGTGATGTTGGGTGTCAGATACCCAGCTAAATGTTTGAAACCCCATTCTTACCAGTTTGTTGTGAGTACATCATTGTTGGTCCCTATACCATCAAGTCAGATCACTGCGAGTCAGCCTGAAGCATGGTACTCAACAAATCGGTGAGTTGTTCGATTTTATACGCGATTTTTTAAAATTCTGGGTATTTTTAACGCAACTTCACCAGTTGCGCACTGTTTTTTTTTTAGAAAATTCTCGTATTTATTTTATAGGTAGTATGGCATCTGGCAGGTTTCCTATGATAACTGATAACCCTGAGCGCAGTTCTCATCCAAGCAGTGAGTTTATTTGATTCATTATTACTAGGAACTCTGCTTATTGTTAACCACTTCAGTTACCTAACCGTATTTTTCACTCTCATGAACATGAGCCTTATGAATGCGTATGTTATCTACCGTGCATTCCCATGAAATCCAGAGCTAACCAGATTGGAATATTTTAAAAACCTCGACAAAGAACTTACAGAGCCTTATCTCAATCACTGACTTCAAAACAACCATTCGCTCCGTGAATTGCGACTAAATTCCAGTAGAATTCTCCAGTTACCAGTTCGATATGAAGGCAGAGGAGACTTGGGCAAACAAGTGAGGTGTAAGAAGTGACAACGAGGTTCTGACAGAAAAAGAAAATGTTCTCTGACAGCTGCATTGTACCGTTCTGCAGAGCCTACACAATTCCTCTATGCCGAGATTGCGTTGAGTAATGCCTTGCAAATTCTTGTGTGTGTAATAATTTGTCAAAGAATGTGTTTTTATCAAGTATCGTTGTTTCTTCATGCTGTAATATTAAAATTTAGTTTATTGGTTTATAAAAAAATTAGCAGATTTATGGATTAACTAACACGTTGCAATTTTTTGTGGACTTATATATATATTTGAAAATTTGCCTATTATGTTAATTGTAAATAATTTTGTGCTATCAAAAGTTGTTTAGTGATGTCAATAAAAGTTAATTTTGAAATGTAAGTAGAAACTTTTCATTTCACCTTCAGCACAGAAGTAAGACAGCAATGTAAATTATTGAGTATCTATAACCCGACCTCACCAGTTGCGTTACAAAAATATCACCTCCCCATTTACGGGTTAAGGCCCAGATTCACACGGTGGGCAACGTCATGTCAACGTGAATTTGCCTGCCGGTCAGTAGGTCTGAGTTTCGAAAGAATGTTGACTGTGAAGGTCACGTGACCGATAAACTGCTTACGATTGGCTGTTACGAATTTGTTTGGTTTGTGCGTGCTAATATGGCTGCCTTTTATTCACAGCTGTGTTCTTCGCATTTAAAATATATTTCGTTACTGAGCTTTGGGTTATACTTGTAGTATGAAATGAAAAAAGAAATGCTACTTGAGCTCGTTCAGCACCATGTGGTATTCTTGTCATATGAGCAGCAAAAGTATTTCAGACTGTATTATTATAGTAGAAGACAAACTGCAGCAGATATAGGCTTTCATGTCATCACTACTTAATGTCGTCTTACATCACTATTCACGGTATGTTAAACAATATAAACAGCTATTTATAAAACCGACCCTTGTTAGGGCCTCAAACTTACAACTGACTAATGGCCAATGTTTACAGACCAGTTTTCGATAACGTATGCCTATAGTTTTATACTATTCAGTATTGAAAATAGATATTTTTATCTATAAAAAACGTCAAAATACGTAGATAATAACTGTAAAAAACTTTGTAAAGCTGAAACACCAGACACAGTCCAAACACTCCATGAGGGTTTTTAAGGCGAAATCGCTTGGCTCATATTTGTGTCTGCTTTCTGGATCCTCCCTCTTATCAGACACACTTAACTGAAAATTTGTCTTTCCATTCGAAGAATTTTTATTTATTTATTTTTATTTTTGGAAATGTACTCTTCGAAAGCATTTTCTTAACCCCTATTCCTTTTGATTGCTATACGCGAATTTCTGCTCGCTTTTCTCGTCATCTAAAGCATTTAGTGTTCGCCATTCTCTTTTGTGGACAAATACCACAGATATTGCGTATTTTGGCAAATGGTGCTTTATTTTTGACGTTCCGCCCAGTGGGAATGCACGTGGATTTTTGACAGTGTGTGACGCCACTGACGTTGAAGTGACGTTGCTCATAGTGCGAATCCAACCTACGGGTAGTTCACACTAGGTCAAGGATTTCGTCAAGAAGCAAGTGCTCCTTGCCGGATAAATGACAAGTAAGCAAGAGCACGTTTGCACGTGTTTAAATTGGCAGCCAAGATGCCTTTATTGTTGTAGATCGGCACAGCAAGATGATGCTGACTGCGAGGCGTTCTGCGTCACGGTATGAGCTGATGTCAAAGACCCAACAGCGTACGTTTCTAGAAGAGTCATGCAATATATTGATTCCTCCAACACGTACCTCGCAAAAAAAGACAACAACGGAGAAATAAAAACCCACGCGGAGGCTTACGTCTTTTCTTCCGCCTATCGAGGTGGCGCAGTGGCAACACAGTGGATTCGCACGCGGGAGGAACGGCGGTTCAAATCCACATCCGGACAAACATCTATGTTTTCCGTGATTTCCCTAAGTCAAATGTTTGTACAGCTTATGGGACTTAACTACGGGGTCATCAGTCCCTAAACTTACAAACAACTTATGAACTATTTACGAACAAGGACGGCACAAATATCCATGCCCGAGGCCGGATTCGAACCCCCGACCGTAGTGGCCGTGCAGACCGCGACTGGAGCGCCTCAGTCCCCTCGGCCACTGCGGCCGGTTCCCTAAATCACTCCACGAAAATTCCGGGACGATTCCTTTCAAAGGACACGGCCGATTTTTATCCAAGCGTGTGGTCCGTCTCCAATGATTACAAAACCGACAGGACAATAAACCCTAACCTCCCTCCCTCCCTTCCCAGGAACAGGAGGAAGCAACAGCGGTGCACAAAGGATCGCCCGCTACACATCGGGAGGTGGCCTGCAAAGTACACAGTAGAGTCTCTACAATCAGACACTTCGCCAGTCCGACAATTCCACTGAATACCTGAGTCCACTTCACGTGAATAACTTACTTTAGTAAAAAATCACTGTTGATTATTGCATACATTTGCAACAGAATTAGTATCCACTCCAACGTGACTGTGATAGTGTTTCGTATCTTTCCTACAATACCTCTAAGCAGAAGATAGTCAAACGCAAACAAGACTGAATTAGAAATCACAATCTTGTTTACGTTTCAAACGTTTTTAATTCGTTACCGGTTTTCGGCTTACAAAGCAATATTTCATAAAAGAAGTTACTATGTTTACATACAGACTTCAAACATATATTACTCGTTTACACCTCGATTCAAACATATAATAAATGTCATTTTTGGCTCTATGGTAGTAGAACAATTAAAATGTTAAATATCAAACAATCGTTGACAAATATACAAGAGTGGGACGGACTACGAATAAACTTAAGTTTAGGCTAGAAAATCTATGTGAATAATATTTTAAAGTATTAACCATAAACCGGTTAACCAACTACAATAAACTTGTGGAATATACACAAAATTGTAATTTTTATATCAGTATGCTGATCTTCCACCAAGAACTGACGAAAGAAACTACAAATGATGAACATTTTATTAAAAAAAAAAATAGAGATGCACACAGGGGTGGTAATGACGCAAACTGTGACATTGAAATGTCGGGGGGGGGGGGAGGGGGGAGGAAATTAGTACTATTGGCCAGATTGGGAGGGGGGAGGGGGACACATTATAAAACAATTTACAAAACGTGAAATAAAATATATTTAATATCAATATTAAATGGCAAAACAATATTTATTAGGTCATAAACTAGGAAACCAAATATTTCGGGTGTGACGGGTTGGTCGCAGTTTAGGGGGTGGGGGGGGGTGAATCATTGGCCAAGGAGAATCGACACCTCTGAAAAAAAAAACGATTTTGTTTTATTTTATGGTGGTGTTGGCCGAGCTAGCATTTATGCCTTTAAAATTCGTGGTACAAGTGAGATGCACAATTTGAGCAGCAAAAGCAGTGACTGGAAATCGACAAAACCCGGCGAGTTGCCACGAATCCTTTGATCGCGGAGCTGCTTGCTGGCTCTGTTCATCTCTGCCGATTAACATTGAGTAAACACTTGCCTTGTCACTGGGAGCGACAGCTCTGTGCTGTCGTCCTGTTATAATCGTCTTCTACACAGCAAGACGTGGGACATGAACGATTTTCTCGGTCTCGAGTTCTTGAAGGCCAAAAATGCTCATCAGAAGATGGAATAAATTCATCCTCACTGTCACTGTCCATAAGCAACCTTTCTATTTCGGCGTTCGACATCCCACGCTTGCACATTTTCTAACTGGTTTGTACACACACACATACTGTAAGACCGCTAAAACTCTCTCAAGACAAATTTAATATTTTCTGCAATCTGTAACATGTATTATGAAGCTATTTTAACAACTACAACTAGTAAACGCATGGCATGCTGCAGTTCAGTTGTGCACGTACTATGTTTACGACATTCCCGCTCAAGGCACTGTAAAGAGCTGCATCATATACACGTCGTTAGCAGTTAAAAGGGTTAATTGCAGACGCTTAGTACAGATGGTTTCCTCAGGAAGGTAGGAAACCTTGCTACGACATACTGTACGATACAGCGATGCCGTGAGTGCTTTTAACACTTGTCACGTGGATTGAGTGTACCGACGTAGAAACGGCTGATATTTTAGTTTCAAGGAGGCTGTGAGAGAAAGCTTTAAAATCTGTTTAACCTCGAAAAATCAAATACTAGCGACTTAATATAACAGAAAACGCAGATTAATAAAGATGAGCGTGAAAACCACTACTGTATTAAAAGTTTTTATTTTATTATTTTTTTTTTTTTTAAGTTAATAGAGTTGTTGCTATAAATGTATACATAAAGTATTGTTTACCTGTGATTTGTGTTTTACACAGTATTTTTTTGTTTTGTTTTGTGAGTAAAATGGTTGAATATTACAAAACAGCATTTTAAGAGAAAATGCAGTAATACGACAATTTCTATAATGAGATAACCCGGTCCGATATGTGATTACAGAGATTGTGTTGTATATGTAGATAAAATGGATTCGTGCACAATAGCCTGCATTGTTGCAAGGTTACTACCGCCGAAGCCAGTCACTTGTCAGACCGCTTACATACGAGAGCATACGGATTGTGGGAACTGGCACCCGGCAGACAAAGTGGCATTTTCAGAACCCGAGTGTTTACGTGTGCTACCAAAAGCGACGTTGGGCAACCTGCACTTTGTGATCAACAGCATAGGGAAGTAAAAGTTTATGGCGCCCTCCATCGATAGTGCTGGAATTGAATATTTTGTTGGTACACCCTTAGCCTTGACGACAGCTTACACTCTTGCAGACAAGTGTTCAATTAGGTGCTGGAATGTTTCTTGGGGAATGGGAGCCCATTCTTCACGGAGTGCTGCACTGAGGAGAGGTATCCATGCAGGTCGGTGACGCCTGGCACGAAGCCCACGTTGCAAAACATCCGAAAGGTGTTCTGTAGGATTGAAGTCAGGACTCTGTGTAGGCCAGTTCATTACAGGGATGTTATTGTCGTGTAACCACTCCGCCACAGGCCTTGCATTATGAGCAGGTGCTCTATAGTGTTGAAAGATGCAATCGCCATCCACGAATTGCTTTTCACCTCCTGGAAGCTAGAAGCTGATAAAATATCTATGTAGGCCTGTGCTGTGACAGTGCCACGCGAAACAACATGAGGTGCAAGCCCCCTCCATGTAAAAGACGACCACGCCGTAACACCACCGCTTATGGATTTTAACTATTGGCACTACACACGCTGATACAAGACGTTCACCGAGCATTCGCCATACCCACACCCTGCCGTTGGATGCCACATTGTGTGTCTTGATTCGTCACTCCACACAACGTCTTTCCACTGTTCAATCGTCCAATGTTCACACTCCTTACACCAAGCGAAGCGTCGTTTTGCATTGACCTACGTGATGTGTGGTTTATGGGTAACTGCTAGACCATGAAATCGATATTTTGTCACCTGTCGCCTAACTGCCATTTTACATGGAGTAGATCGTGATGCAGTTTGTAATTCCTGTGTCATGATCTGGATAGACGCCTGCCCATTACACTGTACGACCCTCTTCAACTGTCGGCGGTCTCTGTCAGTCAGCAGACGAGGTCGGCCTGTACGCTTTCGTGCTGTACGTGTCCCTTCTCGTTTCCACTTCACTGTCACATCAGAAACAGTGGACGTAGGTCTGGTATCCCGGAACGACATGTTTGAGAGCCCGCCAGACCACATGGACTATGACAGCAGCCGTTAGGCGGCGCGCACAACCTACTAGCGCTGCCATCGCCACTAGAGCGCTGCACGCCGTGGCGCGCCTACCGCGCCGCACTATATAGGGCCGGAGCCACAGCTCGCTCCTCAGTCTTGTGTTGACTGCGCTCCGTTTACTTTCTCTATTCATTGGTTATCTGGCTTCGTACTCTGCTCTGTCACGGTTCCGATTTGGCTTTCGTTTGGATATTTGTTTTTTCGATTAGTTGTTGTTATTGTCGTCTCTGAGGTTTCGTGGAGTGTCTCGTTAGCGGCGACGCTTGATCGGTCGGTCGCGTCGCTAGTCGCTCCCGACCCAGTCAGGTCTTCGGTCACAATAGTAGGGATGTTCGGGAGTGTGGAAATCTCGCGTACAGACTTCTGACACAAGTGACACCCAATCCCCTACTTTGAAATCCGTGAGTTCCGCGGAGCGCCCCATTCTGATTTCTCATGACGCCTAATGACTGCTGAGGTCGCTGATATGGAGTACCGGCAGCACAATGCACCCAATATGTGTAGTGTAGGTGCAGTTGTGGGCTGCCACGGCTACAGCAGCAGTCAGCCCCGCGCTATCGTGCTGTAGCAGCGGCCAGCTCCTGGGCGCTGGCAAGTGGCTGTTGGCGCGGCGGCGGCGCCTGGCCGTCACGCGGCGTTACGTGGTCAGGTGGGAACCAGCTGCTAATCCACGGCGCCCGGCCCCAATGACATCATGGCTGCTGCCGTCTCTGCCCGCGGTGAGCTCACTACCGGAACTAGCCGCCAGCCAGACCAACGATACCCACATATAACCACACTTGGGTATCACAACCGATCCAGCTTGCGCAGTCGTAACCAAACATTTGTGGTGACAAATGTATATTCATTGCATTCTGAGTTGAAAGTGGTTCTTATCTAAAGAGAAAACATATCTACTGTTAATACTTAGTATTTGTTTCTGTGTTTTCCTCAGTAACGTGTAATTTTCATTTTTACGAGATATATGTTCCCTCGAAATTTCAAAAACCTGGTGGTACAGAATTTTAGTATGAAAAAGAAAATCGCACTGACGTGTTTTACGGCGCACTTTAGATTTGTAGTTTTATAAGTTTTTGCAAACATTCTGGACCAAAATAATAATCTAAATAATAATAATAAAATAAAATAAAATAAAAAGTGTCTGAAACCCTTGTAGGAAAAAAATTTAGTTACTGGCGGGTTCTGAACCACTGACCTTCAGCGTCACAATCCAACACATTGCCCACTACGCTACAGCTAACAGTTAGGAATTGCGTTCTTTAATCTCATACTATTGATGCCGTTGTTAACTGATGCTAATATGGAATTTGTAGACACTAGATTATCATTTATCGTATGAAGAACGGCGTGTTTTTGTTAATTCTTGAGTGTGCCATTGCTTTGAAATGACAACGTGTGAGTTACAATAAGAAAATCATCAAATACGCAACGCAAGATAGCGTATGCCAGAGACAGTTCTGAGCGAGGAATGTCACGTGACATCTCCGAACGCCTGGTTTTCGTTAATTTAATGGAGGGTGTCGAAACTCCGCTATTTTTGCAAATATCTCTCAAACGCTACGAGATATGAAAAAAACATAAGAGAGCAAAGTTGTAGAGAATTTTCTCCTCTACAAATTCGGTTATTCAATTTTTCGAGTCAGATGCCTGATTAAGCCGTTATTTTCATTTAATTTTTGGGGTGCCAAAAGACGATCACAAAGGCCCACTTTTAGTGTTGCTACCGTAACCTAAAGTGGGCCAATACGTGGAATCCGTACAAATACTTTCTATTGTTCAACAAAAAAATCGTCTCTTCAATACTGAACTTATGAAAATGATAAGACTTGGTTGTGTCATTATTGGAAAAACATTTTTCTACACTTCCTATGAACTACTACAGCTGGCAATGTCAGTTCTTGTAAAGCATTTGATATTATCCCGATACGCAAGTCATATTTATCGAATGAGATTTTGCGTTAATAACAGTTCAGCTATTTGGAAAGTCTGTATTTGTCCACAAAAGTACACTGTATCAAATATATAGTCAGAAATGAGTCATTTAAATGTATGAAAGTTAACAGGCCAAGAACCACACAGTGCTTTAATCTAAAACATATTTCCTTCGCTCCACAAGGTGGTGTATGGTCCAAGAGTTCCGCCACTTAAAATGGTCAGATATTGAGCACTGCTTGGAAGGTGGCTAGTGTAAAACAATTGTACCTGCACAAAGATTAATGTTGTAAATAAACGTGTTATACTTTTCGCAACAGTCCTAATGTAAACAGGAACGGTCCTGACACACTATACTAGATACCTGGATTAGCTTTAGGCCTACATGTGTCGATTTTTTCAGTAATGGGCGTCCTTCTGATTTTTATCAGCGAAGAAGTACTGAATACATGTGTCGATTTTTTCAGTTATGGGCGACCTTCTGATTCTTATTAGCGAAGCGTTCAAGAGGTCTGCTTTACGTCAGGTGTCCTCAAAACTTTCTGCTCATGTGAAATTCCTCTTTTATTCGATGCGCAATTTGTTCATATATATAATTTGTTTTTATGACAAACATCATCCTGCCTGTTGTACAATACTGGAACCTAGCGAATAACTAAATCGTTATTTACAATCGTCACAATAGGATTATTATTTGCCCATGCACACAATATTCAGTACTATCTGAAAACCATGTGTTGCCCGGGTTATTTATTTACAGGAAATATTGTTTATAGTCAAGTTTTGAATTAATGTTACACATAATTTGTATTTTACTACTATTCTTCTTTCTTTGGATACTGCACTTATAATTTTGTACGTTACACATACTTCTTTGTTTTACTGTTGTATAATACCTAAACTGTATTCATGAATATATGAAAATGAAATCTTTTCTGAATTTTTATTTTCGCTTCCAATATAAGACTGGAAAAAATGCATATATACACGGGCAATACTGAGTTTAGCAGCTATATGTCGAACTGTTTTATAACATCGAAGGAACATTCAGTTCAAAATGTTCAAATGTTTGTAAATCTATCGGACTCAACTGCTCGGTTATTAGTACGTTGCTTACAAAATAAAATAAGGTCAACTAACCCCAAGACAACACAAACACCCATGCCCGAGGGGGACACGAACGCCCGACGGCGAACGGCCGCGCGCACCGCAGCACGGCGCCCCAGTACGCAATGCTAATCCGCCGCGGCGAACATTGAGTGATATATATGTGTACTGTCTGTGAAACGTCTCCCCAATACAGTTTACAGTGTAGAAGTAATAACTTGCAACGTCATGCCAAATGCCGTAGATGTAAATCATGAACATCGGAAAAGTAGTAAGCGATAAACGTTTTTCATTTTTTGATTTCTTTGGGGGTGGTCAGCCAGAAAAAGTTTCGTAACGATTTGAAATTATGTTTAAAGTTAATTGCAAGTTGCTAAGTGTTCTCATTCTCAAATGTTTGACGAATAAAATCCCGCTATCATGCGCCGCAAGATGGGACAGTTTTCATTATTTATGGCGAGAACTGTATGAACTATGTATCTTAGTTGGTTTTTGCCACCATAGCAGATGATTCCTGACCTTAAACAATATTTGTACCAAATTTGGTTGAAATCGTTCGATTAGTTTAGGAACAGATGTACAATATTATCGCATGATGCAGCCGTTTTTCACGAATGTCACTGTTTATGACGTCATATCTCCTCACGTATGTATCGCTTGTGGTTCTACCAGATGTTGAAATGTTTGTAAATCTATCGGACTCAACTGCGTGGTTATTAGTCCGTATCTTACAAGCTACTTAAACTACGGTAAACTAACCTAAGGACAAAACACACACACACACACACACACACACACACACACACACACACCTATGCTCGAGGGGGGATTCGAACCTTCCACGGCGAAAGGTCGCGCGCAGCACGGCACCCCAGTGCGCACGGCTAATCCGCCGAGGAGCTTCTTACCCCGACAGCGATTGTTGCCTGATAGTAAGGAACATGTGAACTAGTTTGGATGAACTCGGTCCAGACGTTTAGGAGGAGATGCGGAACATTACACACATACAGCCAATTTTATAAAATGTGTAGATACAATACCGAACTAATAGTTGAAGGATTAATTTGGACGGAGAAGTTCAAAATGTTGAAATAACACAAGTTTTCAATTTGAAGGTGGTTGTATAGCTACTTTTCAATATACAAAAGCAAATAGGGTCGGGCCTGGTGGATTTGGGGCAAAGCGCTCGACTGGAAACCGAAGGTTCCCGGGTTCGAAACCCGGTAGGACCTTGATTTTTTTTTTTTTTTTTTTTTTTTTCAGTCTGCGTTCTAACCCATCCTTCTTCACCTCTCAACGATGTGAGAAGTAGCCAGAAACGACAAGTGGTTCGTATTCCATGTTAAGCTGTCCCATTTCTCCGATTGGATAACTGGGGTACACTGGGGACACGCAAGTCGCCGAAGTGACGTCCAATTGAAAGACTTGCACCAGGCCAATCAGCCACAGGAAATTATTATTCTTATTATTAGTGAAAATAGGAAGCACGAATTGTTAACAATGTATTATATCGTACGCTATATTATACGTAATGATCAGTTAAATGAATAAGAATCTGAAAAAAACGCACTAATGAAAAAATATATATTAACGGTCTGTGGATTCGAACACGGAACCTTTGGCTTACACTTTCCAGCTACAATCTTCATTTTCGGTCCACAGAGCAGACGTACGGGTATATAACGTCGGACTGGAGGTTTCGGAGCGTGTTTCTCTTGAATGGCTGGCCATCTGTCCGTATGGCTGGGGCCTTGTAACACTGTGGCACAGTGCTGCAAACATGCTGCAAACATGCGCTGCCCCACCGCGTACTTCATTTCGCAAGCCTGGCAATGCCCCGGTGAACACCGCGCCGCACGCAGTTCATTTCCAGAAGACACCAGAGCAATTCGCCAGCCCCTCCGCTTGACGAGTTCACCGACTCGCGTCAAGCCGTTAGCGGGCGGCGCGGTACGCGGAGCGAGACCAACAGCGTTGCCAACCTGCCGTGTCAGAGAGAGAAATAAAATATTCCCGAGCACGAAGCACACCGAAAAAGGCGATTAGCTCTTCATTCTCGTGAAGTAATGAGTGCTGTCGACAGCGGATCTCTTATTGATTCCATATTCCTCTATTTTACGAGGCTTTAAAACGCCTTTTCTCACAAGCGACTACTAAACCAATTGCGTCCCTGTTATCGTCTCAGCAGGGTGACTTCATCGGTGTTGCTGTCCAGGAAGGTAATAGTTCTTAGTAACGGACGAAAAATCGCAGAGTAAAGCAGAAGAGCAGTTATTTATATGGACCATAGACGGCCGATATGTATTTCTACCTAGATACAATGCCACTGTTGACCTTTCTAAAAAAATGTTCAAATGTTTGTAAATCTATCGGACCAAACAGCGTGGTCATCAGTCCGTAGCTTACTACTTAAACCTAGGTAAACTAACCTAAGGACAACACACACACACACACACACACACACACACACACACACACACACACACACACACACCCACGCCCCAGGGAGGACTCGAACCTCCACTGCGAGCAACCGCGCGCTCCGCAGCGAGACGCTTTAGACCGCTCGGCTACTCCACCGCGGCTGACCTTTCTATAGGTCCAGAGTCCAGAGTCCAGATCAACTGCTCCTGAAGTTCGGATTAAGGTGATGTAAAATGCTGACGAAAGAGATGTTGGTAAAGTCATCCGGAAGACTGCTTCAGAAATTAATATTTCACAGCACGAAAAGGTTTTACGTTCAGTCAACACACATGGTATCCCAGGAGGACTGGACAATATTCAGGACTACATCAAGAAGCTTTATTTGAAGCAAAAAACTTAATATAGGGACAAAGGCTCCACTTTGATTCGTTTCCGTGATAGAACACGTTTACCGACATTATTATCTATTTATTTTGTCAGTGGCGCGCACGCATGTCTCTCGCCTAGTCAATCTCTTTGACGTTCTATTCTATCCAAGCTACTCAGTTGATTTCTACCTTTTCGTTCGGGCTGGCTAACATGCAACACATTTGATCCTGGAGCTAAGAGTACCACTGGCGCTTTCTGACTCCCCCAGTTCTTGATCCTGAGTGTTTACGAATTTTCAGCACATTGGTTGAAAGAGGTTTCTCCTGACGTGTAGGTCGACAACCTGTGCAAGTACAACAACACACTACTGGAATATAGAGCGTACTCCTACTACAAGCAAACGTGGAACGTTTTGCACGTATCAGAGAACCACGAACACACGTGTGATGTGCTTTACACACGGAAAACTTGTACCAAGAATGAAACTTACACTCTGCGGCCGAGTGTGCGCTGATATGAAACTTCCTGGCAGAATAAAATTGTATGCCAGAACCGGGACTCGAACCTAGGTCCTTTGCCTTTCGCGGGTATTGGCAGGACTGAAGTTGTGAGGACGGATCGTGAGTCGTGTCGGGATAGCTCAGTGGTAGAGCGCTTGCCCGCGAAAGGCAAAGGTACCAGGTATGAAGTCCCAGTTCCGGCACACAATTTTAATCTGCCAGGAAGTTTCATATCAGCGCACACTCCGCTGCAGAGTGAAAGTTTCATTCTGGACACATCCCTAGGCTGTGGCTAAGCCGTGTCCCCACCATACCCTCTTCTAGGAGTGCTAGTATTGCAAGGTTCGCAGGAGAACTTCTGTGAAGTTTGGAAAGTAGGAGGCGAGGTACTGTAAGCATTGAAATTGTGAGAACGGATCGTGATTCGTGCCGGGGTAGCTCAGTGGTATAGCGCTTCCCCGCGAAAGGCAAAGGTCCCAGACTCGAGTTCCGGTTCCGGCACACAATTTTAATCTGCCAAGAAGTTTCAACTTGTACCAATTATACACACAACGTGTCCACGATGATCCAACTGACAACGCCTCACGACTTCATTTTGTCACTGATGAAATGACAATCTTCATTTGCTTCCATTAAAACTGCGGACGTATTAAGCCACGTTTACAATTAATACAACTAACGACTTACAGGTTGAAATACGTGAGACATAGAGCTAGCGCGTCCGAGACAACGTGTAATTCGCTACGCATTTTCTTCAGGAGTAAATGACGTACTACGATGCAACCAACGCCATTCTTTTTGTGATTCTTGATCGCATAAGAAATAATATGGGGTATCAGTTTTTTTAAAACTTTAGTTTGTGTTGAAGATAGTATTTATTTACGTTTTAGGCAGTTTCAAAGAACTTACTTTACCAAGCCCGAAACCTACGTTCATTATAGTGAAAATCATTTTTCAATATCTGTTGTAGTGCCAGAGATATTTCCGGTGAAAATGTTGAGAGGGACACAGTATATGAAGTTTTGAAGATTCTGAATATTTCAGGCTTTTCTAGGAAAAGTGATCACCATGGACTAACGCAAACCCAGATCGCGCCATCCAGGACAGAATCTTCAGTGTAAACAAACTCTGCATCACGAAACGAATCAGTAAGTGCCGCAAACTGGCGACAGAGACTCTGGTGGTTCTGAAGCTTTAGGGTCACGCGCCAAATTCATGTAGAACCGCAAGTGAGGGAGGAACCAAGGAGGCAATTGGGAATAGTGGAGGGAGGGAGGGAGGGAGGGAGGGAGGGAGGGAGGGGAAGGTACTCGAGCGAGAGATTATATGGATCTGAAACCTTAACCACGAGATCAATGCATCTGAAACATTAACCATGAGTAATAAAGGTCAAGCTGACCGGCAGGACAAAATCGAGCTCAGGATATTAAGAAAAATCCTCGGCAACATATGGGCTGATGGGCAATGGCGAACGTAATCCAAGCACCAATTAAGGAAAGACGGCTAATATTTCACGATCATTTCTGGAGAATGATTGATAACCGACTAAGAAAAAGAATATCGAGATTCATTCAAACCAGGGCAACAAGGGCGAGATGATTCCAGTAACGCGAAAAAGGCAAAGTGGTATACCAAATATAGAAATAGGTTTCAGAAATTACTGCAACCAGTCGCCTTTTTTCTTCTTAATGAAGATTTATTAAACCATGACCGGTTTCAAGCTGCTTAGCAGCTCATCATCAGATGGTATATACATTTAGTGCAAACCAAAGAGTGTGTTTGGTTTGTTTACAAGTTGAAAGACGTGATAGTGGCTTTGCAGTTGTAATGTGTGTACAGTGTTTTTTAATTTTACCACTTGAAAGTCGTGGGAATAGCTCTGATGTGCTGATGGAAGGGCAGTGTTATGACATGCTAACCAAAAGCGGAACACACTTGGACAAACTAATTGTAAAACTCATAACAAATGTCATTTGCACTAAATGATTTGCACTGATGATGAGCTGCTACGCAGCTTGAAACCGGTCATGGTTTAATAAATCTTCATTAAGAAGAAAAAAGGCGACTGGTTGCAGTAATTTCTGAAACCTATTTCAATATGCAGTCGCAGGTTCCAACATGATGGATAATAGTTTTAAATATATAAATTTCTGACAGGAACATATTTAGAATGTTCGTGAACTACTACCAATGTTTTAAAATGACATTAAGCTCCAGAAAAGAGAAAGAGAGTGAGGGGGGGGGGGACTTGGTCGGAAGAGCATGAACAGGCTCTAGTCGTTGGGCTCAGAAAATACTGAGAGGAAGTGAAAGTCGGAACAAGAACGAAACCTGGACACTAGAATGAGGTTGGTTGTTACTACACAATCCAGAGACTAAAGTCGATTTATTAAAATATACATTAAACAAGCTCTGACTATTGTCAGATTGTAACAGTTTTATCATTATTAATATTGTGACCCAAACAAACAAGAAATAAACCAGTGTGGGCCCTAGTCATAAAAAGCTTGGAAGTCACTGGACTAAATGTATGTGACATTTCCTACGGCAGGAAAACCAAATACGACCGGAAGAAGTTGGTGTGATGGGCAGTGAAGAGCCATTTCTGCGAAAATTAAATTACTTCGGCTACAACCATAACCTCAAACAGAACATCGCGTGATCCAACAGAATGCAAGTAAGAACAATAACAACGTACTCGGAACTGAAGTTGAGCTTTTCTTCTAGTGCAGCGATGTTCCAACCGGCGGTCCTCGGGGAAGCTTCCAGAGGTGAGGTAGTCCTTCGCTTGCAGCGTCAGTCGTCGTGGCGTACCCGGAGAGCAGATTCGCCTTGCTCCATTTTCCGATCACCCGCGGCACACAGAGTTTCGCGCACGCGCAACCAGCCGTGGAGTGGAATGGCCACGATGTCGTTCGCGCCCGCACTGGCCCTGCAGCGTGGCCGCTCGCACACAGTAACCACAGGAGGGAGGGGGGGGGGGGCTGTGGCCTCGCATGACTCACCGGGCCTCTGCCCCTCCAGCCTCTCTCCACCCACGCCACCTGCTTAGCGGCCGCGTCCGGGACACGGCCACTGTGGGCAACGCACACGACGAAACGGAAAGGGGCGCTACGAGATGTAGGCGGGCCATCAAAACATCACTGCGCCAAGCGCAGCGAGGTATCAGGTACCACACGTGATGAAAAGTATCAGAACGCAGCTTTTGAACTGGAAGGTCCCGCCAGATCCTAGGATTTTTATCTGTCACTTTTCACTTCTTTCACTGGCGAGATAGCTCCTAGTAAAGCCTGAAATATTCAGAATCTTTGAAACTTCATATAGTGTGTCCGTCTCAACATTTCCACCGGAAATATCTCTGGAACTACAACAGATATTGAAAAATGGCTTTCACTAGAATGAACGTAGGACTCGGGCTTGCTAAAGTAAGTTCTCTGAGAGGGCCTAAAACGTAAACAAATACTATTTTCAACACAAACTAAAGTTAAAAAAAAACTGATACCCCATATTGTTTCTTATGCGATCCACAGCATGAAGAATCACAAAAAGAATGGCGTTGGTTGCATCGCAGCACGTCATTTACTTCCGAAGAAAATACGTAGCGAATTACATAGTTGAGTCTCGGACGTGCTAGCTCCATACCTCACGTATTTCAACCTGTAAGTCGTTGGTTGTATTAATTGTAAACGTGGCTTAATACGTCGGCAGTTTTAATGGAAGTAAATGAAGATTGTCATTTCATCAGTGACAAAATTGAAGTCGTGAGGCGTTGTCAGTTGGATCATCGTGGACACGTGTGTATAATTGGTACAACTTTAAACTTCTTGGCAGATTAAAATTGAGTGCCGGAACGGGACTCGAACCTGAGACCTTTGCCTTTCGCGGGGAAGCACTATACCACTGAGCTGCTTTCTCTGCCATTGCTGCTGATGTGAAAAAAAATGTCGAGTAGCACCGTAGTTGGGAATGCACAGTGAACTGTAGGTCCTCCTACAACTGGCTAGGTAAGTCAGTTCGAACGTCGGAGGAAGGCAACGGCATACCACCTCCAAACAGGATCATACACCTTGTCCGAACATTATGAACTACCTCGAAAAGAACGACCTATTAACCAATAGTCAACACGGATTCAGAAAGTATCGCTCTTGCAAAACACAACTTGCCCTTTATTCACATGAAGTGATAAGTGCCATCGACAAGGGATCTCAAATCGATTCCATATTTCTGGATTTCCGGAGGGCATTTGACACTGTACCCCACAAGCGGCTTCTAATGAAATTGCGTGCTTATGGAATATCTCCCCAATTGTGCGATTGGATTCACGATTTCCTATCAGAAAGGACACAGTTCGTTGTAATTGAAGGTAGTCATCGAGTAAAATAGAAGTGATATCTGGCGTTTCCCAGTTATAGGTGCACTACTCTTCCTTGTGTTTATAAACGATTTAGGAGACAATCTGAATAGCTCCCTTAGACTTTTCGCGGATGATGCTGTCGTTTATCGGTTACTGAAGTCAACAGAGGATCAAAAGCAACTGCAAAGCGATTTAGACAAAATTTCTACTTGGTGCAAAAATTGGCAATTGACACTAAATAAAGAAAAGTGTGAAGTAATACACATGACCACTAAAAGAAATCCGCTGAACTTCAATTACGCGATAAATCAGTCAAACCTTAAGGTCGTAAATTCTACCAAATACCTAGGAGTTACAATTACGAACAACTTTGACAGGAGAGAACACATGGAAAATATTGTGGTGAAGGCGAACCAAAGGTTACGTTTCATTGGCAGAACGCTTCGAAGATGCACCAGCTCCACCAAAGAGACTGCCTACATCACACTTGTGCGTCCTCTCCTGGAGTACTCTTGCCCAGTGTGGGACCCTCACCAGGTGGGACTGACGGAAGACATTGAGAAGGTTCAGAGAAGGGCAGCTCGTTTTGTTTTATCATGTTACATGGGGGGAAGCGTCACGGAAATGTTGCACTAATTGGGGTGGAAATCATTAAAAGAAAGACGTTATTCATTGCGGCGTGATCTGTTTGCGAAGTTTCAATCACCGACTTTTACTTCTGAGTGCGAAAATATTTTGCTAGCACCTACCTACTTAGGGAGACATGACCATCCCAATAAAATAAGAGAAATCAGATCGAAAACGGAACGATTTAAGTGTTCTTTCTTCCCGCGCGCTATTAGAGAATGGAACGGTAGAGAAAAGTTATGAAAGTGGTTAATAATGAACCCTCTACCAGGCACTTAAATGTGATTTGCAGAGTACCTATGTAGACGTAGATACCTAATAAAGCCATTCACGATCCTATCCACGTGAGAAGAATACCGGGTTTAAATGACCAGTGTTAGGTTGAAGAACAAGTCGCTGAATCCTACACTGTGGATACTGGCAAAGTTACCGTGACAAAAATTGCTTAATACCATAGACGATGAAATATCTGCCACATATCCAATACGTGCCTCAAAATTCTGGAGGCCAAAATTACAGTACGGGCGAAGGCGAACTATGTGTCATCGCCCATGCGTTAACAGGCGCCATACGGCAACGCCACCTAGATACAAGGCCTGTGCGCTGACTGCCAAGAGTAGTCATAACACAAGCAAACTATTTGTCTTATGTTGCGTTGTGATGCTTGGGATACGTGCACGTTGCACACTGTTTCAGAATGTACTTAATGTTATTTATGTCATTCAGAGACAAATTTTTGTTGGTAGAAGATATTTATGAACTATTAGTAAGCTAAAAGGTAAAGCAGTCCGAAGATTGGTTTGAACACCACAGTGCTTTACTAGGCATGGTCCTGTTTGGAGGTGGTATGCCGTTGCCTTCCTCCGACCTTCGAACTGACTTACCCAGCCAGTTATAGGGGGACCTACAGTTTAACGTGGGTTCCGAACCACGGTGCTACTCGCTATTTTTCACATGAGCAATACTGCCAGAGGTGAAAGAAGTGCGAAGTGACAGATAAATATCCTACGACCTGGCGGGGATCGAACCCGCGACCTTTGGATTTGTAGTCTGGCACTCTACCACTGTGCAACCGAAGCGCACATTAGTAAGCTATGTTACCGATATTGGTATCCGACAATTCATATTAGGCTTTTTGTCGCATAGCAGCAAAAATCTGCACGGAGAATCACATAATGACATCAAGAAGATTCTGAGACACTCTGTGAAACCTGCACGTATTCCCAAACTCTTCACAACGCCACATAAGACGAATAGTTTGCTTGTGTTATGACTACTGTTGGCAGTCAGCTCACAGGCCTTTTATCTAGGTGGCGTTGCATACGGGCGCGCTCGACTGGGCCATGCCGACGGCGCCCGTATGTTAAGACTATTACGGGTGAGATGATACCTTCCGTCTTCGCGCGTTTAGCGTGTCTCTCAAGCAGTTCACGTAATGTTCCTAGCTAAGAAATGTCTCCTAGCATACTGGACGTATTAGTGAGTGTATTTTATAATATAAGATGAAACAAGCAACTTTTTTAAACTAAGCACTCTCCATAAACATCAACAAGCTTGTGTTATTTGATGTAAATGGTATGTTTATAACATTAGACAAATAAGACTTTTTATAAAAAATAAAAACAAATCGTATGCAGGTGTTACATTCTTCCTTGTATATTTGTAGAGCACCTGAAGTTGGCAAGTTGGCAGCTAGACTGCTGAAACTGATTGTGAAAAAAATAAAAAAAGCGATCTTTTGCATTGTTTTTCTATCATCTCAGTGTGTATTTTGTTTGTTCTTTATGTATTATTATTATTGTTTCTTTTTTCTTCTTCTTCTCTCTCACTCTCTCTCTCTCTCTCTCTCTCTCTCTCTCTCTAACTTTTTTTTTGTAGGATAAGAGGTTGTGCGCTGGTGGCCGTATTATAATGCTGGTCCTGTTGAAGCTGTATGCAGTTTATGATAAAGTTAGTTCCAACCAATTGTTCCGTAAGCGTTTATTTCCCGATGATGACATTTGAAGGTGCCTGGCTTCTCACTTTTTACGCATAGTGAACGTTCTTTCGGTATTAACGGCAATGCAGAATTATGCACATTTTTACGACAGTTGTTGCAAAACGACGTAAACTGAAACAACAGTGTTCACGACGAGTAAATAAATGTAAACATCTCAAGATTGGATTAACATAAAATATATACGCTCTCAAAACGAAGTGGTCTGAGGCATAAACTTAATGGCGTGCTGTTCGGGAAATGGGTGCCATATGTACACATTAGTACACCTAGTTTCCACTACATGAGCGAGTAGCGCTGTAAACGCGCATCACGTGACTAGGCGGCACGCGAAATTGAAGTAGCAAGTATCTGAATCGCACGCACAAGTCATCAAAGCTGGATCGTGCCTGCATTAAAATGTGTAGGTCCCCTTTCCCCGATTAGATAACTGGGGCAGCTTAGAGACACGAAAGTTGCAAAAGTGGCATCCCCCTGCAACCGGCCATTTGTCACGCGAAATTGTTGTTACTGTCAGAATAACTAAATGTTTAAATGTCTGTAAATCTATCGGACCAAACTGCGTGGTCATCAGTCCGTAGCTTAAAAACTCCTTAAGCCTAAGTAAACTAACCTAAGGACAACACACACCCATGCCCCAGGGAGGACTCGAACCTCCACGGCGAGCAACCGCGCGCTCCGCAGCGAGACGCTTTAGACCGCTCGGCTACTCCACCGCGGCTCAGAATAACGAAGAGGTATTTTCGAGGCGAAATGTTTTCTGGATACGTGGAATGCAGCTTTGCACAACCGAGGTATCCAACAAGCCAATCAATCGTCAAAAGGGGGGGGGGGGGGTGCTAATTGAAGGACACCCTGGTAGAGCATCTATATCGTATCTGTAATCTGAAAATATCTCCGGAAAAGCACAATTTAACACGTTCGCTGCGGTCACCAGTGCGGGCTGCTAACGCTCTAGCCGGACGCATGTAAGCGCGTGCCTTGAAGTACTGACAGCTACCACCACCTGAAGATGTCGAACAGTTAGGTCGACGAAATATTGTGGGAGATTAACAATGTCATCCGGCGGCAAACCCGCAAAGTGTATTGTATAGGGGATGTTTTAATAGCAAACCACTAAAGACGAAAACACACAACTGCAGACAGGAAAATGTTACGTGACGTTTATTGCTGGCCTGTACTAACACGAGTGCACAGCCAAACTAACTGAACTGAGTACTCGGCTAGCGCGCCGCTTATAAGCGTCGGCAGCTCTGGCGTGTTGATCGAGGAAACGCTTATAAGCGTCAGCCGCAGCAAACGTGTTGAACGATTTTCCATGTTAATCTCGAATCCTGCGGCGAAATGAAGAAAAACTTATAAAAACATCGTAGACCCGCTTAATGAGGCGCAGAAATGAGTATACCAGCAGTGGCGGCGGCAGGCGTCACAGCACAGACGTGCTTCACGACCAGACTTGACGACCCTAGCAGCTGCCTGCGAATGAATCACCGCGCTGCTGCAGCATTCCCTTCTTGCAGCAGGCTGCGGGGAAGAAGAAGGCAAGAGTTTGCCGGTCTCGGCAGGCTCTGTTTCAGACATACAGCAAAAAGAAATGACATGAGGATGGTCGACGCATGACACCTGAAGGCAAAGCCCTGAAGAACAGAGATACTGAGGATTGGCACGAAGAAAATACCCCTGGGAAACAAAATCCCTCACTCACTTGTCATTTATCACAGATGTCCACGATTATAACAGTAACACTAGATATATACGCTGTGGCGGCTGGTGCTTCAGATCACTGGGGGTTCACTTCTTTGAACGCCGGATCTTGACAGGGCCCCTCCCCGTTCGGCGCCCAAAGAGACAATTTGGCGCACCCCTGCGAGTGGCACCGAGGAAAGGCGCCCCAGTTTGCCCCCTCTCCCTTTAATTTTCGTTAAAAATATCTGCAGAATGTCTTACCTCGGATTGTTTGCACTTGCATCAACTAGAGCTGTGGCGTCGGCCTACCAAGCTTATTTATTTCACACTTTTGTTCCAGACTTAAAGTTGAGTAATTTGTTTCTAAAAGATACTGAACGTTGTTCATTTTTCTTTGATAATAAACACCAAGAACACGAACACTAAAACACAGTACGTAACTGATTACTCTGTTAAGTAACTAACAAAATGAATCCATTATGATGAAGAGACAAGATACATTCGTGTCATGTGACACTATAAGCAGCACCCCCTCGTAACCTTAAACATGTGCAAAGGCTGCTCTCCCCCACATCTTTTCTAACAGTTAAATATTTGTTACAAAGTCATTTTGTTCTCGTACCTATAAAAAAGAAAATTGGGATTAAAAAATATTGCTTGCAGTCAGTCTCAAACCCACTACCTTCAAGGGCGCAACACGACGCCCATAACAACACAGCTATTCATGATGCATGGAGAGTAGTGACTTCAACATTATACATGATCGGATCTTCTCAAGGCTTTTACAGATGATGCGTGTTTAATTTATAGTTATAACATATTTTACCAAATGTAACGAGTTTTTGATGAATCTTCAATGCGTCAAAATGTATATGAAGGGCAGATTTTGGCTTCTTGGAGGGTTTCCTCATGCACAAGGTGAGGTGCGCAGTAGCTCCATTGTTTTGCTTTGGGACCATTCGTGTGTAAACCGCCAGTGCTTGAATAACCAGTAGCTGGTCTCTCTACCAACTACAACGCCAGTGTTAAAAGCGGCATTTCCCCTCATCCCTCCCTGCTGCGGGAGTGCCCGTATGACGACTCCAGGGGGTTCAGATGAGAATTTAAACCTCAGCCGTGCATGCACATTGCAACGCTGTGGTCCAACCACCTATATTAAGCGACCACACTGCGACTCGTATACATGCTGTGCCCACGCCGTAAAATGTTTCTCATGTGATAAAAATACTTTGAATGTGCATATAAAATGATCTGGTAGAAGAATGATACAAAGGATGATAGTTTTAAAACACTTTTTATTATATCTGTTTAATCAATTATTTTCTCGACGAGCTTTTTTTCCAGGTTTCACTAAACCAGTGAACACATACAACGTGCTGTCACTGTAAATACTTTATCAATTAACCCAAATACTGGTAAGGTACACTATTTTGTTTCTGTCGCTTGCACCATGCGCAACACAGGCAGCTTGCTTGCCTACATGGGACACTGTTATTAGTAACTATTTATTTGACATAAATACTGCATCTCTGAACATAAACAAAATCATCAGAATAG
This sequence comes from Locusta migratoria, assembly GCA_026315105.1. Classification (NCBI taxonomy): domain Eukaryota; kingdom Metazoa; phylum Arthropoda; class Insecta; order Orthoptera; family Acrididae; genus Locusta; species Locusta migratoria. The sequence goes on from CM048753.1 coordinate 43,269,795, forward strand.
ATGAGGAATAAAACATAAAAAAAGCTGAAACTCTTGGGGAAAATGTGTGGGGAAGTGAAGTACTAATATTTCATTTGCTGAGAATGCAATTCGTCGTCATGTTTATCATAGCAGAAAAGAAAATCTGACAACTGTTAAAGATTCAGGTCTTTTCCAACAAAGTCACACACATAATCAAAGATTTTACTATGGCAGTTGGGATGATTATTTATTTAAATAAATACAGGGGTAAATAGATACAAAACAAAAATATTCTTTGGAAATTTCTGATGTTTTAATAAGTTTTAACAACAACTTATCCAAGTTTGTTACAGGAATTTACACCATAGACAATAAATATGAAATTTTTACTATATAATTTCTGTAATATGGAATCACTTATTCCCTCTTTCATTAGGGAGTGCCCATCTAAGAAAAGTTTGTTCACTGCAATGAAGACACAGAAATTCTATATTTTTTATACTACAAATAAGTAGCAGCCTGGGAAAAATTAAAAAATAGGCAAAATATAAATATTGTGATTCTTTTATCATAACGAAACCACAAGAGGGCCATAACACAACATATGTAACTGAAATTCTGGTGTTACAATACGCTAACATAGGGCCCATTTGGAGTTAAAAAAAAAAGTTTGACAACTTCAATGACAGAAAAGTTGTTTGAATATCAAAAACTCAGTAACATCATCAGGAAATACATTTGTGTTAACTGTCAGTTGTTGTTGTGGTCTTCAGTCCGAAGACTGCTTTGATGCAGCTATCCATGGTACCATGTCCTGTGCAAGACTCTTCATCTGAGAATACGAACAGCAACCTACATCCTTTTGAATATGCTTACTATATTTTTCCCTCAGTCTCCCTCTAAGACTTTTACCCAATACTCTTCCTTCTAATGCTAAGTTGATGATTCCCTGGTCTCTCAGAATGTGTCTCACCAACCCACTCCCTTCTCTTAGTCACGATATGCCAGAAACATCTTTTCTCCCCAATTCTGTTGAGCACCTCCTCCTTAGTTACATGATCTACCCATCTAATTTTCATCATTTATCTGTAGCATCACATTTCGAAAGCTTCTATCATCTTTTTGTCTGAACTCCTTGTCATCCACATTTCACTCCCATACAATGCTACACTCCAGACAAAAGCTTTCAGAAAGACTCCCTAACATTTAAACTAATATTGAATGTCAAAAAATTTATCTTCTTCAGAAATAATTTTCTTCTGTTGCCATTCTGCATTTTATATCTTATTTACTTCGGCCATCAGAAGTTATCTTGCTACGCAAATAACAAAACTCATCTACTACTTTTATATTCACATTACCTAATCTAATTCCTTCAGGACCCCTGTTTTTTTGACACTACATTCCATTACCTTTGTTTTACTCTTGTTTATGTTCATTTTATACCTTCCTTTCAAGACACTGTCCATTCCGTTTAATTACTCTTCCAAGTCCTTTGCTGACAGAATTACTATGTCATCGGCAAACCACAAGCTTTTTATTCCCTCTCCTTGGACTTTAATTCTCGCTCCAAACGTCTCCTTGCGTTCCTTCACAGTTTTCTCAGTGTGCACATTGAACAACACTGTGGAAAGACTACAGCCCTGTCTTACACCCTTCCCATCCACTGCAACCCCTTCATGAAACTTTGACTCTAATAATCGCTGTCTGGTACAAGTTGAATGTAACTCTTGATTCCTGTATTTTACCCCTGCTACCTTCATAATTTGGAAGAGTGTATTCCAGTCAACATTGTCAAAAGCTTTCTCCAGAACTAAAAATATAGGTTTCCTTTTACTTAACCCATCTTCTAAGATAAGTTATAATGTCAGTAATGCCTCCCATGGTCCTACATTTCTCCTAAATCGAAACTGATCTTCCCCAAGATCTGATTACACCAGTTTTTCCACTCATCTGTAAATAATTCGTGTTAGTATTTTGCAACAATGACTTGTTAAACTGATGGTTCTATAATTTTTGCATTTGTCTGCACTTGCTCTCTTATTCTTCTTTATGTTTGAGGGTATTTCGACCTGTCTCATACATCTTGTATATCAGGTGGACCAATTTCTCCATGACTGGCTCTCCTAATGATGATAACAGTTCAGACAGAACATCATCTACTCCAGGGGCCTTGTTTCTTCTCAAATTTATTAGTGATCTGTCAAATTCTTCTGGCAGTATATTATGTCCTACCTCATCTTCCTCTAGGTCATCTTCAATTTCTAGAATACTGCCTTCAAGTTTATTTCCTTTGCAAAGGCTTTCTATATATTCCTCCCACCTTTCCCTTCTTTGCGTTGTACTGGTTTTCCATCTCAGTTCTTGATATTCATACTACTGCCTTTCTTGTCTCCAAATGTGTGTCTTTTTTCCTGCAGGCAGTATCTATCTTTCCCCTCGTCGTATATTCTTCTACAGTCTTGCATTTCTCCTCTAGCCACTCCTGCTTAGGCAGTCTGCACTCTCTGTATTTTCTCATTTCATTAATTAAGTTAAATATCTCCTGTGTTATCCAAGAATTTCTATTAGGTATTGTCTTTCTGCCTATATAATTCTCTCTGGCCCTCACTTACACTATCTCTGAGCTACCCATTCTTCTTCTACTGTATTACTTTCCCCCGTTTCAGTCAATTCTTGCCTAATACTCCCTCTGAAACTCTCATCCACCTATAGTTCCTTTAATTTGTCCAGATTCCATCTCCTTCATTTTCTACCGTTTTGCAGTCTCTTCCATTTTAATCTATAGTTCATAACCAATAAGTTATGGTTTGAGTCTGTATCTGCCCCTGAATATGCCTTATTGTTCAAAACATGGTTTCCAAACCTTTGCCTTACCACTATAAAGTCAATCTGGTATCTCCCAGTGTCTCGTGGTCTCTTCCACACACACAACCTTCTATCATCATCTTAACAATCAGCTTCAGTAAATAAGATATAAAGCCATTCTTCAAGAATACATGAGTGCAAGTTCCGTGTTTATACAGGAGTAGTTGGTGTGTTTGTAAGGGTAGAATGAAATGTGAGGTGATGCAGGACATGGCAACTGTGCATCGTGCCTACAAATGATCTCAAAGAACTGTCAGTCCTAAAGGAATTCTGAACATACCAAGTTGCCTTGTGGGCTGCTTCTCATTCACTTTTAAGTTAAAATGGTGTTTGAGACTGTTGTTTTGTCTGCTTTATTTTGTACCCATGTAGGCAGCTTTCTTTTATTGTATTGGATATTGATAGTGTATCTTTTAGTGCTCCAATTCTTTTGTTGAAGGCTAGCATTCAGTCCCATAAGGGGCAAATGGAAACATTTCAACCTGAACCTGTTTGGAATTTTGTTGTCACAGTGTACATCAGTCACAGAAAGTTATTTGAATCACATGCTGCTTATGAAGTTCAGAGATTTCTGCCTCACGATATCCATCAGCAGCAACTGTTGGGCTGAGGTACTCAACAGTCCTTGTTATTGGGAGGTCGACAACGATTCTGATGGTAACAGTCAATTAGATTTGTCTTTAGGTGTTGTGGTATTGTTGAGCTGCAGAACAACTTCTGCCAGGGAGGTCAGGAACATGTAGCACATAATCAGCATACAGTAATGGCCAGTTAGTGTTTTTTTTTTTTTTTTTTTTTTTTTTTTTTTTTTTTTTTTTTTTTTTTTTTTTTTTTTCCTCTCTTTCTTTCTTCCATTTATGAAGTGAGTCACTTTTTTCATTAGGAAAAGAGGAATGACATAGTTGTGCAGGTAACCGGAAACCTACTGTATATTATTATTATTATTATACCTTGGCAATTTACTATAATTCCTAACAGTTTAAAGTGCAGTTTTTTTTTGTTACTTTATTCACATACATCTAAACAGAACCATTTTGTACCTGATAACTCCACACTTATGAGGTTACAAGAGAGTGGGATGGGGTGGAGAGAGGAAGGGGTAGAAGAAAAGATCTGAAAATCAATTTTCTGTGGTCTTGCAAAAATCATTTCTGTTGATAATCATTCATTAACTATATAGAGTCATCACTGTTTTCATTCTTCTTGGCAGTCACTTAATAGCTGATCGTATAGCCATGATTCTGGATTCGAGTCCATGTGTGGAATATACTGTGATCTAGTTCTGTAAGTGCAGACATTAGAAGTACTTGATTAGTAAAGTGCTGCATATTTTACAAACATATGGTAACACATGATGTCACTATATTGCCAGTCATCACTGCATGACTGTGATACACTTGGTTTCTACCGCAGAAAGATTCAGCTTACCATGTTTACATCCACATGGATTGTTCTCACTACTGCTCTGTGGCTACAAATATTCAATGAGAATGTCTCTTCAGGCAATTGTATTATGTTGATATTCTGTGAACCTCGGTTCACATTTACTAAATCAACATATATATATTTCACTAATGGTTTCTATGAGGACCATCATTAGGTGACTGCATCCAATGTAAAAGTCAAAGTGTAACAATGCATCTAAAAACCATGAAGAACAATACATAACATAATACTAAGAAGAATATTTCCTATAGAAACAGTTTTCACATCAAACGAGTAATTTGCAGTTATAAATAACAGGTTGACAGCATGATAACTACAATGCACAGTTAGCTCAACAATTACACTGAAAATGCAATTGTTTGACTTGACTTCGGAGTGGAAGAAGATACTGGCCACAATTTTTGGTTGCCTACTACAATACCACTAAAATATATAGACTAATACAACAGAAGATGTGTCATTATGCAAACAATCTCTTATTATTAGTTAGAAAAATCTAGTATCTTCATAATTAGTATGCCATTGGTAATGATATCTGTGCTCTGGTGAGGGGAGAATACTACTTATCACATGCATCCCAAGCATCACATATTCACCTGGATGTAGTAAGCAGCTCAAAGTAAGGAGAATCCACACTGGAGAAATGGTTGTGTGTACATTAAACTCGAACAGACCACACAATTAATTTCAGAAAATGGGTAAAAGTACCTAAAGGTAATAAATGAACTTTGACACCCATATGAATTGTCAGAAAACAGTTGTGATCATACATATGGCATTGTAAAATAATCTCAGTTACTAATTTAAATGTAGTTTTATTTTTCTACAGCATAACTTACTTGAGTTTATCTACAGTTCAGTATAGTAGGGTTTTTGCTTGGCACAATAGAACCTACAGAAGTTATAAACATTGTCAAGATTAGTGTTACAACAAACCAGGAATGAGTAAGCCTACTTTCAAAATTTCTCCAAAGTATTCCACATGGAGAGACATGCAAAGGATAGGGTAGTGTCTAGAGCTGCATCAAGTCAGCCTTTGGAATGAAGACAACAACAAAAAATGTCAAAATGAACGCACATCCTTCACCATTAAATGTCACACAGTGTGAATAATTTATTGGGAGTAATATAGATGAATGTGTGTGTCAATAAGTCAAGCCCTAATTTGTCAACTAACTTCTATTATACTTTTTGGAAACAGTGGTGACTTCTATTTCATTGTGATACTCAGCATCAAAGCCCGTTTTCATTCTAATGCAGAATTAGAGATACATCTGCATTCTCCCCTAAAAACAAACTATTTCATTGACAAAAGATAGGCAGTTACAGCTGTCATATTACCAAATCATAATACCAGCTGTCATTTCCACACAAAAAATAAAGCAGCCACAAATCACAAAATAAAGCCATCATTACTGCAATGTTACACAATAGCTGTCATAGAACCAAAAAATTATTTTCCTGTACTAAGTGATATTTACTTCACTTGTAACCTGGATATATACTGCATGGTCTTGTTTTTGTCTATAATAATATGACTCTCTCTCTCTCTCTCTCTCTCTCTCTCCTCTCTCTCTCTCTCTCTCTCTCTCTCTCTCTCTCTCTCTCTCTCTCTCACACACACACACACACACACACACACACACACACACACAGAGAGAGAGAGAGAGAGAGAGAGAGAGAGAGAGGAGAGAGAGAGAGAGAGAGAGAGAGAGAGAGAGAGAATGCAAAATTTACTGTTTGCCACTCATATTACCCTAAATGTATTTCTTATGTGATGGGTACATTACTCCGTGATACATGTGTAGGAAGTAATGGGAAAATGTTTCTGAAATTTCGGATGTAATATGATCAAATGAATTTCTATAGCAGTAAAAATAGTCAACTGAACTGACTGACACCGATGTCAGCTTCATCCCATTATGTGATATGTTGAGTGAATGTGTGTGCATAACATTAAAAATATTTCTTTTGGTTCTATATTGGTTTTCTGTGTGTAGGTTGTGGGTGAGATTTATCTGTAGTAAATAACCAACTCTAGATTAGGTTGAAAGATGACAGTCAGTCTGTCTGTCTATGAGTTGGCAAAACAGTATCAAACCCTATAGTAAATTCTGATGGCAAAACAGTCACCATCCGAGCTTGTGTATGTAACCTTGTGAATGTAAATGATTAGTCACAACTTATCCAAGACAAGTGAGACCATGACAACTGTTCATTTCAATTCAACAATATCTTATCTGAAACATTACTGTTAATTGCTTATTTACTGCATAACATTAATTCCAATTTCCAATGTCATCCTATTAATTTGTGCAGTACTAGAGAATCCTCTTTATGGGTTTATATATAATATTCCCTCTTCAATTCTTCACTCAATCAGTGCAACATGATAAAATCCTGCATGTCCTTGGGCCACTCCCAACCCACAGTGTTACTGACAAGGAATACATTCACAAACCCAAGAAAAATTGTCCTGCCATTATAAAAATATTCAATACTTTTCAAGACTGGAATCTTGCATTGTCAAACACCAAATAATTTGAAATAACTGGAGCATCATAAATGACTGCAGCTTTGTTTCATACACCCATCCTCCAAACTACACAGTCATCTGCAACAGTGCACATAGATGAAAACGTCTTCAGTTTACAACCAATAATATGTGATGACAGTGTCATATCTTTGACAAGCAAGAGCTGATTACCTACAAGCATTCTTTGACTTTCAAACTGCCACTAAATCGTTGCATTGTCCATGACAGAAGATTGAAAAAAAAATTGTTAACTTCTATTAGTTCTGAAAAATTTCTCAGTTAATGGTATGCTGCTCTGTGTACCGTTTTTTCACTCAGTTTACAATAGTACCGAATGTTGCACATCATGTATGTTGTACATGAAGCCATTAGATCAAATGTGAAAGTTTAGTTACAAGCATTTAATGTTCTATACTAATGACTGACTAGATTATGTCCTTAAAGAGACTCTGGAACAGAGGATTAAACTAGGTAAACACCAGTCTTGTCAACAGCTAGATGAATAGATACTATTCAAGGCCCAAGCACACATTTAGATATCAGTACATTTACTGGCTGCATCAGAAGCACAATTATAGGATTTACTGCACAGCTTAAAAAGAAATTCACCGCGAAAGGGGGGGAGAGCTTTTACACTTCGATTTTCGTACGTACTGCACAATTCCGCACGCGAAATATGTGGAAGTTTCGATGACACCATTATCAGTGATATATAGTTCTAACCCTTGGCCCAACATAACAGCTGATTTGTAAATATGGTTAGTTTACTAATTTGTTAAAAATACTGCAAACTTACTGCTTGTCGCGATCTTCCATAACTATTTCAGATGAAACCATAAGGACTGCAGAACATTTATCAGTTCAGCAAAATATGATCTGAAAGGAAAAGCAGAAACTAAGCAAGACTATTAACTCATGGACATCGAGAGGATTCAGACTTTATCACTTTTTGTCTCTGATACTTAAGACTGATTAGACGTCAAGAACTATAACAAATTTTGCCGCATGATGTCATGAGAAAATGGCGAGAAAGTTGACTCATGTTGACAATTATTCAACACCTTTTGTATTAAGAAGATGGAAATGATGCTTCTTTGTTACTACATGCAGCTATATTTCACCTACGGCCACTGCAAACGCTTATAGTTGGCAACAATTTTAACTAAATGCATTCCATGCAACTTACCTGACAGTTCACTGGCACTACTTGTTCACACTTTTGCACGTCTGCTGCTGCACTCTGTCGACTGTCACACAAACAAAAGCTTCACACGCCTGTGAGAATCGATAATCACGTCGTCTAAATTAACGTCGATCTCTCGAGAAAATATAATAAAATGCCTTTCGAAAGGGAGATAGTTTGTAGTTATATTGACGTTATCATTACGTGACAACGATCGGATTTTTAAAGAGTATTTTTAAAATCGTGACACAGACTCATTAACGTACATAATTCTGTCCATGACAGAATATTATATTGGACAGCACAAAAAAAGTTTCATGAAAGAGGTTAACACACACACACACACACACACACTCCAGCTGGCACTTAATTTAGCGAAATATATTATGAAAAATCAGTAGAGAGAGAGAATTCGATAGAAATATATCCATACTACATTAAAACACTTCAACGAAGTCTGGTTGAGGGTGACAGAAGCACATACCGTGACACAATTGTACGAGTATTTCCAGGAGGGAAGACTAGTAGACTTCTGTTTGCTTATCAGCATTTTTTCTAGCAACATACTGTTATAACACATACTGATCACTGAAGTAACCTGATTAATAGTGTAGCCTACTGCCCTCAAGACACCAGAAGAAACACCAAAGCACTACAGTACCTACATCAGTGAAACTTCAAACATGTACACCATTATCAACACCAAGACAGAATATAAACATTATTTTGGAATGATACATGGAAGATATCTGTAAGTCACCCAAAGCTGTCAGCAACAGTTTTCTTAAATGTTCTGAAATTTCAAGTTTTTTGTGGGTTAATTGGAGTGTTTCTAGGTCATATTTTAGCAAACATTTTTGAATGTCAATCGCATGTCTTTTGTAGGCACTGGAATACAAGATTACACTAATTACAACACACACAAGGCTTTCAATATATGTAGATTTTTCATGTATACAGCTTCATTGAAAAAAAAGGGGAAAAAAACTATGATCCACTTTTCTTGTCAAGTGAAGCCTTTACATGTATTACATGGACACTAAAGCTCATGCCATTAAGAGTTCACTGATGGCAAATCACGGGATATAGAAAAACTGAAAAAATGGTAACATTAAAATAGTAAGCACTTAATACACTGCAGATCATAACTATTAACAAAGATGGTAAAGGGTCACCAGGTGGTGAAATTTCTCATACTGTCAATAGAAACCCAGAGTATGAGACAGCAATTCCACCTTTCCAAACTACATGTTCATATGGAAGGAAATGATGATGCTATTTCAGTACCTTCTTGAATGGATCATTTTGTTACCGCTTCATTGTTAACCAAAAATTTTAACTCTGAAATTACAGATTATCTAAAAAATTGAAACAGTGTCTATGCACAAGAATTTGGGTAAAATTTGGAAGGTATGAGAGAGGAGTTGGAAGATTGTCATTGTGATATATGTCTCTCGGATAATACAGTCAATAGAGTATTGTGCTACTTATTTTATTTTATTTATTTATTTTCATGTTCCATGGAACATTGACATGAATGTATCGCTAGGATGTAGAACATGTCACATTGATAACTATATGAAAATGATCATGTGTTTAAGTAACAACACAGATTACCCATGTGAAATCAGATAAAAACACAGATGATAATAATACAATAATGACACAGTATGATTACACTAAAAATTAAGGTTCAATTCACATAAAAGTATTCTAGAAACTAGTGATATGTGAATACTGCATAATCAGTTCTGTTAGTAATGCTTAAATTAAATACATTTCAAGATGTGCTACACATTATCATAGAATTCCAGTAAAGAATAGAAAGAATTCTCCAGGAGATAAAGTTTTAACTGTTTTTTAAGTTAGTTAAATCCTCAATTGATTATTTGATATGGACTGGCAGTTTACTGAATATTTTTATGACTGAATAATGATATTCTTAGATTCTCTTGATCTTTGTGGAGATCTTGTTTCTTTCTCATGTTGTGATCATGTTATGAACTATATATTTTGTAAATTATATTATTATTGTTCACATTAGTGACAAAATGTATTGGCATGGAAAGATGGGGATCCCCAGCTGTTTGATTTCTGCGAGAGCATGTAGGATGCACTCTACGTGTAATTTTGATAACCCTCTTCTGTACAACAAAAACTTGTTTTGCTCATGACTGATTTCCCCAGAATACAATGCTTCTTTTCATAAATGAATATAAATAATAATTGTATGCAGCTTTCATTGTTTCCAGTTCAGATAGCTATTAAGAAAGAGTCATGTTGAAAATTACAGGTGGTCTGGAAATCGAAGGCTGGTCATTAATAGAGCACAACATTTCAAACTTAGAACACGTGTATTGCTATCAAAAGCATACACTCAGAACAGACGAACTCCTGATTAAGAGTTCTCAGCTATATATAAATAGAAAGAATTTTCTGGAACATACAAGTACATCAAACATAAGAAACATGGAGAACATTCTAGAAATAGTAACTACAAAGAAATAAATTTTTCTCTGCCATTGGTGGGATTTGAACCAGCCAGAGGCCGCCAGCACAGCAATCTGTGACGCTAACCATTGCACCATGTGTTCCATTGGTAGAATCGTAGCATTGCTCCCCTTCCTGAAAAAAACAGTGACTCACTGTTAGGTTCCCTCTGCAGCCAGCTGCAGTGTCCTGGACCTTGATCTTGTCTTGAGTCCTCTGTATGGCAGTTACGAAGAATCTTTCCATTCTGTCTGCACATCTTCCTTGCTGTGATGATGACCGGCAAGAGACCCTCCTCTCATGGCTTTATCATTATCATCATGGTTTTCAGAGTCCTTGAACAAGAAGCCATTTCTATCTATCTGCTCTTCAGGATTTGTGGTAAGGCTTCATACGGAGGACGTGAACAATGTTTCTTCAGTTTTGATGACGGCTCATAATCCTCAGTTTTGTATGTGAAGTCTGATAGATGGTGCATGTTATGAAACAGACCAAAGTACTGCTTCAGTAACTTTTCTGATAGCTCAAGTTTCCGTACTGGGGTAAAAATCCATACCAGATCTCCTGGGTTATACACAAAAGGTTGTTGCTTGTTGTCGTACCACTGACGGTCCTTCTCCTGGGTGACCAGTGTCCATATGCAAGCCAGCTGTCTTGCTTCTTTTACCCTGGTGATGAGCTGTTTCACATAGTCATCCTGAGTGACGTCTTGGCTCCATGACCAGAGAGCAGGAAAAACAGTGTGGTGTCTTGCCTTGCTGTATTATAAGCAAATGTCACAACTAGCAGTATTGTTCCTAATCCTTCTGCTTGACATCAACAGCATACCTGCTAATGTCTAGTTAAAACATTCTGTAATACCATTTGTCTGAGGATTGTAAGCATTTGTTGTTCTGTGGACAGCACCGCAACATGACATTACCTCTGATACTAGTTTTGAATGGAATACTTTTCCACAATCAATATCATCACATGTGCTGCACCATGCTTCAAAATAATGTCTTCTACTAGGAATTTTGTGATCTCTGGAGCTTTTGCAGTTAGCACAGGTTTGGTCACAGCATAGCACGTGAGGTAGTCAGTGCAGACTGCTATCCACCATTTACCAGTTGCCGACTTTGAGAACCTACCTAAGAGGTTGATTCCAATCCAGTGGAATGGAGCTGCTGCAGGTGGAATCGGTACCAGATGCCCTGGAGGTAATTGTGGCATCTACCTCTGGCACTCCTTACAGTGATACACATAGTGCTTGACAACTTGGTAGATACCTTGCCAGTAATACCTGTGTCTCATTCTGTCTAGGATCTTCACAAATCCCAGATGCCCGGATATTGGAGAATCTTGAAAATACTTAAGAATAGCTGACCAGAAATGAGCTGGGATGACCAGTAGCCATTTAGGGCCCAGTGGATCGTAGTTGCTCATATACAATGTTCAATTTATAAGTTGAAACTCTCGTTTGGTCAGTCCTCCTTTCTCCGAGGCCTCTGTGGTTTGTAACAATGCTGAATCTTCCCCCTGTTCACCTAATTCAGTAAGGGCAAAATTTCACCCATGTTCCATTAATGGATTCTTCTAAAGACAGTCAGTGTCCTTGTGTTGGTGCCTGTTTTTGAATACCACTGTGGCCACGTATTATTGGAGTCTTAATGCCCATCTTACTAGTTGACCTGTCGGATCTTTCAAGCTAGTCAGCCAATGTAAAGAATGGTGGTCTGTCATGACGGTGAATGGTTTGCCGAATAAATACGGCCAGGCCGTGGCGGACTGACCAAGCGAATTGAGGCGCTATGCTCTGATGCGTGAGGCTGTTCCCCATCGGGGGTTCGAATCTTCCCTCAGTCAAGGATGTTTGTGTTGTCTTTGGTATAAGTTAGTTCATAAGTAGTTTGTAAGTTTTGGGTTGCAGTGGAGTGGCCAAGTGCATTGAGGCACTATGCTACGATTTGCGAGGCCGTTCCTCGTCAGGGGTTCGAATCCCCCCTCTGGCATGGATGTTTGTGTTGCCTTAGTATAAGGTAGTTCATAAGTATTTTGTAAGTTTAGGGACTGATGACCCCACAGTTAAGTCCCATGTTGTTGTTGTTGTTGTGGTCTTCAGTTCGCAGACTGGTTTGATGCAGCTCTCCACGCTACCCTGCCCTGTGCAAGTCTCTTCATTTGAGAATACATTCAGCAACCTACATCCTTTTGAATCTGCTTACTATATTTGTCCCTCGGTCTCCCTCTAAGACTTTTACCCCATACTCTTCCTTCTAATGCTAAGTTGATGATTCCCTGGTGGCTCAGAATGTGTCCAACCAATCTGTCCCTTCTCTTAGTCAGGATATGCCAGAAACTCCTTTTCTCCCTGATTTGGTTAAGCACTTCCTCATTAGTTACGTGATCTACCAATATAATTTTCATCATTCATCTGTACTACCACATTTCAAAAGCTTCTATCATCTTTTTATCTGAACTCCTTATTGTCCATGTTTCACTCCCATGCTACACTCCAGACAAATGCTTTCATAAAGGACTTCCTAACATTAATTTAAATGTTGGATGTTAACAAGTTTCGCTTCTTTAGAAATGCTTTTCTTCCCATAGCCATTCTGTATTTTATAACTTATTTACTTCTGCCATCAGAAGTTATCTTGCTACCCAAATAACAAAATACATCTACTACTTCTATTGTCTCATTACCTAATCTAATTCCTTCAGCTTCGCCTGATTTTCTGACATTGCATTCCATTACCTTCGTTTTACTCTTGTTAATGTTATTCTTATATCTTTCTTTCAAGACACTGTCCATTCCATTCAATTGCTCTTCCAGATCTTTTGCGGTCTCTGACAGAATTAGTATGTCATCGGCAAACCGCAGTGTTTTTATTTCTTTTCCCTGCACTTTAATGCTCTCTCCAAATTTCTCCCTCCATTCCTTCACTGCCTGCTCAATGTACAGATTGAACAATATTGGGGAAAGGCTACAACCCTGTCTTACTCCCTTCCCAGCCTCTGCGTCCCTTTCTTGCCCTTTGACTCTAATAACCGCAGACTGGTTTTTGTGTAGGTTGAATACAACTCTTCGCTCCCTATATTTTACCCCTGCTACTTTCAGAATTTGGAAAAGTGTATACCAGTCTACATTGTCAAAAGCTTTCTCCAAATCGACAAATGCTAAAAACCTAGGTTTCCCTTTCCTTAGCCTATCTTCTAACGTAAGTCGTAATGTGAGTATTGCCTCTCGTTTTCCTACATTTCTCCTAAATCCAAACTGATCTTCCCCAAGGTCGAATTCCACAAGTTTTTCCATTCGTCTGTAAATAATTCGTTTTAGTATTTTGCAACCATGACATCTTAAACTGATAGTTATGTAATTTTCACACTTGTCCGCACCTGCTTTCTTTGGAATTGGAATTACGATATTCTTCTTGAAGTTGGAGGGTATTTCCCCTGTATCATACATCTTGCATACCAAGTGATACAATTTTTTCACAGCTGGATCTCCTAATGATATCAGCAATTCAGATGGAATATCATCTACTCCAGGGGCCTTGTTTCGACTCAAGTCCTTCAACGCTCTGTCAAATTCTTCTCACAGTATCATATCACCTATCTCATCTTTCTCCACTTCATCTTCCATTTCTAGAATACTGCCTTCAAGTTTATTTTCTTTGTATAGGCCCTCTAAATATTCCTTCCACAGTTCAACTTTCACCTCTTTGCTTAGTACTGGTTTTCCGTCTGAGTTCTTGATATTCATACAGCAGATTTTCTTGTTTCCAAATATCTCTTTTATTTTTCTGTAGGTGGTATCTATCTTTCCCCTAGTTATGCATTCTTCTATGGTTCTGCATTTGTCCTCTAGCCACTCCTGCATAGCCAGTCTGCACTTCCTGTCAATCTCATTTTTCAAATGTTTGTACTCTCTTTTCCTGTTTCTCTTTCTGAATTTTTATCAATTAAGTTCAGGGGATTTATATTAGGCTTTGTCCTTCTGCTGCCTTCACTACCCTATCTCTCAGAGCTACCCATTCCTCTACTGTGTTACTATCCCCCGCTTCAGCCAATCCTTGCCTAATGCTCCCTCTGAAATTCTCAACCACCTCCAGTTCCTTCAATTTGTCCAGGTTCCATCTCCTAACCTTTCTACCCTTCTGCAGTCTCTTAAGTTTTAATCTGCAGTTCATAACCAATAAGTTATGGTCAGAGTCTATATCTGCCCCTGAATATGTCTTACAGTTTAGAACCTGGTTTCTAAATCTATTCCTTACCATTAAAAAGTCAATCTGGTACCTTCCAGTGTCTCCTGATCTCTTCCACATATACAGCCTTCTGTCATGATGATTAAACCAAGTATTGGTGATCATTAAATTGTGCTCTTCGCAAAATTCTACCAAGTGATCTCCTCTTTCATTCCTTTTTCCCAGTCCATATTCATCTACTACATTTCCTTCTCTCACCTTTCCCAGTACTGAGTTCCAGTCCCCCATCACAATCAATTTTTTGTCTCTCTTAAATTTCTGAATTATTTATTTATCTCCTCATACCTTTTTTCAATACCCTCATCATCGGCCATGCTAGTTGGCATATAAACTTGCACTACAGTGGTAGGTGTTGGCTTCGTGTCTATCTTTACTACAATAATACGTTCACTATGCTGTTCATAGTAACTTACCCGCATTCCTATTTTCTTATGCATTATTAGACCTACTCCTGCGTTACCACCAACTGATTTTGTATTGATGACCCTGTACTCACCTGACCAGAAATCCTGTTCATCCTGCCACTGAACTTCACTAATCCCCACTATATCTAACCTCAACCTACCCATTTCCCTTTTTAAATTTTCTAATTTTGTATTGTCTTTCCTGATGACAACATCCTCCTGAGTAGTCCCCGCCTGGAGATCCGAATGGGGGACTATTTTACCTCCGAAATATTTTACCCGAGAGGATGCCATCATCATATGTTCATACAGTAGAGCTGCATGTCCTCGGGAAAAGTAATGGCTGTTGTTTCCCCTTGTTCAGCCGTTCGCAGTAACTGCATGGCAAAGCCATGTTAGCTGATGTTACAAGGCCAGCTCAGTCAATCATCCAGACTGTTGCCCCTGTAACTACTGAAAAGGCTGCTGCCCCTCTTCAGGAACCACACGTTTGTCTGGCCTCTCCACAGATAACCCTCCACTGTGGTTACACCTGTGGTACTCTATCTGTATCATGGAGGCATGCAAGCCACACCATCTCGGCAAAGTCTGTGGTTCATGGGGGTACGTTCCATAGCTTTACAAAGTCCCATAAGCTTTACAAACATTTGAAGATTTGAAATGCAGTTGGAACTTGTTGATAGTCCAAGTAACTGCGAGACATTCTTTCTTTGTTGTAGAGTAATTTATCTGAGACTTTGAAAGTACTCTTGCTGCATAGCTATCACCTTTCCAGCACCTTCCTGTATTAGTACAACCACTGCATAACTGCTAGCCTGAGTGTGAATTTCAGTTTCTGCATTTTTGTCGTATTAGGTTAAAATTGGTGTGAAAGTTTGAATTCGTTAAGTGCCAGGAAAGCTCTTTCTTTTGTCTCATCCCAGTAAAACTTTGAGTCTTCCTGCACAAGTTCTGGCAATGGATGTGCCTTGTTACAAAAACCTTTTATGAAATGCCAGTAGTATGAGCACAGCCCGAGAAAACTTCTCACATCACGAATATGCTGTGGATTTGGAAATTCTGTGACTGCCCTTACTTTATCTGGACGAAGATGGACACCATCTCTGTTGACTAGGAGCCCCAGGATTTTTCTCTCTTTGGTGACAGACACACTTCTTTGGGATGAGGTAGAGTCCTGCAGTGTCATCACACTTCAACACAGTTGATAGGCAGCTTAGATGTTCCAAAAAAGTGACAACATTGTAAAAATAAAGATTGCGGTACTGAGTACCACATGCGGGTATGTAGGTTACGTTAAAGAATGGGGTACCAGAGGGTTAAAAGAACAATGTGATATGTTGCAATTGATGTGCTGGGTCCCCAAATTAGTAAGTTTGAACCCAATCAAACACACCTGGGATGTGACTGAATACAGTGTCGAAGCAAAACTCCCCTCCCCTCCCCCCTCCATTCCTAAACTGCATCTCTTTTCAGACATTTAGTACTTACATGCTCCATAACGCCATGCTGTATCCATCCACACTGCCACCTTGCAACCTTCCTGTCCCCCCACCCCCCTAGAGGTGCAGAGTGTGATTCGGAGTGCAGTGATCAAAGATGATAGCTGTGTATCTCTGAAGTGTGCCTCATTGTTATAAGTGATACAATTTAAAATGGTGTTACTTGCAGGTTTATTTCAAAGCAGCACCATTCTTAATATTTCACATGCCAGTGTTTCCAAAATCAAGTTAAAACTCTTCAACTTAAGTGCTAAATACTGTTTTGAGATGTTTCAGAATGTGCCATACTTCATACTACTTTCTCCAGCTTTGGTAAACACAATTACCTTTATGTAATTGGTCTAAAATTCATAATCCCTAAACCCATTACTGCATATTTATCAGTGATATGCAGTGCAGTGCTACAGATAATCGGGACATGTTAAGATGTCGTGGAACATGGACGGATTATCTGCTGATTGCTATGGGATAGCTTAGGTTGATGAATTATGGAGTGCAACTACAATTATATTATCTAAATAAAGGATTACAATATGCTAGATGTTGCACTGTGTAATTTATACTAAGGTTATAATATGGTCAATAGTCCAGGAAAGGGCACAATCCAGTTAGGACAGCAAATTACATCCTGATGGTCCGCCTACTGCTCAATCTAGACAACAAGTGAAACCTTGCATCGTGAACACCTCCTGGTGGCACTTACGGACACTACATATGCATTGACATTGAGCATGACTGTCAGAGATCAGTAGTGACTAAGGTACATGGTACAGAATTCTTAGGCACTCTCACAGATAACAGGTTCCACTGGGAATACCACATCCAGCAAACACTGAAAGAACTTAGTTCAGTAACAATTGCCATCAGATAATCTCCAAAATCAGACACATCAGTCATGAAATCTGCCTATTTTGGCAACTTCCATTCCATTCAGTGATGTGCTATGGAATAATTTTCTGGAACAATTCACTGCTATCTTAAAAAAGCTTTGAAAATCTTTAAAAGGTCGTCTGAATTAAAGGTTGTCTGTTGTCTGAATCAAAAATCAGCATGAAGATGAATCTAGGTGGCTACCAAATTATATAAATGCAAGTGTTAAAAAGAGATAGATTCACTGTACTGCTGATAGTCAATTAGAAAAAGGACAAAAAATAGGACTAGCTTTTGGAACTGGTTCCTTCATTAGGTAGGAGAGAAGGGGAAAAATAGAATAGGGAACAGAAGGGGAAGGTTATTCATGACCTGGGCTTGAGGTGATAATGGGTGATGTCAGGATTGTCATGCCATGATGGACCTATGGAATATGCATCACAAGAAATAATTAAAAATGTTGTACACTAAACGGTGCTCAGATACATTGGATGAAATATTTTATACTAAATCAAATTATGGCTAGTGCCAATCTACTTACTTTCATAATATGGGGATTTCAAAATACATGAAAATATGAAAAGGTTCCTGATCTTCCTTTTACATTTATCAGCTGCTATTTTTATTTAACATTTGACTGAGTATTAGTTTTAACAAAAATATGCATTCCCAAGTCTGAATACCCTGATTTTAGTTATGATACATAACAACTAATAAGGACTGTTTTGGTTTGTTTCAGAGTATCTGGAGATTTCCTGCCTACATTAGGGTAGTGAATTTCACATTTCATTCACCAAACACTATTAAGAACAAAATGCTTTGCCAAGAGTCTGAAAATCCAAGGGTCATAGCCATATTAATTCATAATACGTTCCAGGGATTTTTCATTTATTATGTCTTTCTATAATTGCTAATAATTATGTATTAACACTTTTGCTGTGGCTGACGCAATCCTACAGTGAGCGCGGACGCTTATAAGCGTCAACCGCAGCGAAAGTGTTGAGAAAATTTTATTAAATAGATACAAGTCATGCAAATGGCTACAATCATATTTTTGTTACATTCAGAAAGTGATAGAGTTTCTATCACTGTGCTATGATTTGAGTCATCCAAAGGAAAGTTCTGGTGCTCTCTCTCTCTCTCTCTCTCTCCTCTTTCCAGGATAAGCATTTTTATTTAACTGCTAACCAGTCCATTAGGTCTCTCGGCTAAAAAACTACTTAAGTAACTTATGAACACTTGAGAGAGGACTAGCTAAAACTGCCCTTTAAAAGTAACGAAGAAACGGATGACAATGTATGGACTTATCTCTCATATTATTTTTCACCCTGAAGGCACAAGTATCCATTACACATAGCAGAGCCTCATGCCCAATGCCGTGCACTCACTAGTGATCACAAACTCCACTCTGTTTAGTACAGTGTATCTTTGAATGGCATGCCTGTAATACTACAAGAGACATGGAACATTATGAACTCATGCTTAACATGGCATGTAAATGCAATCTCAAGTTAGTGAGATATAATCATTTTTAGCCTCAGTTACAGTTTATACTTCTTACAGTTCTACATGCTGTAGAGTTCTTGCAGAACCATTGCTATCACCATTATCAACAAAACTGCCTCATTGTCACTGCTGTCACTGTATCCACAAACTTATCATCACATCATCATCATGATTAGAAAACACTAGTAACAGTGATGCATCACCATCAAAATCTAATTTATCCATATCCTTATAAATTCTTCATCAATGAAACAAGTCATTTTTCACTGTTCACAAAGTTGTTCCATCTTATTGCTTAATGGTGCAGGCACCAACTTTAGCTAAATCCACAATTGTAGTATTACATAACAAAGGAAACATCACTCTTTATAGCAAAATACACAGTCAAAAATAAAAATTAGTACACCCTTTTGAGTTATCCAATTCACCCAAGATCTATTGCTGAAACAGTACAAATGAAGTACATTAAATATTACATTTACAGATCAGTAGCTCAAAAAAATCAAATGTTTGTAAATCTTTGGGACTTAACTACTCTGGTCATCAGTCCCTACTCATACAAACTACTTAAACTACAGCTCACACACTTTTTCGTGGCCCCTCTGTGATCGGCGGAACTCGGCTGAGTTCGTGTGTCTACGGAATGTTTATGCTCTCTACCAACCTTACCTCGTAATAGCAGTGTACACCGTATACACCGTCAATGTTTTGTTGATTTGCGCTTGGTTTTGAATATTATCTTCCACTTTGTTATTTGCTAAAATAAGTCCACATACCCCGACGACTTTTACAAAAAGGAAGGCTGTCCTTGAAAGTAGTATGAAGAATATTAATTCTGATTGTTATTCAGTTATGACAATAGAGGCAGAAAGCGTAGCTACACCCGCTTAATAAGTCCCTATAAAATGGTATTTCTTTGATATACGATCCAGTTTTCTATTATGCAAACATTAAAGTGATACTTAATTTCGTGTTCCATGTGTGACGCTTTAACCCCTTACATGTTGTTACCTTTAAAACCTGTAAGCTATACACCGTTAAGCTGGCTGCACTGGGAGAAAGAGGCGGGGCTTGTTCTAACAGCCAATGCGCTACGAGCTGAGTGCAAGCTTCAGCTCCCAACATTCTCCGCTCAGGGGCCACCTTTAAGTGCGTGATCTGTAACTTATGCTCAGGACAACAAATACATCCATGCCCGAGGGAGGACTCAAACCTCTGACAGAGAACAGTGGCGTGCTCCGCTGCTAGGCGCTCAGAATGTTCGGCTCAGTAGCTCAAGCAGTACTGAGATGTACCAGGTATTGATATATGCTGAACCACACATATTTAGTAAGTATGTGACGTGGCTGCAAAGGGCAACAATGCAAGCACTAATCCTGGCATTAACTTGATCATACAAATGGTTAATACTGTCTCGGTATACATTATTCCATGCCTGCTTGACTTGTTCATGTACGAGGGTGGTTTGATAAGTCTGATAAATTTGTATGAAAGAGCTTGAAATTTTAGGAACCTGCACTGTTGCTGGTAAGCCTGGTATTTTCATGGATATTACAGCAAGTTTCGAACGGCATGTGTTATTAGTTGATCTTTGGCTGCCAGATGAACTGAGTTTCTTAGAATAGAGAAAAACAAATTTTGTGCAGTCATTAAACATTTTCATTTGAAGGGTTGGATAGCTACACCAACATTGAAGACAATTTACTTTTGGATCAATGAGTTTAAACGTGGTCGAAGAAGCATGGAAGATGGAGCATGCTCCAGTCGGCCCGTTGAAGTCACCACACAAGGAAACATTGATAAGGTGCACAATCTAGTAATGGAAGATCGAAGATTAAAAGTTTGTGAAATAGCTAACATTCTAGGCATCTCAAGTGAATGAGTGCATTATGTCCTCCATGAAAAACTGGCCATGCAGGAGCTCTGAGTGTGATGGGTGCTGTGCCTGCTCACTTTGGACCAAAAACGGAAATTAAAGAACAAAATGTTCAAATGTTTGTTAAGCTTAAGGGACTTAACTACTGGGTCATCAGTCCCTAAACTTACAAACTACTTATGGACTACCTACAACTAAGGACGGCACAAATATCCATGCCCGAGGGGGGATTCAAACTCCCGACCGCAGCGGCCGTGCAGACCGTGACTGAAGCGCCTCAGTCTCTTCGGCCACCGCGGCTGGCAAAATTAAGAAAATTTCTGCTCAAAATCTCACACTGTTCAGACGCAATCCACAGGACTTTTTGCACAGATTTATAACTGTGGACGAAACTTTGATCCACCATTGCACTCCAGAGACCAAACAATAGTCCAAACAATGGACAAAGAGTGGTGAGAGCGCACCACAGAAGACAAAGACTGTTTAATCTGCTGGAAAGGTGATGGCCACTGTCTTTTGGGATTCCCAGGGTATAATCCTCATAGATTATTTGGAAAGGCATATCCATAACTGGGCCCTATTATGATACTCTGCTGGATCGTTTGAAACAGATTGGCACGGAAGTAAGTGCTGTTTCAACAGGACAATGCTCCAGCCCTCACAGCAGCTATCACAATGGCAAAAGTGCACGACTTGGGATTCAAATTGGTTCCTCACCCACCCTATTCACCAGTCTTGGCTCTGAGTGACTTCTTCTTATTTCCAAATCTGAAAATTTGGCTTGGTGGGGAGAAGTTTTCATCGAATGAGGAAGTGTCTGCCACTGTGACAGACTATTTTGCAGAGTTTGACAAAGCCTACTTTGGCGATGGGTTGAAAAAATTGGAAACTTGCTGGAGCAAGTGTACAGCCTTGTAAGAACACTGTGTCAAGAAATAAAGTGAGTTTTCACCTCAAAAAGAAAATTTTATTCTATTTTTACCAGACTTATCAAACTGCCCTCGTAGTTCTACAAGAGTTGTATGTTGACGGGTCCCACAGGTCAGTTTTTGTCCAATCATGTTCCACATGTGCTTGATTGGTGACAATTCCAAGATTGTGTTGGCCAGGGAAGTTGCTGTATGTCTCAGAGTTTGATCTGCAGTGTTTGGGTAAGCGTTATCCTGTTGGAACAATATATAACCTTTCTGTTGCAAGACTGGCAAAACAACGGGTCTTACCCCAGTCTGCATGTACTGAGCACTGGTCATTGTTCCTTCCAAAAACACCAAAGTTGGATGAGAGTTGGAGATTATAGTAGACCAGACCATAACGCCTGGGGTGTGGCCAATGATTATTAGATCCATGCACTCTACGAGACAGGACTTGCCAGCTCTATGTTGTACGCACAAACTACGGTCACTTGCAACCAGGCAGAATCTGCTTTTCAGAATGAAACTTTCACTCTGCAGTGGAGTGTGCGCCGATATGAAACTTCTTGGCAGATTAAAATTGTGTGTCAGAACCGGGATTCGAACCTGGGACCCTTGCCTTTCGTGGGCAAGTGCTCTACTTTGAAAAGTAGGAGACCAGGTACTGACAGAAGTAAAGTTGTGAGGATGGACTGTGAAGCCTGCCGGGATAGCTCAAGACAGTAGAGTGCTCGCCTGCAAAAGGCAAAGGTCCGAGTTTCGAATCCCGGGTCCGGCACACAATTTTAATCTTCCAGGAAGTTTCAGAATCTGCTTTCATTGCTGAAGACCATGACCTACCATTCCATCTTCCAAGTGATTCCCTGATGGCACCAGTTGAGGTGTGCATGTCAATGTTGTGATGGGCTAGGAAGACAGGGTAGAGGTGTGCATGCCTGTAGTCCCACTGCTAGTAACAGTTCGTGTTGACACTTCTGGGTCCACATACCTTCTTATCTGTGCTGTGGTACATGCATGCTCTGCCACTAGTTTCCTTACAATTCTATGATCCTGGTGGACATCTATGATGCGAGCACGAGAACTTTGGCTATGGGTGTGACGATGTTCGTGTGACCGTTGCAACCAGAACGGTAGCACAACTGATGCAATATGTCATCATGTGTGGCAGTTCTCCACAGGACCATCCTGCCACTTGAAAAGTCATAATATGACCTCTTTCCAACTTGTATAGTTGACTGCACAAAGTGCGAGTGCATCTTCGTTACATAGCACCTGTTTGTTTCACATGTTGATATTACCCTGAGCCTTATGACCAAATATTCCCTAGTAAAGAGTACCAACAGGGAAAGAGCATTCACCTCAGCAGCCTGATTATATACACACAATGATAAGATGCTCAAGGAATTATAATAAACTGAAATATGGTGAGATTTTCCTTAGGATAGTATAGCACAATGGTAGACAACCACAAAGACTTCGGGATCTAAAATTTCATATCACCATATCAAAGTAATCTACATCTTTTAAAAATACAGTAATTGCTACATTTTTCATTTTTAAATACTGTAAAACAACCATATTTAACAATTAAATTTTTATATTTTCACTGTTTGTTCAAAATATAAAAATTTTATTTCATAATATTTTACAATTATCATTATGTGAAACTTATGCAGTGACCTGTTAACAAGGTCCTTGATTTAAGGTGTACAGCTTTTAACACTTCGTCAAATCCAATAGTAAGCTTTGCATACTCATTCTTCAAAACAAAAGGAAGGTCACTGTCTACGTAAAATGTTGTACGGTGCATAACAGAGGGTATTTTGCCTACTAATTTCAACAAGGTTTTAATCCAGTCTTGATAGGAACATTACTGTCTACGTAAGATTTTATATGGTGCATGGCGGAAGGTACATTGAAATGAATGCATTGACTGAGCACTATGGAAGTTAACAGTGTTACATAATTTTTCATGGATGTAGGAGGTAATGAACTGAGAAGGTTAGACAGAGAGACAATGAAGTGATTGGCTGAGAAAGGGGAAGGTGAAAATGGGCAGAGAAAGGGGTAAGAGAAGATGAACAGAGAGGGGGGAGATGAAATGGACAAAGATACAATAAAAGGTAGTAAACAGAGAGAGAAAAGGAAAGGAGAATGGATTAAGACTTATCTGGGAGATGTCGGGTTTTCAGTAAATTTTTAATAATACTCATATCTGAAAACAATTATTTGCATAGGTAAGTAAAGCAAGCAAGGCCTTTATTCTAATTGCAGCATTAACTCTTACAGGATATTTTGTTTGAATTACAGGCCAACAGTTTCTAACTTCTGCAACACCTGTGTGTTGTTCTTAGGATAAGTTAGTTTAAGTAGTTTGTAAGTTTAGAGACCAATAACCACTGCAGTTAGGTCCCGTAACTTTACAAGCATTTGAACATTTGATCTTGGCCGAAAACATTTTCACTGGAAGAATAACTATTCATAGTTTAACATTAGCTCATATCACAGAAATATTTTGAAAATCTGGAAATCAGTCACTGAAATCATCTCAAAGTGGTGATCTTAGTCCCAAAATATTGCCGCAAGACGCCAAGTTAACCGACTGCTGACGTGGTGCAAGGGATAGCGTCACCGATAGCATTGCTGAAGGTCGCCGGTTCAATTCCATCCACTGGCAAAAATTTATTTTGTTGTATTTATGATTTCCAGAATGTTCTACATGTTTCTTATGTTCACTTGTAATTTCTACGTGTTTCTTATGTTAACTATTCTTCTAATTTCTGGTACATTCTGTCCGTGTATAAATAGCCGACAAAATCACACACCTGATGAAGGGTATTACAGAAGACATGTACCAAGCTCTTCTGATAAAAGACATTGCTATGACGGAAGAGTTCATCAAGTGTGCCAGCGTTTTGAAGAGATGCAACAGAGGAGGGTCGGACAAAAGAAGTATGACAGACTCCCAAATGTAGTTCCTATAACCGTTGTGGAAGACCAGCATGACTTCGCTTCTCTCATATGACAAATTGTGAGAGAAGAATTACTACGATTTATGGCAACCGGGACTATTAGACCTAGCGAGCATCAGATTATGGCCATGGATGTAAGCCCTGTAAGTCATGAGGGATCCAACGCCGCTGAGGTAGAGGTATTTCAGACATTAGTTCCTGTCTGTCCCGACAATTGCACCCGAAGTAAAGAATGGCGTTGCCCTGCTAGGACTGATGCCGAAGCCGCCAAATGGCCTATGAACCTGCCAACGCGGCCACAACCACCTACCCCGGTAACTATGATGCCCCGTAGAAGAACAGACCTTTGGAGGACAGAGGATGACACGCCATTGTGTTTCCACTGTGGGTGCCCTGGTCATGTCATACCCTGCTGCAGAGAGAGAAGGTGAGTATTCGACGATTATTTTGCCTCAAGACGTCAGCCATCACACCAATTCTACCCAGGCAGTCACCTGCTGAGGAGTTCAGTCGACCTATGGAAGGAAGCCCATCGCCATACCCTAGATGAGGTCACTCCCCGACGTGCCACAGCCATTCACCGTCGCCGTACAGAGGTACCAGCTGCTCCCCTAGCCACCGCACCCAGGAAAACTAGGCAAGGCGATCATCTATTAAGGTGAGGCCGCCACAGCTGAAAATCCTCCATGGACGACAGTCGCTAAGATGTCGGGATATCTTATCAATGTCATAATTGACAGCCGACATAGCACTGCACTGGTTTTTCAGGAGCTTCTTTCTCTGTATTGTCAGATAATTACCGCCGCACACTAATGACGACAATGTTCTGTGATACGGGGGGCAACTGTGCTGAAGGTCGCAAATGGAAAGTGGAAAGTATGTCTAGCCAGCAGGAACTTGTGTCGCAAGAATAATCATCAACAACAGGACCCAGCCATTTGGATTTGTTGTTTTAACAGATACTCATGTCATCCTTCAGGCATCCCAAGCTATCATTTGACTGTGGAAGATCTGAGCTGCAAATTGAGGAAGTTGTTCTGATGGGTACAGGTACTACAGAATTTTCTGGGAAGTTATATGCTGTTGACAATGTGACGTTCCCACCGTTGACAATGAGAAGAGTTGCAGTCATAAACACAGATGACCAGTAAAACCGAGAAGTGCTTGTCGATAGTAAAAAGTTCATTAGGCTCACAAAAGAAATTTACATACCAGCGACTATAAGCATTACCGGATTACCAGTGGTTGAGGAGATATTTGGATCACTGTCACAAGCAGTCACAACTTATCCCCAAAGGAATGTGTATTGGGACAGCTGAACCAATCCAGGATGGTGAGCTCAACATCATCAACGAAGAGCCATGCTCTGCTGTTAGTAGACAACACATGGGAGGAAACAACTGTGGAACTGCCAATAAGGCCTGGACTGACCAACGAACAATGCCAGTGGGTGTTAGCTACACTAGGTCAATTTTCAGGTGCATTCACACCCCAGCAGGAGAAAAGTCAGACGAAACGGCCCATGATAAGGCACCGTATCAATACTGGGGATCATCCACCAATTAACCCAGGTTCGTATAGTGTGTCGCCAGCTGAAAGACGGATAATTAGGGAGGAAGTGGAGATGTTGTAAGATGATATTATACAACCTTCGGAGAGTCCTTGGTCGTCTCCGGTGGTCCTCGTAAAAAAGAAGGATGGCACATGGCAATACTGTGCCGACTATCGGCAGCTGAACAAAATCACAAAGAAAGATGTCTACCCATTGCCGTGCACTGACGACACCTTATACTGCGTGAAAGGAGCTACATACTTCTCAACTATGGACATGTAGACAGATTACTGGCAAATCAACATTGACGAAGCTGACAGGAAGAAGACAGCTTTTATTACACCTGACGGCCTCTATAAATTCAAACTAATGCCTTTTGGATTATGTACTGCTTTGGCCACATTAGAACACATGATGGACAACTTGTTTCGACACCTTAAGTGGAAGACGTGTCTTTGCTATTTAGATGACATTGTCGTTTTCTCGAAAACATTTGAAGAACATCTGAGTCACCTGTCAACTGTGTTGAAATGTGTTCAGACTGCAGGACTCTGCCTCAATCCAAGAAAATGCCTCTTCGTCGCCAGAGAGATTAAAATCCTGGGGCACCTAGTCAAAAGAGATGGTGTCCGTCCTGATCTAGATAAAGTAAGGGCAGTCATAGAATTTCCAACTCCTCAACACATTAGTGATGTGAGAAGTTTTCTTGGGCTGTGCTCATGCTACCGACAATTCATATAAGGATTTTGTAACAAGGCACGTCCATTGCAAGAACTTCTGCAGGGAGACACCTAGTTTTACTGGGATGACACAAAAGAAACAGCTTTCCGGGCACTTAAGGAGGCTCTAACTTCTGCACCAGTTCTAGCCTTGTACGACAAGAATGCGGAAACTGAACTTCACACAGATGCCAGTGGATATGGGATTGGTGCAGTGCTTGTACAAGTTCAGGAAGGTGCAGAAAAAGTGATAGCCTACGCATCAAGAGTACTCTCGAAGTCCAAGATAAACTGCTCTACAACGGAGAAAGAAGGTCTCGCAGTTATCTGGGCTATTAATAAGTTCCGGCCATATTTATTTGGCAGACCATTCAATGTCCTGATGGACCACCATTGTGTTGGCTGGCTAGCTTGAGGATTCATAAGATCAACTAGCAAGGTGGGCGCTAAGACTCTAAGAGTACGATGTCACAGTGGTATTCAAGAATGGGCACATACACAATAATGCCGACTGCCTTTTGAGGAATCCATTAGTGGAACACAACAACATGAATGAAATTTCAGCCCTCACTGAATTAGGTGACGTTACAGCTGACCAGAGGGACGATCCAGCACTATTAAAAACCCATGGAGGCCTTGGAGAAAGGAGAACCGACCAATGGAGAGTTCCAACTTATAAATGAGATATTGTATAAGAGCAACTATGATCCACTGGGCCCCAAATGGCTACTGGTCGCACCAGCTCATCTCCAGCCAGCTATTCTCAAGTATTTCCATGACACTCCAATATCCGGTCATTTGGGATTCGTGAAGACCCTAGACAGAATCAGATGCAAGTGTTACTGGAAAGTCACTACCGATCTGTCAAGCACTATGTGATTCACTGTAAAGAGTACCAGCAATGGAAGCATGTTCTGCAATTACTTCCAGGGCATCTAGTACCAATTCCACCTGCAACAGCTCCATTCCACCGAGTTGGGATCGAAGTCGACAACCGGTAACTGATGGAAAATAGTCTACACTGACCACCTCACACGCTACGCTGTCACCAAACTGTGCCAACTGCAGAAGCTCTAGAGTTCGCAAAATTCCTTGTAGAAGACATTATTTTGAAGCACGGAGCACCACGTGTGATGATATCTGATCGTGGAAAAGTATTCCAGTCAAAACTAGTATCAGAAGTAATGTCAGGTTGCGACATTGTCCACAGAATGACAACTGCTTGCCATCCTCAGACAAATGGTTGTACAGAATGTTTTAAAAAGATTTTAGCAGATATGCTGTTGATGTTGAGCAGAAGGACTGGGATACAATACTGCCAGTCATGACATTTGCTTATAATACCACAAGACAAGACTCCATGGCTGTGAAGCTGAGACGACAATTGATATACTGTTCCCATTCCAACCAGATGACAGTCAGGATGACTACTTGAAACAGCTCATCACCAGGGCTGAAGAAGCAAGACAGCTGGCTCGTATACGGACACTGGACACCCAGGAGAAGGACCGTCAGCAGTATATCGACAAACACTGACCTCTTGTATACAGCCCACGAGATCTGGTATGGATTTATACCCCTGTACGGAAAGTTGCATTATCAGAAAAGATATTGCAGCAATACTTTGGTTTGTATTGTGTGATATGCTGCCTGTCAGACGTCACATATGAAGTTAAGGATTATGAGCCGTTGTCAAAATAACAAAAACAAAGAGACATTGTTCACATGCTCCGCATGAATCCTTACTACGATCCTAAAGAGCAGATAGGCAAAAATGGCTTCTTGTTCAATGACTCTAAGGATGGTAATGATACTGATGAAGCCACGACAGGAACGTCTGTCGTCGGTAATCATGCAGAAGGAAAGGATTCTCCAGAACTGCCATACAGAGGACCCATGATATTGTAGCTGGCTCCAAAGGGAACCTAACAGCAGGTCACTGTTTTTTCAGGAGAGGGAGCAATGCCGCAATATGCCAAGTTAACCGACTGCCAGCATTGCGCAAGTGATAGCATCACCGACTGCAGTGCTGAAGGTCGCCGGTTCAATCCCGTCCACCGGCAAAAATGTATTTCTTTGTAATTATCATTTCCAGAATATTCTACATGTTTCTTATGTTAACTATTATTCTAATTTCTGGTACATTCTGTCTGTGTATAAATAGCAGAGCATTCTGCCCGAGAGGCAGTCTGTGCTGTGTGTATGTTTGAGTTTGCATTAAACCTGCTTTCAGTATAAGCGCTGTGCCTTTGAAGTCAAGGCTGCTTCCATTTTAACATGCCCATCAACACACTACAAATACGCAGGTCATAAGTTCAGCATAATGGCACCAAAGAAGTTAATATTCTGGCCACCTTAAACAGTACGAGGTTCAAAACTCACCGCTTTCTGGAAATAAGTACGGAACCACCACTACCCGTTGCAAAAAGTTGAATGAAATAGTGTAGCAACAAGTGGCGACTGATTCAATTAATGCAAGAAAAACAGTTTTAGAGGTTCAAGGTAGATGTTGCTACCAATTCTATGTGACTGTTGTGCCAATGAAGTGTGCATTTTCACTGCTACTTCTTCACTCTCAGTACTCAGGCGATCTACTACTCAGGTGCTCTACCGGTAGATCGGGATTGACATGTTGCCCATCCCTGGTATAGCACCTGTGCACACAGTGATGGAAGGTTTATTTAAAACCACTCAAAAATTCACAACAAATATAAAAATCAGCCCTTTTATTTGTAA
Source organism: Locusta migratoria (assembly GCA_026315105.1). NCBI lineage: Eukaryota > Metazoa > Arthropoda > Insecta > Orthoptera > Acrididae > Locusta > Locusta migratoria. The sequence continues at coordinate 43,299,571 of CM048753.1, forward strand.
AAATTACATACAAGAAAAGTTTGGTACAAAATAATTGCTACTATAAGTAACTTAAAAAGTGCTCAGAATGTTTCTTGCATTTCATAAAACAATCAAGTCTACTGGAAATAATATCATGAAAAAAATTACATTTCACATATTATCTTAAAATCAGTAAATACTGGGCTGAATGCAGGGGTAGGAGGCTGGAAGATATGTGACTACACAGAGTTTGCTGGTGTATGTTTACTGAGCAACTCAAATGGAGTACAAATTATGAGCACTGTGTTGTGTGCAACAGACTATCTTGGTAGGAATAATCTTTTTCTATGGACTAATGGGGAAATTTCAATCTCTCAAAATATTTTTATTAGCTAACATGTTAATCTTTTTCTGTGCTACAGTTCACCGGGCTAGAATACAAAAGAAAGTGATATGTAAGTATCACAAATACAGAAAAGTAAATTTAATATAATAAAGGTAATCTTAAAAATCTTTGGATGTGATAAACATATAATGGATAGGTCAGTCTTAATGTTCCACTATACAATTCTATAATACATAGTGTGACATTGTTTTGTTAAAAAAATAACAATGGCTTCAAATTTATATGAGCATTATACAGAGATAACTCTCCTACAAATTACATTCACTTTACAATAACATCTAACATACACATAGCTTTCAGAATGCTTGGTAATAAGTTCCACATTTGATTGTTTCCAGGCCTTTACATTTTCATGAAACTACAAATATACAATAAGGTACTGCAAACCTTTGGTACTTTTTTTCTATAAAAATGTTATGCGAAATGACAAATTGACAAGAACTATCAGGGTAAGCTAAAACAGTTAGACATAGTAGAAATCAGATTCTACACGGCACTGTAAGGGCATGTATGAACACACAAAATAGTTAACTCCACATTATATAATTTGCACAGTTTAACTTGACCCTCTCTGACTTTGTGTTACTCTGGAATATTCACATTTGTTAACAAACTTAACTACACGACACTATTGTGCATCACTAAGTTGTTACCTCTACCTATTATCTCCTTATAGTTTTCATGAGTAATATTTATCTCATACTAGTAAGCAGTGATTCTTATTTCCCTGTCACTTACTGCAGAGCATTACCCGATGATGACAGGGTAGGGTTTGTCCAAGCAGCGAAAACACCATTAGCCAATTACAAACTTTCCCTCCCATCATTTTCTGCATAGGGGTCAAGTTAAAAAGTGTGATTAGTAACTATTAAGTAAAATTAAACAGAACAAATTAATTAAATATATATATTTTTCAGAAATACTTCATTTTAAATTCAGTCACAAACTGTTACTGTTTGTCTATGTAAAATAACAGCATTCAACTGTTCAAAATTCCAAGAAGTAACAACCTGTGACTAATCGGAGCTTGATACTGAATGGCCAAAAATTGTGCACAAAAATAATGTACAATTAATATTCACAGCATAAATGATATGACAGAACTTACTTATAGCAAGAGCTGTTTTGTGGTTTCAATTCCTGTACAATAATGTGTTAGATTCTGTGACTTTAAAAATTTCTATGGGGACAAGAAAAAGCCCATTTTCAACCTCAAGAACAATTGTGTACAACTATAATTTAATTTAGAAAGACAAGAAAATGTCCCACCGATTACAGTATCATAGGCTAGTGAAACTATGATACCAGAACTTCTATATGTTCACTGCTGAGAGAAACCAAACTAATAATTAATGTAACAAAGTTACTTTTCAAACAATACAGCTGGACATGGTGGTTGTGTGTGTGTATAGTTGTCTAAGTGATTGCGTGAATGTATGTGCTTCCTTTTCTGACGAAGGCGATGACCAAAAATTTAAGTTGTATGAATGTGATTATCTGTTTTTGTAGCAAGTCTCCTTACAGTGAGTTGTTATTTATTCTCCATTATTGACATTCCAATCGGACTTTCCGTTGTTAAAATACAAAGCTCCCTGCACATAAAGGAAACATAAAAGAAAGTAGAAATCCCCACATGGTTTGTCAGATTTTGGTGAGATCTCTGTTTGCCTCTGCTGTGGTAACACACTGGACTCGCATTCGGGAGGAAGGCAGTTCAAATCTGCCTCCGGCCATTCAGATTTAGGTTTTCCACAGTTTCCCTAAATCACTCCAGGCCAATGACAGGATGGTTCCCTTGAAAGAGCATGGTTGATTTACTTCCTCATCTTTAACCAAACAGGCTAGGCTTGTGTTCTGTCTCTAATGAGTATTTTGGGGACTTTAAACACTAATGTTCCTTTTTTATATAAATTCGCAGTTAACAGATGTGAAGAATTGTTGAAGGCGTAGTATGCTGACTAGATTTCCTCAAATGCAGTTTAGTGAGTGTTATTAGTTGCTAACACCAATTATCACTGAGCTGCCTATTACTTTTAAACACATTCACTCATAAATGATGTTATTTAGAGATATAGATGGTACTATGGTTATCTGCAAAACAAGCTTCAGTCTTCAACAACTGCAATTAACACTTTATTTATAATTAAATCACAATGTTAATCAATTTGATTAAATATCATTTTTGAGCATTGATGAAATTAGGTAAGTACTGTTTTTGGTTATGTTTAATGCTTAAGAAGAATGCAGACGTTTAGGTGGGTAGATTGTGTAACTATGAGGTGGTGCTGAACAGAATTGGGGAGAAGAAGAATTTTTGGCGTACTTTGACTAAAAGAAAGGATTTTTTAAAAAAAGTTTGTAAATCTAAGGGACTTAACTATGTTGGTCATTAGTCCCTAAGCTTACAAACTACTTACACTAACTTAAAGTAACTTATGCTAATGACAACACAGCAAGAAGGGATCAGTTGGTAAGATACATTCTTAGACATTAAGGTATACTAAATTTAGCATTAGGGGGAAGTTTGTGAGGTAAAAATCACAGAGGGAGACCAAGAGACGAATACAGAAATTAGATTCAAGCGGACATGGGTTCCCAGGATATAGTAGGGTGGAGAGCTGCATCAAACCAGTCTCCGAACTGAAGACTTCAACAACACATAATGCTAGTTAGCTGAAGTAGTTATAACATTCAATTGTAAGGAAACGTCATTATTACTGATAGTTCTTTATTATTTCGAACTCATTGCTGAGCTAAATCCCATGCTTTCAGTGTTGTGTCATAAGACATGTTAGCAGTTTACTGAAACCAAAAACTGCATATTCCAACAGGTATTTCTGGCTCATAGAATAAATACATAAAAAGAATAAAAATCTCATAAATACAAGCAAAGAGTATCAGATGCAGCTTTAATTTACTAGAAACAACTAAAGCACACAAGGTCACATGAAGATTATCTTCATTTTTCACATCTCATTTGCACAGTTATCTGCCAATTCATGATTTGGAACATATATCAATACTGCATGCTGTATCATCTTAAAATCCACACTCAATTTGAACTCCTGTCACCATCCAAAGTCTATTACACATTATTATCAATCACTAGCAAATGGTAAATTTTATAAGCCTGTCAACAACAGTGGGCACATGATCTTTTGAAAAAAGATGTTATTTATTATTCAGCTATTGTTTGTATGCGAACAGTGCAACAATATGTAGGAATGCAATTTGACACATAATTTGTCCTTTTTTTATAACTCATTATGGTTATTATTTTTGGAAGACTGAAGAGTACGGGTTGAAAAGAGCAGAATTTCAAAAGGGTCAGATAAAGTGTAGAAATCAGAAGTGTGCTCTTATAACAATAATTAAGAAATCCCCCATTTGCCTTAAGTTATGACAGGAATTAATGGGAAAAATTATATAAGTGTGGCTAAATGGTGTTTTAAATCCCAATCTTCCGGAATGTGGGAATTGGTGTTGTACAGTGGGTGTTACCATAGTCTAACTAACAGACACACCACTCCATCTCATTTTTGTTAACAATGCAACAGTAGTTCAGCAAGCTACACTTCTGAATACAAAATTACAATATCAGATGAGTGTGAATGGTATTGTTTATATTAATTTGTTCAAATGTTTGTACATCTATGGGACTTAAATACTGTGGTTGTCAGTCCCTAGGCTTAGAAACTACTTAAAAAAAGCTAAGGATAACACACCCACGCCTGAGGGAGGACTCAAACCTCCGATGGGGAGCAACCACATATATCGATTTGTATCATAGTTTTTTTTCAATAAGGAGCCTATGCAATGGTATAAAATTGGCAATAACTGAAACATAACTCCATATTTATCTTTATTTTCCTTTGGATCATGGGATGTATGAAATGGTATATTGCAGGAAAGTTTATTTGTGATTCCCTTTTAACCTATAGATGTTTACAGAAGCCTGTTGTTTTGTATTATGCAGAAAAAGCTGCTACATTCTATTCAAAATTACTTTACAAATGACAGTTCTGCAAGAGCACTTGGAGGTGTGATCAGCAGTAGCAGAGTTTATACGAGGGCAGTTTAAAAACTAAGGTGACTTTTCTTATTGTCCTGTGGTAGCCTCTTCTGAGAGTAAAAAGGATGTAGGTTACCATTCTTATTTTCGGATGAAGAGGCTTGCACAGAACAGGGTAGCATGGAGAGCTGGATCAAACCAGTCTGTGGACTGAAGGTCATCACCACCACCATCACCAACAACAACACAGGCAACATACATTTGATTATCAACATTTTTTATGTTGGTACACATGTCCTGAACATATATTTACAGTTTCAAGTGTACAGCAAACTTCATTTGTTTATGACAGATAAAGGTTAGATGTGTTTTAGTGTGCAAGGCAATTTTCAATTATTATAAAAATGGAGCAAATAATTTTCAACAAATTTTGTATGAAAAATGGAATCAAGTACTCTAAAACACTTGAAATGTTGACAGTGGTATACGGTGAGTCTGCATACGCACCAGCACATCCACACAGATGATAACATCGAAGCTGTGAAGAAAATTGTTTTTGAAAATTGTTGAATACTGTAAGAGAAATTGCTGAGGATGTTGGCATATTGGTCAGCTTGTGTCACACAATTTTTTTTAATGTTTTGAGCATGAGATGTGTGATAGTGAAGTTTGTTCCAAAACTTCTCAATTTTGATCTGAAGAATCATCGCATGAGCATCGCTCAGCACTTGAATGACATCAATAATGATCCTGATTTGCTCAAAATGGACATAACTGGTTATGAAACATGGGTTTATGGTTATGGCTTCAAAAACAAGCCCAATAGTTGCAATGATAGCATCCCGTAGAGCCAAGTAAAAAGAAAGAAAATACCAAGTTCCATCAAATGTCAAAGTTTTGCTCACTGTATTTTGAATTACTGCTATGTAGAGGGTCTTGCATTTTTGACTCAAGGCCAATAAGGAGTATTACATTGACGTTATGCGCCATTTGCCAGAAGCAATATGCAAAAAAAGTCCAGCATTGTGGAAAAACAATTCTTCGCTTTTGCATCACGACAATGCACCTGCTCATTCATCGTCACTTGTGAGAAACATTTTGGCCAAAAACAACATGATAATCATGCTTCTGCCACCACATTCACTGGATTTGACCTCCTGTGAAACAGTCAAGTTTTTGTGTGGACAAAGTGAACAAAACCAAATTGAGTTGTGTCCGATTAGCTTAAAAAATATACACTAAAGAAACTTGCTGAAATGATCTGCTCAAGAAAGCTAACTGACTTCTTTAAAGCAGTAGAATAATTATGTACTGTAGAATGTAGACAGTGTCATAAATTACCATAATGTGTTTGATAGTGTACCTTATATACCTATTATAACTCGCATGGTTTGGATGACATCTGAGTGAAGTCTGAACAATGAATGTATCCTATTTGTAAGTTTCAGGAATGTTTTGCTTCTCGTGTTCTTTAAATTTAAGTACAATTTGTCATTTCACAGTTCAATCTTGATATATCACAGGTATGCTATAATGCAGGAGTAAAGCATGTCCTCTGACAACCACATTATATTGTGCTTCTGCTGGTGTAGATGAGTCTGCTATTTGGGGAGTAAAATGACTAACAATGGTAGAAGTAAACGAGATATAACATGGTAAACAGCACTAGCAAGAATTTTTTTGGCAAAGGAAAAGTAAGTTAACTTCAAATATGTGTTTCAGATATATGAAAATTATACATCAGCAATAAACAGTAAAGATAAGAGGAAAACAGAAGATTTTGAAATGTGATATTGAATTGCAGGAACTGATTCCTGAAACCGTGTCGCCCAACATGACTCAAATGGCCCAGGTCATCTGGATCCCCCTCCTCTCCACCACCAGCTATTCTGAATTGTGCAGAGAGGAGTTATTCCCACAGTCTTGAAATTATCTTGACGTCAACCAAAAGCAACCTACTGACATCAAAACCCACATCCAACAGTTTCCACTCCATCTATCGTATGCTCCGGAGGAACAAATAAACACAGCATTAAATGGAGCACAAAGAGGGAGTAGCTCCAGGATGCAATAAAAGCTGGAAAACCTGAAAGGCACTCAACAGATCATGTACGGTCACTGCAGACTCCAGAGACTAAACTAAACTCCATCCCACACAGGCCTCAAGGGTCTAACAGGTATCGACTGGCCGCTGTGTCATCCTCTGCTCGAAGGCGTCACCGGATGCAGTATTGTGGGAGTCGTGGTCAGTGCCCTGTACTCTTGGGCACTGTGTTGGTTTTCCAGACCAGAGCAGCTACTTCTCAATAAAATAGCTCATCAACTGTCCTCACTAGGATCCAGAGACAGTCTTAATAAAACCGTAATATGTACAGGTATTGGCTGCATTTTTTAAAGCAATAGGTGTTAATTATATTACCTCATTTATTTTGAAATCACACTGTTAATTTTTTTAATTACTAATATGCAGTACTATTATTTAACCTTTCCCTTTAGTATTTGTTACATGTTCAATGTATTATAAATACAGCAAAAGAAAAACATGGACAAGTTGAAACTTTTGAGTTAGGCACCAAGGCATCCCTGTATAGCATAACTGGTGGAGCAACTGTCCTTGAAAGCCCAATGTCAATGAAATGTTATTGTGGCAAACTATTTTATACAGTCAGACATAATAATCTGGTAAGTCAAATAAGTCCAGGAAGGCCCACGAAGAGATGGGCACTGTAACAGGCAGAGACTCAGTACTGCTAGTAGTAGTAGTTAGTAGAAGGATAAGAAGACCTAGTAATGTAACTTCTGATGTTATAATAGTTGTCTTATATTGCTAAGCAACATAACATTACACTTATCAGTATTATTTTGGAGAAGAAAGTAACACTGAATGAAGAAAGGAAGGAAGGTAGCATCAAGTACATTACTCACCTAGCATACAAATATCAACAATCTATTCAGACTCATTAGACAAGGTACAAAGTATGCTGACTACATAATAACAGCTGCCATCTTTGAAGGGCTGCAGGTGAATGCACCATTCAACAATATTACATCTAAAACCACTATGTGTGTTATTATAAATGACTTATCCTTGAAACAAGATCAGCTTTCAAACAAATGTTCACATGTTTGTAAATCTATCGGACCAAACTGCGTGGTCATCAGTCCGTAGCTTACAAACTACTTAAACCTAGGTAAACTAACCTAAGGACAACACACACACCCATGCCCCAGGGAGGACTCAAACCTCCACCGGCGACCAACCGCACACTCTGCAACAAGGCGCCTTAGACTGCTCGGCTACTCCACCACGGCGCTTTCAAACAGTCAATTTTAACTAGCAGGTAGTCGAGTTTCAACTTTGTTACCACAACTCACCATTATTAAAATAAAATTTGACATGACTTTAAGAGGCCTACTTTTTTGGCACTCTCTTTGTGCTTGCAAAATCTTTCATTAATGAGACGGGGAAAAAAAACTATTCAAAGCAACAAAAGAGGTGTACTTGATCACAATGGATGCGGTGTAAGAAGTTTTAAATACAGAAGAAAATTGTTCAGCTGTGAAGAAAGTAATTACTCTTATGATCAACGGACAATCTCTAATGGGAGGCACCAATGTTCCTGTTAACTTTGGTTTCATATTAAATAGTACAAAGAGATACAGTACAACTGTTGATAGTGCAGAAAAGAAGGTAGGGAAAGCTGACCAGAAAATTGGCACCAAACGGTAAGATCTGATCTAAAATATGTCAATCTTCAGAAAAAAAGAAATATGAAATACTCTGAAAGAGCTTCAAATATATAAATATGTTGGGTTTGCTGGTTAGAAACAGTCTCATAAATAAATAAAATATACATACTTAAAATAATATGTGATTAAACAAAATGGTGTTTCCTGCCAATCCCTATCCAGTCCTGTTTCAAAACACAGTTTCAAGTTTGTGAAACATTTTGAGTTTATGAAGTCACTGCTTCTGATTATCTATTAAGAATTAGTGTCAGTTGTGGGGCCAATGTGTGATTTTTGATGAGGAGGAAGGGTGAGGGATATTGTAAGTAATCAGAGAAAAATTGTACAATCCAGGCGAACACGGTTTAATGGAAGGGGAACTCCAAACAGAGAGAGAGGAAACTGTTCAAACAAAATCTGACTGAAATAATAACAAAAGTTCAGGTTTTGGGGGAACCATTACAAATCCAAACAGGAGTTAGACACAATTTTGGATTAAAATCTTTGAAACGCAGGAAAGGAAAAGTCCCATAAAAATCTTAGAACTAAAATTGATTTGAATGGAAAAGAAATCACAGTAGGTCTATCAAGAAAAAAGGGGGATAAAACTAAACAGGGAGCAGTTATCACAATTTTACAGCCACATATAAAATGGACGACAAACACAAACAAAATTTTAAACTCTGTTTTATTAATAAAAATCAACAGGAAAAAGAGAGGATTTAGAATCGGAATCAATAAACACAAATTTATTGAGAAGTCTATCTGTCAAATTTCAGGTGGGCCAGAAGAACATAAAAAAAGTGTATGAATTATGAGGCACTTGAAGGAAGAGAAAATAAATAGTTCGAACACACTTGTTAGATGGCCAAAAGAAACAAAAATGGAGTACTTTACCAATTTATCACATGGGACTATCAAAAGATTCAAGGACAAATCAATTACCACACTGGCAAGAATCTTGAGATACTACATACAAATTGAGATGCAACAAGTTAGAAAATGCTGAATCCACTCATATGAAAAGTAACTACTCATTGTTTAAATGTATAAGTACCAATTGATGAAAATGACATGAATTGCATAAGGAGTTCTCCACATAACATGCAAACTGATGACAACACACATCTCCTTAATAGTAATACAATGACACACTAACACAATGTGATAGAAGAAAGGGTCAAGAAGGGAAAAATCATTTAAGGATTTTTTTTAATTACAGGGAAATAATGAAGGCCTGATTCTGAGACACTGACCAAAAATGAGGAATGGGAATGATACAAGAATTTTTTTCACTGGATGATTATAAAAAGCATTTTGTATGAAACTGTACTAGAGAACAGGCAAGGGAGTTCCTATATGTGCTCCGTGAATATACATCTGATAAGAGAAAGAAAGATATTTAAAGTGACTAGATTTATTAATGAAACCTTGAATTAGTTTACTTAGTAAGTCTTCTGTAGTAATGATTAGCTCTTACTTTGTAGACGGTTTCCTGCATTGTTCTATTATTTTAAAACTAAGGTAATGTTTGTTTAACAAATCACAGAACCATATTAGTACTACACAAGTAATAAGTGAGTCATTTCTCTGAGATTCAAATACATCAATTCTAAAAACAGTAGGCCTAATGACAGCAAAACTAAAAACACATTGAAACATTTATCTAGCTAATGTGCTTACATATGATGATAGGGAAGTACCTAGTACTCAGTATGATGCTGTCTTGCAAGAGTTAATGTATCATTGCATTTGGTTCAATAAGTGCAATAATACAGTGTAAGAACTTAAAAATACTTTAAGTCAAGTAAATATAAAAATTGTGCTTAAGTAACAGTCTCTTATATGAATAACATGGAGTTTTTTTGTAACTAATAGTGCAATGTCTTTAGACATCAAAACTCAGGTACACACAACAGATTATTAAATTTCAATGGTAACCATTTGTTTAGAAAGAAATTAACTTCCTGCAACAATATCCTTTAAAAGAAGGTAGAATAATTTATAATGTATGTAAGTTTCTGCAGCTGCCTTAAAATTACAACCATCCTTTATAGGTGTTGGCATTGAAGAGAAGAGCAATATTCATTCAGGAGCACTGGCTTTTGTGTAAGTTGCCATGTAACTGGAATTAATTATGAACATCAGTAACAGCGGCGAGATGATTCTGGGTACTTGTCTTTCAGTTCTATCTTAAACTGCCGGAAAAGCATCCTGTTTCGCTCCTGTTCAATGTCCTTACCAGCATGGAATGAATTGGCAGTTTTCAATCCTCTATGCACAAGGAATCCATTATTCAGGACAGAAAATTTGTATCCTGCTACATGCAACTCACAAACCTGAAAAAGAAAAAGGAGGCTTATCACTGCTTAACTATAACAGAAACTGTTCTCTTAAAATTTTGACAGTTCTATCAGAGTTTAATTGTCACATAATCTTCAAGTCTGTAATGGGCAAGTACTCTTACAAGAATGATTCTATTTGGCTTTATTTAATTTGTGTTGAGTCCAGTTGGCTATCAGTGGAAGCTGCCCGATAGCTTGACAACTGGCAACAGGAAATAGAAAAGCTACCCGCATTCGTAGCAATTTGTTGTGAGTCATGATGCATCGTAGTTGAGGAAAAAGGTAATACTAGTACAATTTTATGATTATCTGAGTACGGTGTGGAAGAATTAGATTGAAAAATAAAGTCTTGCATGTGTGTTGGGACACTACAAGAATGATGTGATAATAAAATATACAAACAAATCTAGAGAAAATTGAGAGAAGACATGTCAAACAGTTATAGACCAAACTCAAGAGTATGAAATCACAAAACAAAAAACAACAACAAAATTAAAATCTATCAATAATGCACCAAAATATACAATCCCTAATGGGCAAAATTCTGAGTGTCGAAGTATAGGATGTACCAAAATGAAAAATCAGGCTTTTAAAGATTTGTAGAATTTATCACAGTGAACTTTCCAATACGAACTATACTTCAAATGAATGAGCAACTCAAACATTTTGTCCTACAAATGTTCAACATCAGCACTCTTCATCACACGGCACACATCAAATCGATAAGAGTTTTTATACCAAGCCTTATTCAGCATGTCTGGAGTAATGGATGCAACTACAGCTTCAATCCTATGTCATAGTTAGGTCTGCTTGTAGCAGAAGCATACACACCTGATCATTTACAAAACCTCAAAGGTAAAAACTGCAAGGCATCAGATTTGGTGAAAGGCTGTGCAAAACAAGCTCTGTCAACCAGCCTATAGTGGCCAATCAAGTGGTCAGGAACAACATTGTTTCATCAATCTTTTATATACATATATATAAATGAATGTTTGTCTGTATGTCCTATATGTGTTCATAAACCATTCATTTGATTGCAATGGACTTTGGTGAGTTTTCACTGTACACCCATGAAGATTCCTAGCCCAAAAACAAAAGAGCACAACTCATAGCTTAGGAGATATGATGTCATAAATAATGAGAGGCCACCGCGTGAGAATGACCAGATTTATGCATCAATTATTGGAAAATGGGAGTAGTTAGGGAGCTGCATCAAAGTTTGTATGTAATTTCAAATGTTTATGGAGCATTTTGTAACTGACCCCCTCCTACCCCCCCCCCCCAAAAAAAAACCCAAAACAAATAAATAAATAAAAATAAAAAAATATAAAAAGTAAATAAATAAAAAAAAAACTAATTGATTTTTCCGTCAGTACTTGACAGAACATGATAATAATATCACAAAGGAACAACTTCCTGATGTTCTGCAAAACTTTTTTATTGGTCACAAACCGGCTTTCGGCTTCTTAGGCCATCATCAGGTGACAACTGAATGTAGTACACATGTTTTCAAACATGTGTACTACATTCAGTTGTCACCTGATGATGGCCTAAGAAGCCGAAAGCCGGTTTGTGACCAATAAAAAAGTTTTGCAGAACATCAGGAAGTTGTTCCTTTGTGATATTAAATAAAAAAAAATTAAAAAATGACAAAACAAAAAGAAAAGAAGTCTACCGCTTACAACAGCTTCACACCTTGTATGAAATGAAGTTAGCATTACAAATTTGCATGTTACTATTTATTTTGGTCTGCAAGTCTCCTTTAATTCTCTTGCAGCCAAAATTAAGCAATCTGTTTTCTTAATCTCTATCTACTCACTCATTGACTAAACACGAAATCTCGAAAACTACTTCCACCTATGCAGCTGAAATTTGGCTGGAATGTAATTTATAGGTAGAAAATGTCATATAAGGAAGTATTTTGTGATAGGTGCATGGCGGAGCTAACTTTTCCTACAGACTCACAAAATTTACAATTTCATTGCGAACTTCATGAAATTTTGGACACTTGCATACGGTGCATAGGGGAGGATATTTTGCAACAAAAAAATTGATCCCTAAATACCTTGGTCGCACAATAACGTGATAACAGTTCAGCCGATTTCAAAGATCCTTTTTTTTCTACTTTTTTTGTTAATATCAGAACTAGGATTGTATGAAATAAAACTGGAATATTTGAGAACAACAAATTGCATTTTTCAATGTGATTCTGTGTTTCTATTGCATAGAAATCTATAGTTTTGTTCCGATATTGATACAATTTTGCACACACTACCTTAAAAACAAGAGGAATGTCACTGTCTGTATAAAATTTCATTTGGTGCATAGTGGAGGATACTTAACTTACAGAATTTTACAAAATGCATAGTTTTGCTCCAATCTTTATGAATTTTTGCACACATGATCTTTAAACCAAGAGGAAGATCACTGGGTACATAAATGTTTGTATGGTACATGACAGAGGGTACCTTGCAGAAAACTATGCCGAGAGAGGGAAAGGTGTAAACGACCAGAGAGATGGGAGAGATAGAGGTGGATGCAGAGAGAGAGGGAAAGGGGATGTGGACTCTGAGAGTGTAGGATAAATAAACACCTGGGCAATGCCGGGTTTATAGCTAGTCACATATAAATGCATGCCAAGGAGGCAGTTCACCATTTTGCTGCCAAATAAATTTCTCTGGTTCTGCTTTGCATAACTGAGGAAAGAGCCATTGCTGTAGTACACCAAGATATGAAACACCTGTTACAGTTGGTTCAACAATAATGGAATGCCAAACACTTTCCACTGGGATTTGCCACAAAAACATTTAATTTAAGGTAGTCTCGTTGCATCTGTAGCATCTCATGAGAATTTGCTGACCCCCCAGAAATGCACATTATAAGTGCTCACGAGTCCACTTATGTGAAAGGTTGATGACACTATCCAGAAAATTATGATCACTATGCAGCAATGTATAGTTTGTAAAGTCAGTATGTGCACCAAAGCCTGTACGTTTCAGAGCTTGTAATACCTGCAAATGATAAGGACGTATTTGTAAGCACCTCCATAAAATTATCGACTCAGACACCAATAGAACTGCCAACACAAAAATAACTATCCGAACTGGTTTGTTGGGGCAATGTGTAAAAACACTCGTTCAACGATGATACCATCTATGGATGTTGTTCTCACTTGTAGAAGTACAAAGGAACTCAATACAGAATTCACGTTGCACTCTAATTACAGATTCAGTCTTTGCAAACTGTAACACACAAAAGGCTTTCTGCTCCCCTGTTGCCATCTCGGCTGCTAGCACTACGAAGGCAAGGTGGAACCAGAGCATGCATACACACACACAAACGCTTGTGTAGAAAATTAATGGTTTTACTGAACACTGGCCCAATGAACAGAAAATACCTCTGAGCAACTTGAAAAACCATTCAATAGCATCACACTTCTGTAGTTGTTTCCACAAGTGGGGCAGCTGCATATACATAAGAAATTGGATTATGAATGAAGTAAATAACACAGCTAATCTACTGATGTGGATTCTTTGGCTCCTATTGCATTCCATACCTCAGCCTCCATAATAACCTATTTTGTGGCTTCAATGTACAAAGTTCTATTGGTCACACTCCTTTCTATCCCTTACATGACACAACTCACACTATTCATCCATGAGATACAGAGGGCAGTAAATGCAGGATCGCAAGTACGCAATGTGTTTCTCGACTTCCGCAAGGTGTTCAATACCATTCTGCGCTATTGCCTGATAAAGAAAGTTCTAGCATATGGAATTGCAGATCAACTGTGTGACTGGATTGGGGCGTTCCTAGGAATCAGAAAGCAGCATGTCATTCTCAATAGAGAGAAGTCTTCAGATGTTAAAGTGATCTCAGGCATGACCCAGGGGAGTGTTATAGGACCGTTGCTTTTGACAATATATATAAATGACTTAGTAGATAACAATGAAAGTTCAATGAGGCTTTTTTGGATGATGCTGTAGTTTATCGAGAAGTCGCAACACTGGATGAGGGTAGCGAAATGCAGGATGGTTTGCAGCATATTGACACATGGTACAGGGAATGGCAAGTGAGCCTCAACTAAAGAACTGCAAAGTTCTGCATTTAATTAAAAAGAAAGCTCTTTTATTACATAACTATGCAATAGCAGGACACACAATGGAAGAAGTTACTTCCAAAACTATCTGGGATTATGCATAAGGGACAGCTTGAAATGGAAAGACCATATGAAATCAATCATGGGTAAGGCAGATGGCATACTGGGATCTATTGGAAGAATCATCACAATGTGTACTCCGTCAAGAAATGAAGTAGGTTACAAAACTCTTGTTCAGCCAGCACTTCATTATTGCTCATAATTGTGTGACCGGTACTAGGTAGTGTTCAAAGAAGACATAGAGAAGATACTACGGAGAGTAGCACGCTTCATTATGGGCTCATTTACTAAGCACAAAAGCATCACAGAGATGATTAGGAAACTCCAGTGGTAGATGCTAGAAGACAGATGTTCTGTATTGTGGTAAGGAGTTCTGTCAAAGTTTTGAGAGTGTACGTTTCATAAAGAGTAAATCAAAAAATATCTTCCTCCTACGTATATCTCATGAAGTGCCCACAAGGATAAGATGAGATCGATTAGGGCCCACACGAAGGCATACAGGCAAACTTCTTTTTGTGAACTGTACACGAATCGAATAGGAGGCAGTGACAATGGAATGCATAGTAACCTCCGCCACACACCGTGAGGTTGCTAACAAATTATGGATGTAGATGTAGATATAGAGATCCATTTAAGCTGCATCTCCCTCTACAACTACTGTACCCATATATCCTCATTTGTTTTATGTTCTAAGTTAGAGACTTGACGAAAGTCCATATCAAGTGAGAAATGGGCGAGTGAAGTTTGACACAAATGATCCTTTCTACATTTATACCACTGATGGTAAGTGCTTTCTTACTTTAATTTCAATTCCATACTTTTTTATCCAATAGAATGGGCAATAAACAATAACTGAAGATTATTCTGTTAATGAAATATCTTTTTAATTAGTAATAACTGAGGATGTAATTAGGTAAATCACTACAGAACTGATGAGTAATTAAAAATAAATATCTTTTATTACATAAAAGATAATGATTTAATGTCTGATAACTATCAATTCTATTTGTTAAAAAATACAGAATTGAAATAAAGGTAAGAAAGCAATTATCAACAGACAAATTTAAAAAGTATCACTAACGTGAAACTCACCCTGTCCTTTTCTCGCTACTTACCTGTGAAACATGTATGAATGGCAACAGACACAGATTCCATATTTTGAGATGTCTTCAAAGCATTAAATACTGTGATCCATTGCACATTATTAATGAAGGCCTGCAGGTACAGAATAGCTTCCCAGTTACAAGAGTGGCTCATTATTTCTTATGTAAAGAACCCAGAATATTGTTCCAATAAATGACATACTGTCTTTGTGGAGAAGGAGGAGGAGGAGTAGAAGAAGAAGAAGAAGAAGAAGAAGAAGAACAAGAAGAAGAAGATGGTGGTGGTGGTGGTGATGATGATGATGATGATGATGATGATGAAGTGTTGCATACCTGGCTGATCCTATTGAATCCATACTGCTTAAATCGTTCATCATAAAAGGGCACCGAGTTACGAGAAATGTAGAACGGCTCCCACGGGTCTTTCCACAGAACTTCAAACAACGGTGACAGACCCTTAGATGGTGGCTCCTTCTGCCATGCTTCATAGTCTGTGTGCACCTGCAACAATGTTCAGACAAAACCCAATGAACTTTGTGTACTATGACTTGCACATCACCTATTTGATAACAGGTGTTTCAAAACAGAAATATGAGACTTATTTTTGGAATCTTGCTGTGTCTCATGCTCTGATCAAATGTTAAATAAATCACTGGAGCAGTATACTATCACAGCTCTTTTCAGTGACTACCAGCACACCATGGATTACAACAATAAATGGTCACAAGACAATAATTCATTAACAAGGTTAAATTTTCATTTAACAAAAAATAATGGACTGTCAACTTCTGTTGACTCTGTTTGCCAGATTGCGTGTGACTGATGTAAGCAATCGAGTAAGAGCTAGAATTACCAAGTATTGACTGTGTATTGTTGTTAGATTATTGAGTTTCGATTAAGTACTACTTTTTGTTAGTGAACTGGCAGTGGAAACTAAATCATAGAATAAAATTCTGGTTCTGCAAGTAATGATAATCTGTGACCTTATGCATCATGCAGGCACTAGATGGGTGTACTGAGATACGGCTTAGGAATGCAGTTTGGGGCAGGGGAGGGGTAGGGTGGGGGATGCAGGTAGGGTGGGTGGAAGTGAAGACAGACGATGAACAGAGAGAGAGAGAGAGAGAGAGAGAGAGAAGAAATTATACAAGAAATGGGATAAGTCTAGGACAGAAGGAGGCTGGAACTGTTGTGTGGGGAAAATAGGTTACCATAGGCTGACACCTGGATAATTTTGGTACTGGAGAATGTACTGTAAGGATAACTCCCATCTGTGCAGATCAGAAAAGCTGGTAGTGGGAGGGAAGTGGGATACAGATGACCTGGGTTGTGATGCATCCATTGAGCATATGCTCAGCTGCAAGATAAAAAAACTAAATATGTACTAACTGACATTTTTAGAATAATTTGATAGTAAAAAGAACAGAGATTAATTACCTTACCACAATGAATACTTGTATTTTAATTTTTTGATAATTATGAACTTGAATTTTAAGCAAATCTCACATTTACACTTTTATAGTATGGCTTTTTTCTATAATTCATTGTTTTACACCCCCAGTTGTTTTTAAAACATAACACAATTTTTAATTATCTATCTCATTGTATTTTCTATGGTTTCTACAGTATAACCCATTAATTGGCTCACACTTTTTATATTTTAACAAAAGTGAAAATATTTTTATGTACTCACATTTTTCTAAAAGTTCAGTTAAGATCATATTTTGCTAAATCTCATCCCCCCCCCCCTCCCAACCCATCCCATCCCAACAGCCAGCTTCTTTCTTCTCTTCCAATAACTCTTGCAGCAGTTGCAGATTAAACTACAAGGTAAACCTCTTCAGTTATATGTGATTATGATAAACATAAAATCTGTTCATTTTACAATCAAATTACTGTAAAAATGTCAGTTAGTAAATATCTGCATTTTATCTTGTTTTAGATTCTAAAGTTGATCCAGAAGAATGTCAATGTTTAAAAGAAAGAAAACATTCACAACTGTTGGATGATGATCAGATAATAAATGGTTTTAAATATTAGCGCAATTGCTGACTCTCACAAATTGATTATGTCGACCATAGGAATAAGGTTTACTATTACCAGTTAACAATTAATGATTTCCTTATCTTCTGTTAATTTCCTTGCAAAGTAACATTTCAAATTTAATATAGTTAACATTTTAGTGGATGGAGAGGGGCATAAAACCCGTCTCCAGACTGAT
Organism: Locusta migratoria; assembly: GCA_026315105.1. Lineage (NCBI taxonomy): Eukaryota > Metazoa > Arthropoda > Insecta > Orthoptera > Acrididae > Locusta > Locusta migratoria. The sequence goes on from CM048753.1 coordinate 43,317,507, forward strand.
GACCACAAAAACAACATTTTAGTACTGAATTAATGATTGGCAAGGACAACTTTCTGACTAATGTTGCAAAGCTATTTGTACTACTAATGCAGGCAGTTCTAATGTTGCTTCCTTATGATCAATTGTTGGTACTCAATAACATATCTTTTTGTTTCAATAACAGGACTCCATTTAATCATTGTTCTGCAATTAGCTTCAACAGCCATGTGACTCCATGTGAAGCAAGCAAGGCCCGACCGGTGGAAATGTGGGAGAGATGGCCATTGGCTGTCCAACTGTCCAACTCCTGAACACAAGCTGTTATTGGCCGTACTTTGGCACATCACTGTGGATTGGTGTTTCAATAGTGATAGGTAGAGCCTGGAGGCTTTGCAGAGAGGAGACAGAGATTTTAAGAGGAGAGAAGGAGGAGACTCGTGTTTGAGCAGCCACAAAGAGCAGAAACTTCTCTTCTGCTCTCAGTTTATACTTGTCATCGATTAGCTGTACTTAAGACTTTGTGGTACAACTTTTGGAGTTGCTCCAAAACTTGTGCTAATAGCGCCGAGTTTTGGCAAGCCAAGAGCAAGGTCAGCCTGCCTGATATTAGACGCACAGATGTGTTAATTTTAATTGTTACAGTTCTTGTGTCATCTCTGCCTACAGTATATTCGTTTGTGTGTGTGTCCATCTTTCCCTATTAATAAAAAACGTTTTAGACAACCCCTGCCCCTCCTACACTCCTCAGCATCATTCAGTTCACTCATATTCTCCTCTCTTTACTGCTTGATCTTTCCTCTTTGGTTATACGGTATATATCCTCTCTGGCTTGGCTCAGTACTAATATGCAGTAGCTCCGACTTCCACACTCCTCAAACACCACCCTCATGACCTAGGTCGTGAATTACCTTCCCCTTCCGTTCCCATCCTTTTTTCTTCCATTCTCTCCCACCTGAAGAAGAAAGTGTGTTTCGAAAGCTTGTCCTTTTTTGCCCCTTTTTTTTCTTTTTCTTCATTTCTGTCACTATCAGCGGTACAGCACACAGGTAAGTACTGGCCAGCCAATCTCTCTCTTTTGAAAAATAATTTATCATCTCTGAGGAGAATTCCTATCATTAATCGATTATTATTATCTTAGGACATTCTGAAAGCATTTTCAGCTGATGCTCCATTATTGGACAATCTGTTGTAAGAAATTTTGCCAAATATGATGTGTTTTTGATAAATCTTCAATGCATGAAAGACAACTAGTTATATTGTCTTGTATTTGGACTAATTCATGCATTTCTGTCAGAATGGGTAGCATAGAAGCTGGTGGTTTCACCAGTGCAATGTGGATGTTAGTAGCGACATATCCACTCGCCCCTCCCTGGTGAAGAAGTACCCACTGGCCGCCTCAGGAGCTTCAGAAGAGAATGTGAAAATGCTATGCCATTCAGCTTCAAGTTTCCAATTTCATAAAAAAACTTTGAAAATGCAGATGATCTGAGAATGAAATGAAGACTGAGAGTTTAAATATACAATACTTTTTTTGGCTGATCAGGCTTTTTTCTGGAGCTTCGCTGAACCAGTGAATAGACATAACACACTGCCCACCACTGTGATTCAGTATTTGAGAATGACTACAGTAACAGACGTCTAATTAAAGTAACACACATTTCCAAACCTTTATCATTAGTTCACACAGAAAACATTTTACACTGTGGCTGAATTGAAATTCATTTTGCACCATTAGCCATATGCTAAAATCCTACATTAAAAACATATATGGCAATAATTTTTAGGGTGCATTTCCAATTTAAGACTGCAAAGGTGAGAATTATAAATTCTCATATATCCTTATTATTTGTGGTGAAATTATGAAGGTAATATAAATTGCATATAATTTTTAGTCCATTTCAGGTGTTATTAATATAAACTTGTGTACCTTCACTGCAATTTCAATTACTGTACGAGTTGAATTATGAAAATTTTCAAAAAAGTAAATAAATGTACAATAAAAATATATTTATTCAACATCTAAGTAATGGTGTGTTGTTCATAGCCGGCACACATTCTCATGCCATACTTTTCTAAGTTTATTCAAGAGAGGCTGAGTTGATTAATCATTTGACAAAAATGTCTCACCCAGCTTAATTATTAAAGTTACTGAAGATGTAAGTAATTCTGTCAATGCAGCTTTACAAGAGCTACAAACTGAGTGACCAATCTCATTGGTGTGAACAAAACTTTTCAAGATATACATTATTTAATGATCTTATTAAATTCAATTTTGTACTGCACTTTCAGGTCATATCTACATATCATTGGGTTTGTATTTTCATTATTTTCCATTTGCTACCATATGCACCTCTGAGCTTGGCATAGTTCGTGCTGGACGCTCACACGTTAGAACAATAGTTCATTTATAACCATTTATAACATAGCTGTCGATGTCACTACTGACCTGGAATTACCCACTTGTGTGAGAACTCGATGAGTGATCGTATTTTCCACTGAAGCTACCAAAAGGAATGAAATCCCTGTTTGCCACACACACATGTCAGACACAATGCTTTGCCATATTTGTGACTTGCCTTAAAAATTCCATGGCATGTAGTATTAGATACTTTCTGTTGGACTTCTGTTAATGAGCATGTATCTCAATACCAATACAGAAAGATAAAAACAACAAGCAATTGTGTTCTCCTCTCTCACTCCCCCTATATGGAGGATAGATAACAACTCAATTTTGTACTATTTTAAGCACCAAGCAGAACTAGAACTGGAATCGGTAATTTAATAGGAAGTAGAAATTTTTGACATAATTTCATTCATCATAATCAATGTTGTCAGCAAACCTTTAACTGGCATTCATTATTTCAGTAATGGAACATCACACAAGTTCCGTATTTTTTGTATTTTTCTTTGTTTTACAAAACAATATTTAAGTATTTATTTACATTATCAAGTGCAAATAAATATGTAAGCATTTTTGTGACATTTGCACAGGATTGGCATCTCACAATGTAATCATAGAGGATGTAACATACTGTGCAGAAAAACATACAAGGAAACCAACATTTATGCTCCCATCAGCCTTTGAACCTTGACTCAGCTTTGTGCATACTGGAAACAACAAAACACAAAATTATGTTTGAATAAACACAAAGTGTCAAGAAACTTTTACTGTGTAACATTTACAGACACTATACTTGAAGGCAAAGTGCATACCAATGTCTATTTATGTCAATCACATCATTTTTTTCCTCCACACACAAGGTTTCATAAAGTATAAAAGAAAAATGTAAATATTTTAACGCAAAAACAGGGATGAATTAACATTGTTAACATAGCAAATTTGACTGGAATGACAAACAATTGTGTAAATGGTGAAATAATATAAAATCCGTTGTATCATTGGCCTCCCTGTATAATAATTATTAAAATGTGCATGTTTACTGAATGACTACCTGACACTTGAGGCAGAGCTCTATGTAGAATGGCCTGAGCAGCCCCTTCTCCGCCAGCCTCAGCAGCTCCGCTTTGTCCTGTGGTGGAGGGACGGCCTCCGGAGCCTCGAAGGCGGGCACCACGTACACCGTCTTGTCGTCACGCCGCGATTCGCTGAAGAGGCGGCCGCGCAGGGCAAACTCGTAAAAATCCTGTTTGGAAGACGGTTCAAAATTATTCACCTCACAAGTTAAAAAATATAAAGGAAAAACATGTCTACTACGCTCGGTCTACAGCCATCCTTTCTGCAATACCAGCTTCAGAGATAGGGCGTGAAAATCTATACCACAGATCAGCGGTTGGCAAGTTATTGGTTGCAAGGGCCACTAAGTGGCAAACTGGAGTAAAGGCAAGCTGCACACTGTAGTGTAACATCGTTCACTACATTCCTTATGCTACACACATGATATTTAAATAGTTTATTTTTTGGTGATATTAAGCAACCTGAGTCCAGAAAGTGCCCAGGGAACTCTGTCTGCGCAGGTTCCAGGCAGATGCATAGTACTTGAGCATGCAGAGAAATCAGAGAGAAGCTCTGGACCAAAGAAGAAAGAGAAGCACTGAGATAAATATTCTCTGTTTCGAAGTTCGGTGCTTTGAATGTTGTTATTTTTTCATTAGGTTTCTTCACTTGTTAAATAAAGTCAAGATCAGACAGACTTGCATCAATGAACGCATCAGCTTATAAGGAAATGTATAATACCTGTAAATGTGTGGAAATGAAAATTTACCTCTAAGAATTTTATTCAGTAGCAAATGCTGATTTAAGTCTACATATTCACTAAACTGCAACTTCATCAGAATTCTGACGTCCACCTTAAATTTCAAGAGTTTACCCTTAATTGGAAATGAACTAGCCAGTTTCAAACATATCTCATTTATCAGAGTATGCCCGCATCTAATAATTTCATGGTGTATAACTTAGATTTATTCCTGTTAATGATAAAAAGGAAATAAGGAAGTTTTAACAAAAATAAGCTGTCTCTACCTCCTGTTTTAATCTCCTGTAGTATATGTGGCGATTAATGATAAAAATGCTAGTGAGAAAACTTAAATAAAATCAAATATTTTCTGCCATTGATTAACACCAGTGCTGCTTAGCTTTCTTATATCACATGTCAAATAAACCTCTCACACTTACCAAAATTCAAACAAATGGTGGTACAAAATGTGGTAAAATGAAAAATATGTATTTCAGCACTTTGAACATATGCTCAACTAACACAGATGAAGCATGAGCAGCAAATGTATTGCCATTGGCAACTCATTGTTTCTTCAGTACTGGAAATAATTTTTGGTATTGCACAGATCTCATAGTCACATGCTCACTTTAAATGTGCCAACATAATTATTTATTTGTGTGTATATGTATATGTATGTTTTTATTTTTATTTGTGTATCAACGAACCGGTGCCTTTTTGCCTGGTAAGTCCAAGTCTCTCTACTTTTTATAAGTAATTATTTATTTAAAAAATAAAAAATAGAAAAGAGATGACTTACCAAAAGGACCGGCTCGTCGATAGAAACAAATAAAATCACACACAAACACACATACAGGTTTTCGCCACCACTGGCAGCTTCTTCAGGAAAAAGAGGAAAAAAGGGGATGAAAAAGGGAAGGATATGGGTTTTAAGGAAGTGGAAAAGGAGTCATTCCAATCCCAGGAGTGGAAGGACTTACCCTAGGGGAAAAAAAGGAAGGTAAACAAATACACACACACTCAGACATATCGAAACGCAAACACACCTAGACAGACATTTGTAAAAAGCAAAGAAGTTGGACAGAGATACCAATTGAGGCAGAGGCTTTGTCCACAGAACTAAGGCAAAGATGCTACAGATGGTGGGCGGGAATTTGAATTAGCGGAGATTGAGACCAGGTGGGCAACGGGAGGAGAGAATAAGCTGAAGGGCAAGTTCCCATCTCTGGAGTTCTGAAAGGTTGGTGTCGGTGGGAAGTATCCAGATAACCCAGACGGTGTAACACTGCGCCGAGATGTGCTCGCCATGCACCAAGGCGTGTTTAGCCACAGGGTGATCCTCATTACCAACAAACACTGTCTGCCTGTGCCCGTTTATGCGAATGGACAGTTTGTTGGTGGTCATTCAAACATAGAACGCTTCACAGTGCAGGCATGTCAGTTGGTAAATCTCGTGGATGCTATCGCAAGTGGCTCTGCCCTTGATCGTGTACACCTTTTGGGTTACTGGACTGGACTGGACTGGACCACCACTTACTCCAGTCCAGTAACCCGGAAGGTGTCCATGATCAAGGGCAGAGCCACTTGCGATAGCACCCACGTGATTTACCAACTGACATGCCTGCACTGTGAACCGTTCTATGTGGGAATGACCAGCAACAAACTGTCCATTCGCATGAACGGTCACAGGCAGACAGTGTTTGTTGGTAATGAGGATCACCCTGTTGCTAAACACGCCTTGGTGCATGGCCAGCACATCTTGGTGCAGTGTTACACTGTCCGGGTTATCTGGATACTTCCCATCGACACCAACCTTTCAGAACTCCGGAGATGGGAACTTGCCCTTCAGCTTATTCTCTCCTCCCGTTGCCCACCTGGTCTCAATCTCCGCTAATTCAAATTCCCGCCCACCATCTTTAGCATCTTTGCCTTGGTTCTGTGGACAGAGTCTCTGCCTCAATTGGTATCTCTGTCCAGCTTCTTTGCTTTTTACAAATGTCTGTCTAGGTGTGTTTGCGTTTCGATATGTCTGAGTGTGTGTGTATTTGTTTACCTTCCTTTTTTTCCCCTAGGGTAAGTCCTTCCACTCCTGGGATTGGAATGACTGCTTTTCCACTTTCTTAATACCCATATCCTTCCCTTTTTCATCCCCTTTTTTCCTCTTTTTCCTGAAGAAGCTGCCAGTGGTGGCGAAAGCTTGTATGTGTGTTTGTGTGTGATTTTATTTGTTTCTATCGACGAGCCGGTCCTTTTGGTAAGTCATCTCTTTTCTATTTTTTATTTTTGTTTATCCCACGGGGAAAGTTTCCCTCTATAATTTTAATTATTTATTTATGTATAAAAATAAAGATTGTTTGCTTACCCAAAGCACAGGCTCACCGATAGACACAAAAAACACAAATAAAAATACGCACAAACATTTAAGCTTTCACAACCATTGGTTGATTCATCAGGAAAAGAGGAGTGAAGGAGGGGAAAAAGGAAAGGATGCGGGTTTTAAGGGAGTGGATGAGGTAGTCATTCAAATCCCGGGAGTGGAAGCACTTACCTTAAGGAAAAAAAAGGAAGGTAAACAAATACACACACACCCACACACATACACACGCAAACATGCCTAGGTGTGTTTGCGTGTGTATATGTGTGGGTGTGTGTGTATTTGTTTACCTTCCTTTTCCCCCCTCTAAGGTAAGTCCTTTCACTCCCGGGATTGGAATGACCCCTCACCCACTCCCTTGAAACCCACTTCTTTTCCTTTTTCCCCTCCTTCCTTCTTCTTTTCCTGACAAAGCAACCAACAGTTGCGAAAGCTTAAATGTTTGTGTGTGTTTTTATTTGTGTTTTTTGTGTCCATTGGCGAGCCTGTGCTTTGGGTAAGTCAAACAATTTATTTTTATACATATTTTTCCCACCAGGAAAGTCTCCTTCTAATATTCATTTCATAATTATTTATTTAGGTATAGCTAACTTTCATTATTTAGAAACTAGCGACGAGCCACAAGGAAAAGGGTCGCATGTGGCCAAAGAGCTGCTGGTTGTTGACTGCTGTCAAGGATCAAAACTGTTCACCTTAAAAAAATTAAATACTGTGCAACTGAGACTGATTATTTTTAACGTATTTATTACAGATCAATATTCTTTTCCATGTTTTCAAAACTCATTAATTTTTTATTTATTTTATTTTCAAAAATCATTATGAACAGTAAAATTTTATCACATATTACAATTTCTATCAAAGTTTGTTGCTTCATTACACTGTAGGACAAACAACTACTGTTAGAACCATAATCAGTAACTGTTAATGAGTTGTAACATATACCGATTGTATAATGTATAACATAAATAATGTGGAATTAGGGAGCTTTCACTTATCTCTGGATGTAGTTAAGCAGTACCATGTGTCTCTGTTAATACAACTGTGGGGAGAGTTGCTAGTGTTTGGATTTACAGGTTATATCTGGTCAAACCTGCTGCTGCAGTGTGAAAAGAGCAGTGAGGAGTTCTGATATTAGGCTGTGGAGCCTTATCACCAAATCAACACACATTCTAATTACATTAATGGGCATATTTTCTCCTGAACCCAGAAATAACAAAAAGAGCTCCCATCTATTACCTTAAGAAATAGCAACAGGTTAAACATTTGACATTCCTGGGGAACCAGCCTTATGTCAGTTAATAATAAATAATTTACAGAATGGTAGCACAGATGGAGTTCCTTAGACACTAAAAAGAGAATATTATATTTCGTTCTGAAGTAGAGAAAAACTTAAGCCATATAAGGGACTGGTTCACTTAACATTTTGCTCTAACATGAACATAGTCAGTAAGAGGACAACACAGCATCTGTGGTGAAATTGTCACATCAGTTCATGTGCTCTAGTTAAATTTTTAGTAAAGAGTGTTACATAGTCTTTTAAGGGGTAAAATTATTTACAAGAGAACTAAAAAAAAAAAAAAAAAAAAAAAAAAAACAAGGACTTAAATACACTAAACCTGTCTCAATAAAAATCAAGGTATAACCATAGCCTGCAGAGATGGGTAAGGCCTGTAGGGGACCTTAGGTAAGGACAAAGAAGCCTGACAATGATTACTTGACCCACTAATGGAAGAGTGAAGAGAGGTGGCCACAAACATAAATAAAAAGAATTTGAAGGCTCAGTGAAAGATAACTGATGCACTCTGTTCTGCCATACTGCTGTACAGACACAGCAAAATTTGCTGGATCTCAATGTGGCCAATTTGAATGGAATGTACAGACATACTAGATACATTCCAATAGTAGTAAAGAAATTGTGTGTGTGTGTGTGTGTGTGTTTAGCCAAAATAAATTTAAACAACAAAAATTTATGGTTCTTTTTCTGTTTAAAAAAAAGAAAGAAGGAAAGGGACTCAATGAAATTTTATATTTAACAGTTCATTGTCATCACAGTGAAAGTGGACTAAAAAATAAATACATAAAAAGTGACCTTGTGCATAGTTGCATATCACATTATGTTTAGCACTAAATGGAAAGAGCATCTGCTAGCTCAAGGAAATACGCCATTTATAATGCTGCTTTGTTCTCCAGATGTATGCAGGAATACTCAAAAGTTCTCTTCACATTTCTCAATTTTATACAGCTCACTTGTCTGGCCATTTACTGACATACAAATAAAGAAGAAAAATAAATGTATGAAGCTCAATGTGTGAAATTACGATTGAAACATATTTTCTTGTTTGTAACCCCACCACCAAATACAAACAAACATTTTGTACTATTAATTCATGTTATCATCTATATTTATATTACACTATACTATGTGCATTGCAGTAATTTGTACTGAAAGTTAGGTTAAACAAATTTGACACATGAGCCTATTTAACACTTTGGTGACCGAGCCCGAGCATAGGTCGGGCTAAGGAACTGCTTCAAAACGACCGCACCCGAGTATATTTCGGGCGGCTGTTGCGCTCCACTCCCAGCTTATTAGCCATCTGGAAGCAGGCCATCTACTGTGGTAGTTTTGCGTGGGACAACTGCCTATATGTCCCTTAACTGCTGCTGTCCTCTGTGTTATGGTTTTAGAACTATGTCAAAAGTAATGGCAAGACACGCATAGCAGCTTCTGTGACATGCTGCGTCGTTGTGCAGTGATGTAGCCATGAGACTCAACTTTCATGGTACTGTTTGCTGTTTCTTGTTTAGTGTTCTGCCAAATATGTAATACTTTCTGAGTGAGAAAGAAATTTTATAAGCTAATTACCAATGAATTTACACAAAACTAAGAAATGCACTTTATTGTAGAACCGAAATCAGAATTTATGTGGTTGTTGTTATTAATTTTGTCTTCAATCTATACAATTAAAATAAATGTTTAAAATAAACCTTTAAACTGTTCTTTCATAATATGTCTTCTGTTTCAAGATATGTTAAATAGAACACGCCAATGACATTTCAAAGAAAGTTAAAAATGGCCAGTCCACTGGACCCAGAGTGTACCTCAGCTGCCAGTCTTCAAAGTGTTAAGACATTTCAATATATTTCTTGCTCAAGTAACAACTAAAGTTAAGCCTCTAGTAATATCTCTGCTTTGAAGATTTGCCTTTTTCTATACTAGCAACACAGCAGACAGCAAGCAGTGTTTACATGACAATGTTCGAATATTCCAAGTATATATATCTGTCATAAATAGACGATAGTGCAACAAAAATCAATTTTTACATGTAATTATAAAATTTTTCACTGTTAATCAATGGAAGAATCTGTTAAATGAAAGATTTCCTCATGAACTGCATTGTTTTAGATAATAATTCTGCAAAAAAGAACCCATAGTTTTCTTGACTTCTATGAAAAGTGGGAGGCAATTTTATTAGAGATTGTTCTACTTCATTTTTTGCTACATAGGATGTCCTTAGCTCGAAACAGTACCAATATCTAAAAGCAAGCACAAAGCAATAACTCACCGCCCGCAGGTTGGCACTCGGCACCATGTCGATGTCAGCGACCAGCACAAACTCTGTCTCGGCCCCGCGGCGAGCCACGTTGCGCAGCAAGTTGTTTGGGTAACGGGCCCCTCCAGCATAATTGGCTCGATATGCACCAGATACCTGTGATCACGCAAACTCACTCATATGACAAACAAGGTGTGGTACAAAATCCTTTAGCAGCAATTTCTGCATACTTTGAAATCAAATATTACTGATTAAATTCTTACCTGCAGCTGGAGACTTTATTGATCTCTTCTTGAATAAGGAACAGTTCTACCTACATACATACATACTCCACAATCCACCATAAGGTGTGTGGCGGAGGGTACACTGTACCACTACTAGGCATTTCCTTTCCTATTCCACTCCCAAATAAAATGAGGAAAAAAAGAATGCCTATATGCCTCCGTACGAGCCCTAATTTCTCTTATCTTGTCTTTGTGATGCGAAATGTAAATAGGCAGCAGCAAGATCGTACTGTACTCAGCTTCAAATTCTGGCCTCTAAATTTTCTCAACAGAAATTCATGAAAAGAACATTGTCTTTCCTCCAGCAATCCCCAATTGTGTTCCCGGGGCATTTCCGTGACACTCTCACATTGGTCAAACCTATCAGTAACAAACCTAGCTGCTTGCCTCTGAACTTCTTCCATGTCTTCCTTTAAACTGATCTGTTGTGGGTCCCAATCACTTGAATAATATTCAAGACATGCTCGTACTAGCATTTTATAAGCAGTCTCCTCTACAGATGAAGTAAATCTTATCAAAATTCTCCCAATGTACAAGTGTTTTATAAGCGGTCTCCTTTACAGATGAAGTACATCTTCCCAAAATTCTCCTAATAAACCGAAGTTGGCTGTATGCCTTAATCACAACTGTCCTCACATGTTTGTTACATTTCATATTGCTCTGCAATGTTACACCTAGATATTTGAACGACGCAAGTGCATCAAGAAGTTCACTACTAATGCTGTATTTGAACATTACGGGATTGTTTTTCCTACTCATGCACATCACCTTACATTTTTCTACATTGAGAGCTGCCATTCTATGCACCAACTAGAAATTTTGTCTAAGTCAATTAGAGACGACACCCTCCCATACACCACAGCATCATCAGCAAAGAGCCGTAAATTACAAATTACTCTGTTCATCAGATCATTTATATATATAGAATATAACAGAGGTCCTATCACACTCCCATTGTCTTGTACAGTCAAGCAGTGCTTACAAAACCAATGAGAGTCTCAAAATATCAAGATTTTCTGTGTCTAGAGAGACCGACTCTTAATTATATAATTATCAGATTGTATATCCATTGAGTCATAACTACCAAATAAAGAAAAAAAAATCGTAAGCTTCTATGCAGTAATAGATAAAATTAATTTGTTCTAAAACAAATACAATAACATCTTATACATACAATGTTGGGTTGTTTGTGTTTATAATGAAGGATATTTCAAAGAATAGGTCCAATGTGACTGTTAAATTCCTTTGTTGAAGGACACACAACCGGTTTCATAATTTAATCCTCAAGTGTTATGTTAAATCATTAAAAAGATCTGATGGAGCTCATTCCATCTCAATTCACTCCAGGCTTCTAACATTTATATAAATCTTTAAACAACTGTCTATTTAAAGGGAAGGGGTCCATAAGACTTAGTGGTGAGAAATGAAACCATCCCCGTGTCTCCTATTAAGATGAGCTGGGGAGGGACATGTTAAAGGTCTGTTATATATCTGGTACAGATTCAGTGATGATATCTTCATAATCTGAGGACATACTATTCACATTCCTTCAAAAGTCAACACCACCACCATTCGCTTCACCTGGTCCTACACAACACAATGATCGACCTTTCTCAATGTTGACCTAAACCTCAAAGTGGCCTTATCAGTACCTCTGATAATATAAAACCTTCCAACCATTAACAATACCTACATTGTGACAAATGCCACCCCCACACCAAAAAGTCCCTTCCATACAGTTTAGCCATTTGTTGTTGTCACATTCATTGTGACAAGCAGTCCCTCTCCGAATATGCCAAATACATCAATGAGGCCTTCACTGACTGCAATGACCCTCCAAACCTTGTCCAGAAACAGAACTCGTGGGACTTCTCTGTCTGGTGTGGCCTCAAAGGAGCACCCCCCCCCCCCCCACACCCTTATAACCTAGTACCACCCAGAACTGGAGCAGTTAAACCACATTCTCCACTAGGATTTTGACTACCTTTCATCCTACCCTGAAATGAGAAATATGCTACCAAATATACTACACACACACCCTACAGTGATATTCCATCCCCCACCAAACCTACGTAATATCCTTGTCCATCCCTAACCCATCCCTGCTCCCACCCACTTGGCTCATGACTTGATATCCCTGCAATAGACCTAGATGCAAAAACCTGTCCTAACCACAATCCCACCACCATCTATGCCAGGCCTGTCTGGCATTTAGTATCCCATAAAGGGCAGGGCAACCTTTGAAAGCAGTCATGTTGTCTACAAATTTAGCTGCAACCACAGTGCCACTTTCTATGGGGGCATGACCAGATCCAAGCTGTCTATTCGGATGAATGGCCATTGCCAAACTGTGGCTCTGAGATAGCTGGACTATCCTGTGGCAGAGCATGCAGCACTGCTTCATGTGGCTCACTTCAATGACTGCTATACAGCCTGTGCCATATGAATTCACCTCACAAACATGAGCTTTTCTTTAACCGCACAGATGGGAACTCTCCCTACAATATATCCTACATTCCTGCAATCCCCGAGGCCTAAATCTTTGCTAGTTCCCTCCCAACATTCTAAATCTTACATAGTCTCCCATCCCACCACACATTTTAGTCCCTTCCCTTACTTTGACCCTGTCTGTCAGACAGCACCGCTCCCCTCCTTGCCACTTCCTCACCCCCACCACTGGTTGCTCTCAACTCGGCCGTGCTGAGTATCATAGACTGGCCACAGCAGCCAGAGACGGCGGTCATGATAGTAAGAGAGAGAGTGACGAAGGCCATAATGACCAAAACCTATTAAGTTGTTTGTTATTATTTATGCCTTTCTGCAGCTAATCGGACATCTATTTGTGAGTAGCAACCAATCCTCCTCAAAAATATTATCATTCAACTGTCTCTTTCCATAAAATACAAGTTTGTCATTCACTGGACATTTTCTGGTGATGTGTGCTTCCTTGGAGCACTGTATGGAGCACAACATCTCCCTCCAGCAAGTAGGAGTTCCACTCTCACTCTCTACACTCGGTCAGTGCCTGCAGATACAAACACTAGTGTGCACAGACACTTTATGATACTTAAAAAAGAAATTAATCTCCAAACTTTCTGACACAAGTAACTCAGGAAACGTAACGAGGTCTAATCACATTAGAAAATGAAAAACATAAAGATGTTCCGAATGGAGACTCACTGCCATCCTCAGACTGACCACTACAGAAGAATTCGTGATCCCAGCGCTTACCTGCATGCCGGCCGTGCTGCACGGGTCAGCTCCGCTAGGCGGGGGCGGGACGAGCGGCGGTTGTGGTGCCGCCTCCCTGCCCTTCCCTCCCGCGGAAGACATCGGCGACACCAGGTGAAACGACACGTTCTGCCGGATGCCGGCGTAGCACGAGCGCAGGCTGGCGATGGCCCACAGTGCCGCCGACAGGTCCCGGTACTCGGCGTACACTGCCACCGACACCACGCCCTGCGAATTTGCACGAACAAAATGTCTTCTTTTGTGAGCCCAGCAGACATTCTAACTGTGAGTATCCTCTTGGGCTCTGTTGGATACCGATTGTAATATAACTGTTGTGACAATCTACAAGCACTAAGTGGTGTGCAAGTGAGAAGGTGGCTGTATGATTTTTTTATGCAGAGAAGGACAGAAAATATTTTGCAGCAGCACTGGGTTCTCCATCTCTGGTCCTGTGCTCCAGCCATTGCTGTCCCTGATTTATACATTCAGAAATCTATCAATGTCATCTGCAGAAGTAATACAGGGTGAGCAAAAGTCTTACCACAATTATAAATAATAACCGTTTGACATAATAATTTACATTTGATGCTGTTACAAATGTCAGTGTCTCTAGTTGTTGTGACCAATAGATGGCACTAGTGTTCCACAACACCGGAACGATTCTGTTGGACTGAACTGGAATCGTTTGGGGTCAGTGATGACAGACGGAGCACCTGCCATGAAAGAGGAGCACATGGGATTTGATAGATTTCTACATCTACATACATACTCCGCAATTCACCGTAAGGTGCGTGGCGGAGGGTACACTGTACCACTACTAGGCATTTCCTTTCCTATTCCACTCCCAAATTGAATGAGGAAAAAAAGAATGCCAATATGCCTCCGTACGAGCCCTAATTTCTCTTATCTTGTCTTTGTGATCTTTACGCGAAATGTAAGTAGGCGGCAGCAAGATCGTACTACACTCAGCTCCAAATTCCGGCCCTCTAAATTTCCTCAACAGAATTTCACAAAAAGAACGTCGTCTTTCTTCCAGCGATCCCCAATTGAGTTGCCGGAGCATTTCCGTGACACTCATGCATTGGTCGAACCTACCGGTAACAAATCTAGCTGCTCGCCTCTGAACCGCCTCTATGTCTTCCTTCAAACCGATCTGCTGCGGGTCCCAAATACTTGAGCAATACTCAAGACGTGGTCGTACAAGCGTTTTATACGCGGTCTCCTTTACTGGTGAAGTACATCTTCCCAAAATTCTCCCAATAAACCGAAGTCGGCTGTCCGCCTTACTCACAACTGTCCTTACATGCTCGTTCCATTTCATATCGCTCTGCAATGTTACGCCTAGATATTTGAACGACGCGACAGCATCAAGAAGCTCACAACTAATGCTGTATTCGAACATTATAGGATTGTTTTTTCTACTCATGCGCATCACCTTACATTTTTCTACATTGAGAGCTAGCTGCCATTCTTCGCACCAACTAGAAATTTTGTCTAAGTCATCCTGTATGCTATTACAGTCAGTTACAGACGACACCCTCCCATACACCACAGCATCGTCTGCAAACAGCCGCAAATTACAACTTACTCTGTCCATCAGATCATTTATATAGATAGAAAATAATAGCGGTCCTATCACACTCCCCTGGGGCACGCCTGACGATACACTCGTCTCTGATGAACACAGACGTCGAGAACAACGTACTGCGTTCTATTACTTAGGAAGTCTTCCAGCCAGTCACAAATCTGTGAACCTACTCCATAAGTTTGTACCTTCGTTAGCAGTCTGCAGTGTGGCACCGTGTCGAATGCCTTTTTGAAGTCGAGAATAACACAGTCCGCCTGTTGCCCTTCGTCCATGGCTCGCAAGATGTCATGTGAGAAAAGGGCAAGCTGAGTTTCACATGAACGAAACATGATTTCTTGGACATCACATGAGATGTTATTCAAACAGTTAATTATTTGAGATCCCACAGCCTTACACATCAACAGTTTCGACGATAGTTAGCCGCAATTGAGGAGTACGGAGACATACCATACCACAGTGAATTCTGCTAGCTTAGCTGAGGCAATGTACTAAAATTATTTTTTGAACTGAGGATACCAATTAGTTAGTTTTTAAACCGACAAAGGAAGGCACAACTCCATATTATAAAATCCAGAGTTGGTTGCCCACCTTGCATTTTTAGTAGACATTAATTCTCATATGAAGAAATTGAGCACTAGCTTGCAAGGCAAAAATCAACTGACTTGGGAAATGAGCAAGAAAGTGGAAGCTTTCACAAAAAAGATTGTGCTGTGGGAACGACAACTCTCATCAGAGAACGCGGTGCATTTCCCTACTCTGTCTTCTATCCAAGAAAAGAGCCACACTAAATATATTTTCGTAATTATTGCCATAAAACAGGAATTTCCCCAAGTGATTTGGGGATTTATCACATGTATCCCAAGCTTTTGAATGGTTTTTGATAACATTTGCTGTTTCTATAGATGTTATTCATCCTGATCTGCAAATAGAACTAAGAGATTTACAATCTAATACTCGTCTGAAAGACAGTGAGGGGAGGGGAGGAGGGGCAAGAGAAGCGGATGGCCGGCTTGCCCCTGAGTGCACACTTCACACAGTTAACTGCACATGTGCGAGTGCGCTTCACACGAGCAGAATTCCTGCCCACCCCTGCTCTATTCTTTTTCTGTCCACACTGTTTATTATTTATGTTTCACTCCCATACAAGGCAACACTCCACACAAAAACCTTCAGAAAGGATTTCCTTACACTTAAATTAATATTCATTAGTTATATTTTTATTTTTTTCAAAAACACTTTTCTTCCCTTTGCCATATATCCTCTGTACTGTGACCATAGTAAGTTATTTCACTGCCCAAGTAACAAAAATCATCTTCCACATTTATTGTTTCGTTACCTGATCTAATACCTTCAGCATCACCTGAGTTTCTTCGACTGCAATCCATTACCCTTTTTATGCTCTTGTTATGTTCATCCTATACACTCCTTTCAACACACTGTCCATTCCGTTCAACTGCTCCTCTAGGTCCTTTTCTGTCTCTGACAGAATTACTATGTCATCAACAAACCACAAAGTTTTTACTTTTTCTTTTTGAACTTTAATTCCTTCTCCAAATTTCTCCTTGCTTTCCTTTATAGCTTACTCAGTTTACAACCTGAATAACACTGGAGAAAGGCTACAACCCTGCCTTACTCCCTTCCCAAGCTCTGCATTCCTTTCATGGCCTTCAACTCTGATAACTGCTGTCTGGTTTTTGTACAAGTTGTAAATAACCTTCTGTTCCCTATATTTTACTCCTGCTGATTCCAGAATCTGAAAGAGTGTATTCCAATCAAAATTGCCAAAACTTTCTCCAAATCTACAAAAGCTGGAAATGTAGGTTTATCTTTCCTTAATCTATCTTCTAAGACAAGCCATAAAGTGAGTATTGCCTTACATGTTCCTACATTTCTTCTGAATCCAAACTGATCTTCCCCAAGGCTGGCTTCTACCAGCTTTTCCATTCTTATGTAAACAATTCATGATAACATTTTGCAACCATGATTTATTAAACTGATGGTTGTCTAATTTTCACACCTTTCTTTGGTATGGGGAGTATTACATATTTCTTAAAGTCTGAGGGTATTTCCCCTGACTCATACATCTTATGCACCAGGTGAAATAGTTTTGTCATGGCTGACTCTCCCAGAGACTTCAGTAGTTCTGAGGGAATGTCATCCACTCCAGGGACCTTGTTTCAAATTAGGTCTTTCAGTGCTCTGTGAAATTCATCTCTCAGTAGAGTATCTCTTATTTCATCTTCATCTACATCCTCTTCCCTTCCTACAATATTGTCTCTAAGTTAATTTTCTTTGTAGAGCCCCTCTATATACTCTTTCCACCTTTCAGCTTTCCCTTCTATGCTGAGAACTGGTTTTCCAGCTGAGTTCTTTATATTCACACTGCTGTTTTTCTTGTCTCCAAATGTCTCTCTTATTTTCCTGTAGGTGGTATCTATTTCCCCCCTATTTATACATTCTTCTACAAGACTTTCATTTGGCTTCCAGGTACTCCTGCTTAGCTATTTTGCACTTCCTGTGAATCTCATTTCTTAGTCATCTGTACTCCATTTTGCCCATTCCATTCACAGCATTTTTATATTTTCTCCTTTTATCAATTAAATTTAGTATTTCCTGTAATAGGCAAGGATTTTTTTGTAGGTCTTGCCTTTTTACCTATTTTGTCTTCTGCTACCTTCACTATTTCATCTCTCAAAGTTACCCATTCTTCTACTACTGTTTTCTGCCCCTCCCCCTCCCCAACTTCTCTCAATTGTTGCCTAAAGCTCCCTTTGAAATTCTCAAGAAATTCAGAGTCCTTTAATTTATCCAGGTCCCATCTCATTATTTTCCTACCTTTCTGCAGTTTTTTCAGTTTCAGCTGTGACAATACAGCCCCTACTTTGGAGCTTTGTTGAATGTGAAAGTGTTTGAATGCGAGTAATGTCAACTGAAGTAGACGATACGCAGGGCCGTGGGATGGACCATGCAGCCGACGGACAACATGGGCAAGACCTGGACCGCAAACAGAAATGGCAGGGTTAAAAGACGGGCGCTATGGTGGCCATTTAGCCAAACTACTTTCAAACAAATGAACCAATCTGTGTGTATAAATAATTAAAAAGGATGGCAGTACACAAAATGTTTGAGCATTAGGAAGAAATGTATAGCATGAAATATAACAATTTATGTTTATTAACAAAGATGGTAATAAAAGATGAAAACTACTAACTGGAAAATACTTAGTTTAAAAACCACTTAATGTACGCAAAAGATAATTATAGCATTGTGAAGCTTATAAAATTTCATATTATACCGATGTTTTACTTTTATTAAATAAGTGAAATTTGAAGTTTTCAAAAAAAGTCAGTCTTGATCCAAACATGGTGAGGGTCGGATCTGCTCTCGTCCGCTATGAAAATTATTGTTAGTGTCGCCTTGGTCATAGTGGAACTTAGACTTCAACTTTAAAAAAATTTGTGTGACGAAAGTCATCAGGTTATCCAAATTGAAGATTATATTTTGGTGTTCATACGAATCTATTTGACACTTAGTAACTTTTTATGCCTGGTGAGTGTGAAGACATACTTCGCGATTTATGTGAAGTTAGGTACAATTTGGACTTTGACTTTTCTTGAGATTAGGTGCATGGGTTCGAGCCTTGAATTCTCACACAGACAGTTTTGGAGTTGTGTGTTTTCTTGAAATTACAGAAGTGAAGTTAAAGATTAGGCACTTCTTGTTTATACTCAGTTACGAACTGGACAATATATTTTCGTAGAAATTTTTGGGACAAAAGAATTGTATAAGCCAAAACTGAATAAATCATTATTTGTGAAATGCAAACACCTGTGAGTGACTATAATTTACATATGCTTGCCTTTTAGTGAACATCGTTTTTCTTTAATTCAACTGTTCTGGGTATTTATGTGTGAACTTAATTCTTTTTTTTTTTTTTTTTTTTTTTTTTTTTTGGGGGGGGGGGTGGGCGGGGGGGCGTTAAAGAGAACAGTGACCAGTCGGCCCCTAGACAAGGAAACAGTGCCAACCAAACTTGTGAAAACTGGCTGATTCACTTTGCCTCAGTTGATATAGTGTTTACCTGTGACTTCATTTCAATCTGTTGCACATGCAGTGTGCTGGGAGCTCGAGCCAGAAGCTATGAACAGGAGTGGGGCACAAGTTAGAGGTAGGCATGCCCAACAGACAGTGTGATACAAAAGCGCACGTGCGCGATTCGCGTCGTATATCGCATTCGACCCTCGTGCAGCCTACAGTTCACGACCAATAAGATCAACGTTTAAAGCGATGTGTATTTTTGCGGAAGCATGTCGTTTAGTTTGCGGTGCCAGCACTGCAGGACGAAGGCGTGGCTTGTCTCCCCCAATAGTCTCTCTCCCTGTGGCTGCCCGAATGTTGTGAGGCAGGGCTTGCTTCTTTCACTCCTGCATCACAACTCTGCCATCTAACAGTTTACACACTGTATGTCACCAATTTTTGTATTAAAAAAAATAATAGATCACTATTCATTTTATTTATTATTATTATTATTAATTTAAAAATCTCTACCCCTTCCACAGTTGAACAAATCACTACATCTCCCTTCTTTTTTTGCTTGCTTTCCCTTTACCGCATTCCATGCTGCAGCTCACACTCTCACTTATCAGAGCCGTTACAATCCACCACACACTGTAGCATGTTGCATCCCTATCCTTGGCTGGCACCATTCCCTCCGATTTCTCTCTGTTCCTCTCCTCACTCACTGTCAAGATGCTTGTTGTGTTGGAACAGTCAGAGATGGTGGTCATGTGTGCCTAAATTATGTCTGACTCACTGTGTGAATGTATGGGTTTCTTTTTCTGATAAAGGCCATGACCAAAAATTTAATTTGAGTGAATGTGATTGTCTATATTATGTGCCTATTTGCAGCTCAGTGATTGTCTTTATGATGAGTTGCTATATATACCATATTGTTAACATTCCAAGCTGGATTTTCCATTGTTAAATACACTTACTTTGTGAGGTAGTGGACAATCACATTAACACAACTTAAATTTTCACCCATCGCCTTCATCAGAAAAAGAAACACACACATTCACACAGCACTCGCACAACTATACACACACAACCACTATCTCCAGCCCCATAAGCCTATTGGCAGTGAGCCAGGAGGGGAGTGGAGGGACAAGGATGCCGGGTAAGGGTGGGGATGGAAAGTTCTGCATTGCAAGGTGGATTGAAAAAGCTCAGATACGCTGGAATGTGAGATGTGGCATTGAATACAGTGAAGGGAAAGGGAGATAGAGGATAAAAGGGAGGTATAGAGGAGAGTGGGGAGGGAGTTGAGGGATTTGAAATTGTCAGGTGTCAGCTGTCCAACGTGTTGAATTTCCTAGCTTGTGCAACCACCTGATACAGATCATTAAATACAGGTTTGACTATCAACATGCAGATTACACAGATCACAGAATATGTTTCTCACAAGGAAAGTACTTGGGCTCGAACAAACACATATACACCAAAATCGTATGAGAGATAATGTAAAGGTCCCTTATTGCACTAGTGATACCCCCGCATCTGCAAAACTCTGCAGTAGTCCGTTAGAGGTCTCTGGGTGTGCCTTACCATATTGCACTTTGACCTGTCGGTTTGCCAGTAGGGAAGTTGCGTTTTGTGATGTTATTTGTGTGGCGAAGCATCACATGGGGCGGTGATTGGTAATCAATCCTGTTGATGTATTGCGATTGGCTGAGATGAAGTTACGAAGAACCCTTCTTCATTAAGATGGTATTAGTGTAGAAGATGAATCATTTGCATGCTTTCTCGTATCTGTTATGGTACAGAAATATGAGCATAAGTTAGATACTGTTGTAACACTAACACATAATGATGATAATAGGGATAATAATGACAAACAACTCATGGCAAGCAGTAGTGCTACGGTAAGTGTGGGAAGAGGCGATGAGAGCAGTGACAGTGAATACCAACAGTCTTCCGAGAAGAAGGTTAAATTTGCAGCTATCATCACGGCTTTTGATGACAATACCCTAGAGAACATGTACAATGATTATTACATAAGTTATAGTTAAGATATCTGCATTATGTATGGCATCTATAATTACATCTACAGTGCTATCTAGAGCATAATTGCAGAGTTTTGCAGAAAAACGACACCCACCAGCAAACTGAGGTGTACGTAGAGATCCTGTAAGCAAACGTTCAAACAGATATGTTTGTTGGAGCCCAAGTACTTTCCTTGTCAGATCCACAGTCCAATTTCAACAATCCTGTGTTCACTGTGAATTGTAACTCATGGTGCTACAGACATACATTCAACTGTTTGTGCTCGTAACACTTGTGACAGCAACAGCCTTGTACTCTGTCATCAGAACTGCCACATATCTTCCTTATCCAGACGGGAAAGCCTAAAATCTCCATGTTCTGCTGTGATGTGGTGACTTTCAACACTTTTTCCATCCACTTTGGTTTCACCATTCTTCAACTACTTTGTATAAATTCTCACAACAGCAGCAACAATAGACAAACAGCTGACCAACTTCGTCATTTACAAGAAGCCAGATCGTAAAACACGCCCTTTGCCAAAGACGATGAACCGAGCTGCAGACAGACATGAGGAAAATATAATCACTGACCTCAGGTTTTGGACTAAGCCTTCCTCAGAAAAAGAATGCATATATAATCCCACAAGCACAACTGAGAAACACAGGACCTCTCTTCAGTCACTGACAGTGTGTCGGAGTTGGCTCTGTATAATTGTTGAATATATGTGTTGTTTTCCGAAGAACGCTTTTGTTATTAGCCAAGTTGTGTGTTGTTGTAGTCTTTTTGTTGTGCCTGTCTGTGGCTCAGCTTGTTGCCTTTACAGTCAGTTGTAATCTATACTTTTCTTAACATTTCTGATATTTCAATGTAGACTTTCTATTGTCTGATTTTTCCATTTCGTTGGTTATGTTAGGTAAATGAGTTGACCCATTTGTGACAGTTATCAGCAGAATGATTTTCCATTAGTCTCTTTATGTACATGGTGTCTCACGAAAGACGCTCGGGAGAGGTCTGTGTGGCACATTTGCTGACTGTTGCTGCTCCACCTGCTGGTTATCGCTATGCATTTTCTCAGGCATTTTGCAACAGCACTGCATCTGGCTGTATTGTTGCTGAGTGGCAATATGTATGACTGAGTGTTCATTTTTGAATTTTCTATTGAGTTTCCATTCGCTACAGTATACACAAAGTATTGAGTGTTTCTTATGTTGAACTATGCAAAAACAGAATCATATGTGGAATGTCGGCTTGAACTCATATGGAAACTTCCCAATGTGCATGTTCCCAATGAACTGATGATATGCAGATTAGTGAAGAAATTTAAAGAGACTGGATCTGTGTTAGACAAACAAAGGCCTTCAGAAGGTAGTGTGTCAACCAATAATAGATTACATGAGATAGGGAAGGCCTTGGAAAAAAGTCCAAGAAAATCTCTGCACTGTACAGCACTTTGGACGGGTATGTCAAAAGTATCTGCTTACAGAGTTTCATACAAACTGAAACTGTAGCTGTACAAAATAATGATAAAAGATCATCTCATGAACTCAGATACTGTTGCTTGATGTTGCTGGCTGTTACGGTCAGTGCACAATGGGAAAGTTGATCCTGATATGCCTTTTTCCTGATGAAGCATGGCTGCATTCGTTAGGGTACATAAATTCTCAGAGCAACTGATGTTGGAGCTCTGAAAATCCCCAGGAATTATATCAACAACCTCTACTTAATGTGAAAACTGAGGTGTGGTGCGCAATAAGTGCAAGGCAAATTATTGGACCAATCTTTTTCCATGAAACAATAAATACTGACAGGTATGTGAACAATATTTTGCATCTCTCCCCTTTTTTTCTGGAGAATTTTCACCAAAAGATGTACGGTTATTTCATGCAGAACAATGCAAGACCACACATCGCCAATATTTTGGCAGCAATACAACGTGTTTTTGATGGTAGTATAAATGATTGGCCACTATGTTCTCCAGATATAAGTCAGTGAGACTTATCTTTGGGGAATGTTAAAAGAATAGGTATATGCAAGCAATCACCACCATATCTGAAGGATTCAGCTAGTCATTTCCAAGATTTTAGCAGCAAAAATTTGTTGAGTGTTTGTGAATATGTTCAGGAGATGTTAGTCTTCTCTTTCCACAGAGCGACATAATTTTGAGCACCAAATGTAAATAAAGGTAAGCTTAAATTAATCAGATGGCAAATTTGGTTACGCTTAACTCAGTGGTTATGCTCGTGACAGATTAGAGTCTGAGAATTGAGCACGACGGTAGACGGCAGATGCGGTGGCAGCGGCCACACCGTGTGATCCGCAGACACCTCACGTTTGGTTTACGTGAGACACCCTGTACTTTCCTTAGCACATCACATGCTCACAGAGTTGCAAAATCAATTTCAGTCTAACATTATGAGATGGCCATAACATTTTAGCTTGTCAGTGTATCTTTGACTAGTATTCAGCCACTATAATACTTTACTGGGTTCAATGGGTGAGGCCAGTAAATAAAATCAAATACAGTCGACTTTAGCAGACCTGCCAACGTTCCACAAGTGCCGGGATGAGCTGGAGGTGGCCATAAGAGCACTGCGTGACGAGAGTGGTGTCCGCGGCGACCGGGCGGCGCGCCGTCGTGGCCAGGTGGGGGACCAGGCGGTACTCCCCACTGGCGTCCAGCACGCGGCCGTGCTGCTGCAGGGAGAGTGCCAGCGACGAGAACAGCGACTCCACCTGTACCACAATTACAGCTGACAGTGAGGGAAACTGGGTTCATTAATATACCAAGAATAAGCAGCAAAGTTTCAGAAGTGTTATTAGCAATAAACAAGATTACTGTACACTGTTGTGAGAAATGCTTACTGGACAAACAACTGAAAAGAATGAGAAAAGGAAATTGTGAAAATAACTGTATGACATTATTACAACACTGCAAATGAAGAGATACTGACTGGAACAAGCGAATGGCTTTTGATTTCAACTTTAAAATTTTACAAAAGTGGCACTAAAGCTAAAATTCCAGAAAAAGCAGGAATAAGAGATCCCAAACATTGAGTGAAAAAATTTTAGGGGGAAAATGATGAATGGGCAGTTAGTCTGGTAGAAACACCTACAAAGATCAGAACAACGATCTCTGACAAGTGATACAGTAGGGAGTGAGGGGTGGGGAGGAGAGGAGGGGGAAGGGGTGGCAAGGGGGGGGGGGAAGGGAGGGGGGGGGGGAGAGAGAGAGAGAGAGATTTAATTGCCCTTACTTGATGCAATATATTGCAAATATACACAGGGTGTATCAAAAAGAATATACGTGTTTTGGTTGCATATATTATTAAACTTTAAGACTAATATAAAAAGTAAAAAATGGATGACTTACCCAAAGGACCAGCTCGTCGACAGACACAAATAAAATCACACACAAACACACATACAAGCTTTCGCAACCGTTGGTCGCTTCTTCAGGATAAAGAGAAAAAAAGGGGAGGAGAAAGGGAAGAATATGGGTTTTAAGGAAGTGGAAAAGGAGTCATTCCAATCCCAGGAGTGGAAGGACTTATCTTAGGGGAAAAAAGGAAGGTAAAAAAATACACACATACTCACACATATCCAAATGCAAACACACCTAGACAGACATTTGTAAAAAGTAAAGAAGTTGGACAGAGATACCACTTGAGGCAGAGACTCTGTCCACAGAACCAAGGCAAAGATGCTAAAGATGGTGGGCGGGAATTTGAATTTAGCGGAGGTTGAGACCAGGTGGGCAACGGGAGGAGAGAATAAGCTGAAGGGCAAGCTCCCATCTCCCATCTTTCATCAAAGACACCAACCACTTCCTCGAGCGCCTGAAATCCTTACCCAGCCTGTTACCTCCTTAAACCATTCTTGTAACCATTGACGCCACTTCCTTATACACAAATATCCCACATTCCCAGGGCCTCACTGTGATGGGGTATTTCCTTTCACGCCGACCACCCACTTCCCTACCTAAAACCTCTTTCCTTAATACCATAGCCAGCTTCATCCTAACCCACAACTTCTTCACCTTTGAGGGCCAGACATACCAACAGCCATGGGAACCATGATGGCCCCCTCGTACGCAAACTTATTTATTGGACGCTTAGAGGAAGCCTTCCTGGATACCCAAGACTGTCAACCCAAAGTTTGGTACAGATTCATTGATGACATCTTCATGATCTGGACTAACAGTGAAGAAGAACTGCAGAATTTCCTGTCCAACCTCAACTCCTTTGGTCCCATCAAATTCACCTGATCCTATTCCAAATCCCATGCCACTTTCCTCGATGTCGACTTCCATCTGTCCAACGGCCAACTTCACACATCCGTCCACATCAAACCAACCAACAAACAACAGTACCTGCATTATGACAGCTGCCATCCATTCCACATCAAACATTCCCTTCCCTATAGCTTAGGTCTTCGTGGCAAAATAGTCTGCTCCAGTCCTGAATCCCTGAATCAGTACACTAATAACCTAATAACAGCTTTCACATCCCACAGCTATCCTCCTGATCTGGTTCAGAAGCAAATTACTAGAGCCACCTCCTCATCCCCCCAAATCCAGAACCTTCCACCGAAGAACCCCAGAAGTGCCCCATTTGTCACTGGATACTTTCCGGAACTGGAGTGGACTCCGAATGTGGCCCTCCAACAAGGATACGACTTCCTTAAATCCTGCCCTAAAATGAGATCCATCCTTAATGACATCCTTCCCACTCCACCAAGAGTGTCTTTCCGCCACCCACCTAACCTTCTCTAACCTCCTAGTCCATCCCTATGAAATCCCCAAACCACCTTCCCTACCCTCTGGCTCCTACCCTTGCAACCGCCCCCATTGTAAAACCTATGCACCCTTCCACCACCACTTACTCCAGTCCAGTAACCCGGAAGGTGTACACAATCAAGGGCAGAGCCACTTGTGATAGCACCCACGTGATTTACCAACTGACATGCCTGCACTGTGAAGCGTTCTATGTGGGAATGACCATCAACAAACTGTCCATTCGCTTGAATGGTCACAGGCAGACAGTGTTTGTTGGTAATGAGGATCACTCTGTGGCTAAACATGCCTTTGTGCACGGCCAGTACATCTTGGCACAGTGTTACACCGTCCAGGTTATCTGGATGCTTCCCACCGACACCAACCTTTCAGAACTCCGGAGATGGGAGCTTGCCCTTCAGCTTATTCTCTCCTCCCGTTGCCCACCTGGTCTCAACCTCCGCTAAATTCAAATTCCCGCCCACCATCTTTAGCATCTTTGCCTTGGGAGACTGCACATGATGGGTTGAAGGTGTTGGTCTATGTAGGCAGAGATTCGTTCTGTGGGGGCTTGGTAACCGAATCACGAATATGAAACTTTACACATGTATTTACAAACCTATCAAGTTCAGATTACACATATTCAATATGTCTTCCATCAGCGACACAAAAATATCACATCCATACTGAAATTCCTCCTATACTCGGGCAAGCATGTCCGTTGTCACTGATGTTATGGCAGCACGGATCTGGTTCTTCAAATTTTCCAGGTTCTGTGGGAGTGGTGGTACACGAACATTGTCTTTAACAATACCCCACAGGAAGAAGGCACAGGATGTCAGATTTAGTGACCGTGGAACCCAGCTGACATAAGCTTTAATGAATAATCCAATGGTTTGGTAGTGTTTCATTCAGATATTCTTGCATTTGACAACTCCAGTGAGGGGTACTAAATTTCATCTAATTTATTTTTGGTTGAAACACTACCTTCTGAAGGCCTTTGTTTGTCTAACACAGATCCAGTCTCTTTAAATTTCTTCACTAATCTGCATATCATCAGTTCATTGGGAACATGCACATTGGGAAGTTTCCATATGAGTTCAAGCTGACATTCCACATATGATTCTTTTTTTGCATAGTTCAACATAAGAAACACTCAATACTTTGTGTATACTGTAGCGAATGGAAACTCAATAGAAAATTCAAAAATGAACACTCAGTCATACATATTGCCACTCAGCAACAATACAGCCAGACACAGTGCTGTTGCAAAATGCCTGAGAAAATGCATAGTGATAACCAGCAGGTGGAGCAGCAACAGTCAGCAAATGTGCCACACACCGCACAGACCTCTCCCGAGCGTCTTTCGTGACACACCCTGTATATAACTTCAGTAAACGCAAATGGAGAATCATTCTGGTGATGATAACTGTCACAAATGGGTGAACTCACTCACCTAACCTAACCAACGAAATGGCAAAATTAGACAATAGAAAGTGTACAATGAAATATCATAAATTTTAAGACAGTCCGCACAAAAGTATTTTCACTTCCTTGTGCACCTGAAAATTACATAAATTCAGAACCTTCCTGTAATGAGAAGTACTACATTAGTCCATTGTTTCACATGGATCAGAGTAGCAGCAGCGGAATGCTCAACAGTTGCGGACTGAGAGTCGTGTGCGACTATCAGTATTACATATAATTAGTGTCACTGGTAAGCCGTCATTTCCATATTATAGTTTTTTTTCTCAAGGTGTGTCCTGTTGCCGAGTTGTTTTCTATTAGTTTCATGGTCTTTTTAGATTAATCCTATATAATTGGGACCTCGCTAGTTACATTTCAGGCGGTACAGACAAGCAGTCTTGCGAGCTACTTTTGGACACATTCTCCGAAAACTGTCTTGAGCAGTTAAACCGGCAACCCACGCGCAATGGAAATATTCTAGACCTTAGAGCCACAAACAGGCCTGACCTTATTAAGGATGTCTGTGTAGAGACAGGAATTAGTGATCATGATATCGTCATAGTGTCGATGGTGACCAAAGTTCATAAACCAGTCAAGAAGGCTAGGAGCGTGTTTTTGTTGGGAAAAGCCGACAAGCAAATGTTACGATCGCACTTAGAAAATGAATGGGCATCGTTTAATTCCGGGACTATGGATGTAGAGGAATTGTGGACTAAATTTAAGTGCAATGTAAATAAAGGGTTAGAGAAATATGTGCCAGTAAAGACGATTAAGGATGGAAAAGATCCACCGTGGTATAATAATAATGTGAGAAAGCTGCTGAGAAAGCAAAGGCTGTTGCACTCTCAATTCAAAAAAGAACACGCAAATGATGACAGGCAAAAGTTAGTAGAGATTCGTGCGTCTATAAAAAGATCGATGCGTGAAGCATACAATAATTATCACAGCCATACCTTAGCAAAAGATCTTTCCGAGAACCCGAAAAAATTCTGGTCCTATGTAAAATCGATAAGCGAGTCAAAGCCCACTGTCCAGTCACTAGTTGATCATTCCGGGGCAGTAATAGAAGAAAGCAAACGGAAAGCTGAAGTTCTAAATTTAACCTTTAAGAAATCTTTCACGCAGGAGGACCGCACAAATATACCATCATTTGAGCAACGTACTAATTCCGAAATGGGGGACATAGCAATAGGTATTTCCGGTGTAGAGAAGCAGCTGAGAGAGCTAAATACGAAAAAGTCTGCTGGTCCGGATGGAATACCAGTTCGGTTTTACAAAGACTATTCTGCGGCATTGGCCCCCTACTTAGCTTGCATTTATAGCGAATCTTTAATTCAGCGCAAAGTTCCTAGTGATTGGAAAAAAGCGCAGGTGACTCCCGTGTATAAGAAAGGAAAGAGAACTGACCCATACAATTACAGGCCAATATCGTTGACATCGGTTTCATGTAGAATTTTGGAGCATATTCTCAGTTCGAATATAGTAAATTTCCTTGAAACGGAAAAGCTTCTTTCCATGAATCAGCACGGGTTTAGGAAACATCGTTCATGTGAAACTCAGCTTGCCCTTTTCTCACATGACATGTTGCGAGCCATGGACGAAGGGCAACAGGCGGATTGTGTTTTTCTCGACTTCAAAAAGGCGTTCGACACGGTGCCACACTGCAGACTGCTAACGAAGATACGAGCTTATGGAATAGGTTTACAGATTTGTGACTGGCTGGAAGACTTCCTAAGTAATAGAACGCAGTACGTTGTTCTAGACGGCGAGTGTTCATCAGAGACGAGTGTATCGTCAGGCGTGCCCCAGGGGAGTGTGATAGGACCGCTATTATTTTCTATCTATATAAATGATCTGATGGACAGAGTAAGTTGTAATTTGCGGCTGTTTGCTGATGATGCTGTGGTGTATGGGAGGGTGTCGTCTGTAACTGACTGTAATAGCATACAGGTTGACTTAGACAAAATTTCTAGTTGGTGCGAAGAATGGCAGCTACCTCTCAATGTAGAAAAATGTAAGGTGATGCGCATGAGTAGAAAAAGCAATCCTATAATGTTTGAATACAGCATCAGTAGTGAGCTTCTTGATGCGGTCGCGTCGTTCAAATATCTAGGCGTAACATTGCAGAGCGATATGAAATGGAACGAGCATGTAAGGACAGTTGTGAGTAAGGCAGACAGCCGACTTCGGTTTATTGGGAGAATTTTGGGAAGATGTACTTCAACTGTAAAGGAGACCGCGTATAAAACGCTTGTACGACCACGTCTTGAGTATTGCTCAAGTATTTGGGACCCGCAGCAGATCGGTTTGAAGGAAGACATAGAGGCGGTTCAGAGGCGAGCAGCTAGATTTGTTACCGGTAGGTTCGACCAATGCGCGAGTGTCACGGAAATGCTCCGGCAACTCAATTGGGGATCGCTGGAAGAAAGACGACGTTCTTTTCATGAATTTCTGTTAAGTAAATTTAGAGGGCCGGAATTTGAAGCTGAGTGTAGTACGATCTTGCTGCCGCCTACTTACACTTCGCGTAAAGATCACAAAGACAAGATAAGAGAAATTAGGGCTCGTACGGAGGCATATAGGCATTCTTTTTTTCCTCATTCAATTTGGGAGAGGAATAGGAAAGGAAATGCCTAGTAGTGGTACAGTGTACCCTCTGCCACGCACCTTACGGTGAATTGCGGAGTATGTATGTAGATGTAGATGAATTATTTTATTTACATTTTCTTCTCTTTTTTTATACAATATGGATCTATATGAAGAATTCTGTTATATGCAAGACACTTTTTTGTAGTTTTTCACTCAGAGACAGAGGTGGTTACTGAATCCTAAAATACAGAGAGGACGTTATTCAGACTACGACAGTTGTTGCAAATGAAACAAATTATCATCTCTACTTGGACCATGAAAATGTTGTTTGTACTGAAAGGTCAAAAAGGGAAGAGTGTGGCTGTATTGCAACAACTCTGAAACTGTAGTAACCAGTCTGTGCATTTCATTTTGCTTATGACAAAAATATTTTTCATGAAATGCAATGGGTTAAGTGTATTATGAAAGTTATTATTTCAGTGAAATTGGACAGAATTTAAAGCTCCGTCAAAGCTATCGACATAAAAGGCTACAAGTCAAACAAAGTTAAAAGCATATTCTCCATTACTGTGTCAACTCTCACTACTAAAATTATTTAATGCCATGCGGACTGGGCTTAACTTTACTATCCGGGCCGCCACGCAGTATCGAGTGTTTAGATGTTGGCTAAGGTGACGTTATCTGACCAGCCAATCAGGTAGTAGTATACGGCAGCCAATGAAATTGGTTGTTTTATACTGGCGCAATATTCGAATGTATTCCCTTCGTATTGAGTATTTACAGTCAATTTACTGAGCGGACAAGGGTACATCGAGAACCTGTCAACCATAGAGCAGGAACAGCATTAATTACTTACTTGATGGTCAGTGCAAAAAATTACTTATTTATTACGTCAATTTATATTTACATAAGTTGTCATTCGCAATGTGGTAGTACTTTCTATTCTCAAAGAAATTGTACTGATTTCTATAGTGATGTATTGCATATATGTATCATTGCACTGTTTATCTGCTTAGGGATTACAAGTTACAGTAAAAATTTCATTCTGAATAGATATTCAACGAAAGATAATGACGAAGAATGTTTCTTGACTGTCATTGCAGTTTCTTTTTTCTTCGAAAGCTGCTTCTTGGCCATACTACCTTGTCAAGATAGTGTTCACAAGTGATTTTAATTATGGTGATTGTAAGATTTTTGCCGATTTTTTGTATGGACATAACGTTGAGTGTTACAACATATGGCTTCCTTTACGAGAGTTGAATGACAATTTCAATAAGTTGCATTATGAGCGTATCCAAAGGCATTGGAAAAATTTTCATCATTCATATCATTTAAGAGAAAGACACACTTATTTCGATTTGCGTTACAGGAAAGTACTGAATTTAAACAAGAAACCTGTCCATGTACAGAAACATTATTCTGGAGTTAGCGATGTTCTGCATTCGAATAGTGTTATTCATTTTAAAAATAAAGTAATTGAAACATGATGTTAACACCTGTTTTTCACATGTTGTGATCATAGTATGTTACGGTCAAAGTCAGGAAGTTCTAAACAACGATCATTACGCGAACATAAAATACGATTCTTATTTCGTGATACTAATTATAACAGTGTTTAACATGTATCATTTGCAGTTAATGATAAATTTTTCGTGTGATGTTCATTATAAATTGTGTAATATTTCAATGCTTTCTCAGTTTTTTTTTACTTACGTCATAATTATTACTACGTTTTTCGTACATTAGAATAGGCTATATTTCATCTCGTCTGATGTGCGTTTTTGACATTACTATCAATATCATCTATCGTCAAAGCAACACATAGGCTATATTACGCTATATCTGATTGGCTGTGACCGTCTGTGCTACGATTGGTTGGCCGCGGCCGCTACCACATCTGAACATTCGATACTGCGCGGCGGCCCGGATTGTAAAGTTTTACCTGCGGACTATGCACATCTACTGGCAGTGTGAAATGTCATGTGACTGCTGCAGGATTACATATTCATTTCTCCAATAGCCGAGCCGTGGCAAGGCGATCGATATTTTGGACAAAATAAAACTTTGTAATATGTATATTGTCTTTGAAACACCATCTACTTACCTGACAGCCTCAATCCACAACTTTCAGAGGTTTTGGGAGAAAAATGCCACCCGGATTCCATTCTAGGTACCTCACCGTACTGTGACCGACGTACCTCGGTGCCGGCGGCGACCAGGAGGGGCTCGGCGTGGCCCGTGGCGGGCTGGCGGCGGTGGCGCGACTCGAGGCGGCTCAGCAGCACCAGGTGCACCACCTGCAGCACCGCCACCACCCCCACCAGCAGCAGCACCACCTTCCCCCACAGCAAGTGGTGCATCCTGCCGCACCCCCGTCACCTCATCCCGTCACCTGAACACAACAGGCGAGGAATATAATGCGCCACAGCTCGAAGTCTGAATGACAGATGAAAAAAATTAAGTAAAATAAAATAAAAAATTTGCTCGGTGGTAGGACCGGCAGCATTTATGACGTCTAAATACAACATTTTGTGAAATAAATCCGAGTAGCTGCAAATCTTTTTATTTGCTTGCATTATAATATTTAGCAAAACGAGCCTAATTGTTTCTGTGTATTGCCATTCTCGAGTGCACGTATACATGTTTATAATAATGCTTATCATTTATATCTTATTGAAGTACAATATAACACAAGTGTAATTTACAGTTTTGCTTATGTCTAGGTGTAATTGATGGACATATTGCATCTACTGACCTACTGTCAACTGTCAGTTGTATTTGATACCAATCAAGTAGGAAATTTCCGTGATTATTTATTATGACTGTTTCGGTACATAGGTGCTCAATGTTTACAGTTTTGTATTTTGCAAGTCAGGGATGGTATATATGTGGTATAGATATTCATAGCTTATATTTTGGAAGGTAGGTGCATACATGTTAATGCTTCATATTTAATTTTTTATCTTTGGTAGTCAGGGATGGTATTATTATCAGTGATCTCCATGTAAAATGGGTGTATAACTTTGAGCATAGAACTGCAGTCTGCCTGCACATTCAAATGTTTTCAACACATTTTCCCATTTACGCCATGTTTAAAATTGGCAAGCATTTTTCCATGAGTTATTACTTGACAAGGACTCACTTGCTTACGTCTTGATTTGATATTTATGCCAATACACTATGTAATGGGCTAACATGGGAGTGAAATTAAAACTTATTTTCTTTTCGTTTTCTTGTTATACGTCATAGTAGCCATCTTTGAATTTGGCAAGAAACAAATTATGAACATCTATGGCTGGCACCCTCCAACAACTGAAGTTCAACATCCAGGTAGTATAGAGAGCAACGATTATTATGCTACACATACCATTTGTGACTACCAAAGAAAACATTAAACATGAAGCATTAACATATATGCACCTAACTCAAAATGTAATCTAAGAATATCTATGCTACATATATACTGCCCTTGACTTTCAAAGATACAAAACTGTAAACATTGAGCATCTATGTACTGAAACAGTCAAAATAAACAATCACGGATATTTCCTATGTGATTGGTATGAAAATATAACAACTGAAAGTTGACAGTAGGCCAATAGATGCATTATGTCTGTCAATTACACCTAGATGCAAGTAAAAGTGTAATTTGCAGTTGTATTATTATTGTACTTCAATAATACATAAATGATAAACATTATTATAAACATTTACAGGAGCACTCGAGAATGGCAATACACCAATACAAGCAAATAAAAAGATTTGCAGCTACTTGGATTTATTTCCTAAAATAAATAAAAAATCAACTTTAACCCATAACTGTGACGTAAAAAGTAGACCCCGGTCACTGGCTCTTTCACTCGAGACAAACACACAGCAGTTTACCCACAATCAGGGCTGCACAGCTGCATTTAAACCTTAGGACAGCCTGCCATCATCAGCACGGATGGACTATGCTGTAATGCCTAGTTTGTGGCAGTTGCAGTCTTGGGGTCTATGAAGCAATAATGCAGCCACCACTGCCATCTTTGGAGTGCAAACCGGTGTCCACTTCCTGGCAGATTAAAAATGACTGCCTGACCGGGATTTGAAGCTGAGACCTTTGCATTTCTTGGTCAAGTGCTCCACTGACTGATCTACCCTGGCACGATTCATGGCCTGTCCTCCCAACTTCACTTCCGCCAGGACCTCGCCTCCTACTTTCCAAACTTAACAGAAGTACTCCCGTGAACCCCGCAGGACTCGCGGACGAAAGGATAAGGTGGAGATGTAGCTTAGGCATAGCCTAGGAACTATTTTCAGAATGATACATTCATTCTGGACTGCAGATTAAAACTGACTGAAGCAGTTCAGTCAACAGAGCACTTGAATGCAAAAGTAAAAGGTCCTAGGATTGGATCCTGGTCCAGCATGTAGTTTTAATCTGCTAAGAAATTTCTCGTTGGCACACACTACATGGTAGCATGAAAATATTCTCGTAACCACTGCTTGATCAATCAGGCCAACATTTTGCTGCATTTCCGTGTAGTTTAACTGGTCCAGTCCTGGATGGTACTGGGTAACAATAGAGGTGCTCCTTTGTGGTCAGATGATGGGTGTGGGGGATTTGGTGGGTGACTCGACAGACAGGGCCCGCGAGATCTGTTTCATCTACATCTACATCTACATACATACTCCGCAATTCACCGTAAGGTGCGTGGCGGAGGGTACACCGTACCACTACTAGGCATTTCCTTTCCTATTCCACTCCCAAATTGAACGAGGAAAAAAAGAATGCCTATATGCCTCCGTACGAGCCCTAATTTCTCTTATCTTGTCTTTGTGATCTTTACGCGAAATGTAAGTAGGCGGCAGCAAGATCGTACTACACTCAGCTTCAATGCCTTGTTTCTGCACAAGGTTTGGAGGATAAATGCAGTCAGTGAAGGCCTCAGTGAGGCGTTTGCCGTATTTAGAGAGGGACTGCTTGTCACTGCAGATTCGATGATCATGAGTGGCTAGGCTGTATGGAAGGGACGTTTTGGTGCTGAATGGGTGGCAGCTGAGAAAATGGAGGTATTGTTGATGGTTCATAGGTTTGATGTGGATGGAGGTACTGATAAGACCATCTTTGAGGTGTAGGTCAATGTCAAAGAAGGTGGCTCATGATGAGTACGACCATGTGAAGTGAATGGAGGAGAAGGTGTCGAGGTTTTGAAGGAATGTGGATAGTGTGCCTTCACCTTCAGGTCAGATTATGAAGATATCAATGAGGCCTTCACTGACCACAGTTACCCTTCAAATCCTGTGCAGAAACAGATCTTGCGGGCCCTATCTGTCCGGTCACTCATCACCTCTCCCACACCTACCGTCCGGCCACAAAGGAGCACCTCTCTTGTGACCCGGTACTGCCTAGGGTGGGAACAGTTAAACCACATTCTCTGCCAGGGTTTTGACTACCTTTCAGCCTGCCCTGAAATGAGAAATACTCTACCCAATATCCTCCCCACCCCCATAAAGTAGTATTCCGTTGCCCACCAAACCTACATAATATCCTTGTCCATCCCTACTCCCAACCACTTACCCCATGGCTCATATCCCTGTAATAGAACCAGGTGCAAATCCTGTCCTATCTACCATCCAACCACCAACTACTCCAGTCATGTCAAAGGCATTTTCTATCCCATAAAAGTCAGGGCAACCTGTGAAAGCAGTCATGTTACCTACAAACTTAGCTGCAACCAATGTGCCACTTTCTATGTGACTAGAAACAGGCTTTCAAACCGAATGAATGGGCATCGCCATACTGTGTCCAGGAGACAGCTAGACCATCCTGATGCAGAGCATGCAGCCCTCAATAATGTGGCTCACTTCAATATCTGCTACACAGACTGTGCCATATGGTCCCTTCCCACAAATACCAGCTTTTCTGAAATGTGCATGTGAGAACTCTCCCTACAATATACCCTATGCTCCCACAATCCCCCAGGCCTAAGTATTTGCTAGTTACTGTCCCCACCACCCTTCCCTTCCCTGTGCCACTCTATCCTTACATTCGTCTCCCATCCCACCACACATTCCAATCCTTCCCTTCCTTCCGCCCTATATATCAGACAGCACAGGCGTTATTCCCCGATCCCTGCCACGCATCTCCCCCCTCCCCTCCTGCTTCCCTCTCCTTGCCACTTCCTCACCCCTACCATTGGTTTCTCTCGCATCGGCTGTGTTGAGTACACAGACGGGCCTGCCAAGGTGTGTTTACGTGTGGATATGTGTGAGTATGTGTGAATTTGTTTACCTTCCTTTTTTTCCTCTAAGGTAAGTCCTTCCACTCCTGGGATTGGAATGACTCCTTTCCCACTTCCTTAAAACCCATATCCTTCCCTTCCTCCTCCCCCTTTTTCCTGAAGAAGCTGCCAGTGGTGGCGAAAGCTTGTATGTGTGTGTGTGTGTGTGTGAGAGAGAGAGAGAGAGAGAGAGAGAGAGAGAGAGAGAGAGAGAGAGAGAGAGAGAGAGACAGAGAGAGAGATTATTTGTGCCTATCGAAGAGCCGGTCCTTTTTGTAAGTCATCCGATTTCAAGCCACATGCTTTTTGCCACAGTTTGGCAGTGGCCATTCATCCTACCACTATAAAATGCTATGCAGTGATTGCAGCAGAGTTGGTAAACTACAAAGCTGCTTTCACAGGAGTCCCAACCTCTGATGGGGTAGGATAAGCCTGTGAAGGACTGGAATAGGAAGTGGTGGGTGGGGGGATTGGGCAGGTTTTGCATTGTAGTCTTCCACAGGAATATGATTCCTGTAGTAAGGGGTTGGGATCAGGATGTTGTGAGGTTGGATGTGTGACAGAACACTACTTTAGAAGGGGTTGTTAAGATCTTGGGTAGGACTTCTCTCAGTTCAGTGTATGATGACGACAATCAAAGCCCTGGCAAAGGATGTGATTTAGTGGTTCCAGTCCTGGGTGACAAGAAGGACACTCATTTGTGACTGGTTATTGGGGTTGGAGGGAGGATTGGTGCTGTGTGTGGATATGGCACAGGAAATCTGTTTACAGACAAGATCAGGAAGGTCATGTCTGTCTGTGAAGACATTTTTGATGCCTTCGGCACATTGGGTAAGGGGCTTTTCATCAATGCAAATTTGCAATCCACAGGTGGCAATGCTGTTTGGTAGGAATTTCTTGATGTGAAATGGATAGCAGTTGTCAAAGTGCAGGTACTGTTGGTAATTGGTAGGTTTAATGTGGACAGAGGTGTGGATGGAGCCATCAGTGAGGTGAAGGTTAACATCCAAGAAAGTGTCTCCCAGGTTTAGAAGGACCAAGTGAAACTGATTGAGGTTGTGAAGGAACAAGGACAGAGTGTTCTGGCCCAGAGTCCAAATCATGAAAATATCATAATGAACCTGAACCAAACCAGGGGTTTGGGGTTTCGGTAGGCTAGGAAGGTTTCCTCTACACAGTCCATAAATAGGTTGGCATAGGGGGATGCAATATTGGTATGCATGTATGTTCTGCAAAGGATGAGCATTCCAGACACCACCTCCATAAATTATCCTGCTTGCTGACATCCTACTGCCACATTGGTGCACCATTAGCCAACCGCTATCCCATCCAAAATGTTTCCTCCCTGTGAACCCCTCACCAAGACCTTGCCTCAAAGACCTTTGCCACTTGTCATATCCCCCAAACAATCCACTATACACAAAACCTAAACAATCCCAGAATACTGCTGTTAACCTTTCTGTGAAAACCCTCAATCCCACAGAAGTTTCAGTCCTATCAAAAGGGGTCACAATCAGCCCCACATCCAAATTTAACCATTTTGAACTTGTTAAAGATCTCCTCCTCTTCTGTCGGTCCCTACAGTGGAAAACCTACTTTGCCACCAATCCCTCCAATCACAGCCAATCTAATTCCAAAATTGAACCTCTCTCAATTCATACCACCAACCAACCATGAACCTCCCTCACTTCCACCTAAACCACCCTCTGGTCACCTTCAAGGAATTTCTCACATCCAACTTGGCATCACCATCCTCCTCCCCCCAAGTTCTTTCCTAAGAATACCAACCCTTCTGCAAAAGAAAGGACATTGCAGAAAAAATTCTACCACTGTTCTGATGAATCAGAGTGATTACATGACAGGACAAACCCATCCCAAAATGACCCACAATCTCCACTAAAATCCTATGGACCTTCCCAGAACTTCTCCTCCAAACACATCCCCCTCCTCACTCCAATACCCCACACACCTACATTTTACATGCTCCCAAAAATCCATAAACTCAACAATCATGGACACCCAGTTGTGGCTGGTTATTGTGCATTCACAGAAAGAAATTCAACCCTTGCTGACCAGCACCTCCAACCAAATGTTCGAAAAACTAGACTCCCAAATCCAAGAGACCAATCACATCGTTCCCAGACTCCACAATCCCCACTCCTTTACCTCCTGGAACCTTACTAGATAGTGTTGACGCCACTTCGGTGTACTCCAATAAATTACATACCTATGGTCTTGCTGCTCTTTAACACTACCTTTCTTGGCTAAAGTCTTGATCAGCAGCATGGGTAGCGTAGTGGAGTGTCCGTAGCAGTGTTATGTTGGCAACGTAGTACATTTCGAGTAGCATATGGCGTGTATGATAATTCATTTACTGACTGTGCAAGGGTACATCTACGAATATTATTAATTTTTACAAATATGTCATGATTTTAAGGGTTGTGGTTAGGCAGGTCCCTAAGAGTACAGCTTCAACTGTTGTGAGTGAATGTTATGATTTTTACAAATATGTCATGATTTCAAAGGATGTGGTTAGGCAGGAACCAAAGAGTACAGCTTCAATTGTTGTGAAGGGACTGATAACCATAGTCATTTAGTCCCTTTAAAATCAAACCATCCATCTACCACCCAGTCAATTGTTGTGAGCCAATGTTATGATTTTTACGAATATGTCGTGATATTAAAGGAAGTGGTTAGTCAGGAACCAAAGAGTACAGATTAAATTATTGCAAGCATTTTCACAAATTATTAACATTGAAAAAATTATTGTAATTAGTATCATTTGAAAGACAGACACACATTTATTTCGATTTACACAACAACAAAGTGTTGCATCTGAACAGAAAGACAGTGCATGTGGAGAAACGTAGTTTTGTAGTGTGCGATCTTCTACATGCTGTGATTCATTTCAAAAATAAAATCATTCAAACATGATGTTAACACATTCATTAACACATCTTCTAAACATTGCGTGCCACCATTCATACCAGCATACACAGCGACTGTTGCCAACACTGCCATTTCACGTCACGTAAATACATTAGGTCATGCCACTGAACGAGACTTTTACCCCTTTCTCAGACCCTTCAGACCTCAGATCAATACCTCACTCCTTTTAACCCTTACCAATTACCTCCTAACAAACAATTACTTTTCCTTCAAAGAAAATACAAGGTATATTAACTTTGATTCCTTGTGTGTTTAGAAGCACTTGTGGCAGTATTTCCATTTGAACACATCCCCATCTGAGTATCCGCTTAAGAACATACAACAACTATGGTGCTCTTTCTTTAAGGTCATTAAGAATATAGACATCAATACTAGATGGAAATTAATTACACAACAGAATATAATGTAATGATCAATCTCACACTATTCCAGAATATAATTGGCATTATTATGTTACACATTGACATAAAAGAAGGAAGATGAGGGTTTAGCACTGTTTTACATTAGGTTATTAGAGATGGAGCACAATTTGGTTTAGGGAAGGAAATCGGCTATTACATTTTAAATGAATGACCCTAGATCCCAGTAACATGAGTTAAGGGAAACTAAATAGGTCCTACCTAGATAGCCACACAGGGATTTAAACTTACATTCTACTAAATTCTAGAGTGAGTCTACTGTCTTATGGATAGTCAATAAACGTATCTGTAATGGGGCCAACTAATGCATGTAATACCCCCCACTGGATTTGATTACCGATGTCAGCAAATTATGTTGTATGACTCAAAACTTGATTTTCCTTCTATTACTAACGACGTTAGTTTTTACAATAAAAAACTGATAAATTTACGTTCACCCACGCATCTAAACGACCCCATGTTTTAATTAAAAACATTTATCAATTCAAACAATGATCACTCCTAACGGCAACTACCTAGCAGAACTCTCTTGCAAAGGATAGTTTCTTTGTGCGTAATGGAAAGTTTTATTTTTTGAGTATTGATTTGTGTTTCGGAATGTTGATTTCCGCGTTTTTTCCGTTCAGTAAGCCCCTGCCAATGACGTCTCAAGGCAAAGCAGACGGGTGGTATCGGGTTCTTCCGTAATTCCCCTCAATGACATATAAACAGAAAGTTGTTTAGGTAAATATTTTCCCCGACGGCGTGTAATAGTAATATCACATACAGTTAATACATTTTTCATCACACTACCACTGGTAGTAGGCCCTATATACGGTACTAATTCATACATTTACTCATCCATGGATCAGGTTACAACGATAGTAGGTTTATTAGAAAAACCACCGAAAACTTAAGAGCATGACGACCGGACATAAAAAAAGAGAAGTTTGAAGTTCCATTCGACACGTTAACTACTATCTTTTCTACACTTGACAAATAACAGTTCCGGACCGGTATAAAATGTCATTACAGGAAGATTGAAACTAAGAGTGAAATAATGCCGTTAAATTACTAACGACATTACTAGTGTACTATTGGCTCTCTCTTCATCTTTTCTGCAAAACCTGCGTCTAACATGTCCGTTTAGAACACGAATTGGAAATCGAAACCTCGCCGGCTTAATCATCCTATTCGTGTCAGATTGATGTACGAGCTGGTATGTATATGTAACAGTATTACGGCATTTTGAAACGCTCTACGAAAGAAAGTTACGATATCCTGAAATGAAGACTGGCAATTAGGCCTAAACACTTACTTTTGTATGTAAATGACGCTAAATGTGGCCATGTTGAGTCTTAACAGTAGCCACTAGCCAGGTACAGATCCCGTTACACTATCTTATTTCGTAGAACGATTGGTACAACCAATATTACTAGATGTTATACACGAAAATTGTATCAGAACATGTTGCAGATCTGCTATAAGAACTGTATGTTTGGTCAACATAAACATCGACTTCCAACCTCGCCTACGATAGCAACAACAAATGACTAGCAACACAACAAACTGTCAGCTGTGCGTTTGTAGGCAATCTGTGTGTACTGTGTAGCGAGTGTGTTTCAAGGCATGTTTAAAAGACAATTCAAATATTACAAAAGTAAATGTCCTCCTCCAGATTTATCAAACGTTATAGACTTGAGAGATGCAGAATTTCAAAAACATCAAGTGAGTTTTTGTTTGTTTCCGTTTGAACCAAAATAATATAATATATTGATACTATTAGATAGAGCGTAATCTGTACCCTAATCATCATTGTGAAAGTAACTGGTTGTTTAGATTATAATTATTGCATCAGAGGACCAATTAGTTTTAAGTAATGTCATTGCTGAAATTGTTACCGAAAAATGTGACCATCAGCATGTATATATAAAGGAAATAGCGTAATTTAGCAACCCTTAATTTACCATGTTCTCAGAAATATATTGTTACACTAACCTGAGGACAATAAAAAATAAAGGAATTATATCCTTAACACGTCGAATGCCGAAAGCTGGCGCAACAACAGCCATTATTATAAACAACTGTTCATTATTTGGTAGCTTACATTTCCACTCCAAATCATACTGAGTGAAGTGGTAGCAGCACCACCGTGCATCTTTCTGATGATTGTGGGAACATAATTGATCAGTGTATTGTTGGGAGATAAGTCCATTACCTACCAAGTTTTCTGAATGTACCATACAGTTTTAGTTTTTATGACTGAAGTTGCATTCAGTATGACACAAACGTAAATATTGGCTACACTGCATGTCTACCTGTTACCACACAATTATTTGATATTCACATTTGTTGGCTTTGTCAATTCATAAAGACATTACCCTTTCTGAATACAACCTGGGCCCTAGAACTTAGTGCTCCAACTTTCATTATGGATCTCGGCCATGGTCCGAAGGAGTGCTGCCTAAGCAAATACTTCTACTCCTGCTGTACTTGTGGCAAAGAACATTTACCTAACACCTGGCTGTTTGAATGGTCTTGTAGGCAGTCATTTCACTGACAATGTGTTTACTCTCTTGGTATGCTACAGATTGGTGAGTTCAATCTCATAGCAGGTCAGATTGTCAGTGAGTTGTCAGCCTGAAGGGCTGTTGGTGGCCCAAATCCCTGATGAATCAATTGCAGGACTGTTGCAACTTCGCTTAAAAGTTCCTGATGTGGTAATCTCTCTTGCATGGGCAGTATACCAACTTCCTCACGAAGCTGGTGGGTAGCAAAGGCCTTAGTCCACACTACAAATTTGGATGTCTCCACAACAGATTTCAGAATGGCTCTGTTATTATTGCTTAGCCCTGCTTCCTATCACATTCTTGCTTAATCAGAGCTAAATTTTTGTGTTACATATCCATATGTTATATCTGTGATTATAACTACAAGATATTTTAACTTAGAATATACTCTTAGACTACGAGTAGAACTTAATTGTTCCAATAAAAAAAAAAATATGTATAACTGTTATTATACAATCTGTTTAACAAATCATGGTTGCAAAATACTGAAATGAATCATTTCCAAAATAAAGAAAACTTGTAGAGCAACTTGGGGAAGTTAGTTTTGGTTCATGACAAATGTGAGGCAATACCGACCTTAAAATGTATCTTAGAAGATAGGATAAGGAAAGACAAACCTGTATTTGTAGTGTTTGTAGATCTGGAGCAAGATTTTTTTAAACTGGAATAAACATTAAATTTCTGATGGTTGCAGAAGTAAAAACTAACGGCAAAAAGTTATTAACAACGTGTTTGGAAACTAGATGGCAGTTATAAGAATTGAAGGGCATGAAATAGAAGCCATTGGTTGAAAAGTAAGTGAGACGGGGTTATAGTCTATCCCAAATATCATTCAATTTGTTTACTAAACAAGCTGCGAGAGAAATCGAGGAGAAAATCAGAAAGGGGATTAAAGATCATAAAGAAGAAATAGAAACTTTGCAGTTTGTTGTTGTTGTTGTCCTCAGTCTGCAGATTTGTTTGATGCATCTTTCCATGCTACCCTATCCTGTGCAAGCCTCTTCAACTGAGAATAAGAATGGCAACCTATGTCCTTTTGAATATGCTTACTGTATTCATCCCTTGATCCCTCTCTGCCTGAAACTCCTTTACTCTGGAAAGAACACGTAGATAATGTCGTGGGAAAGGCGAACCAGAGACTGCGTTTTATTGGCAGAACCCTTAAAAGATGCAAAAGAAACTGCATACACTATGCTTGTCCGTCCATTTTTGGAGTATTGCTGCCCAGTGTGGGATCCTTATCAGGTGGGTTTGACGGAGGACATTGAAAGAGTCCACAGAAGGGCAGCTCATTTCGTATTGTCACGATATAGGGGAGACAGCGTTACGGAAATGATAGAGGATCTGGGATGGGAATCATTACAACAATGGCGCTTATCACTGCACCGTGGGCTACTTACGAAACTCCAATCGCCAACATTCTCCTCCGAATGCAAAAATGTATTGTTGACTCCCACTTACTGGTACATAGATGGCAATTATCATCAGAATAAAATACGAGAAATCAGAGATCGAACGGAGAGATTCAGGTGTTCTTTCTTCCCATGCGCTATTCGAGAATG
The DNA here is from genome assembly GCA_026315105.1 of Locusta migratoria. Classification (NCBI taxonomy): domain Eukaryota; kingdom Metazoa; phylum Arthropoda; class Insecta; order Orthoptera; family Acrididae; genus Locusta; species Locusta migratoria. The sequence continues at coordinate 43,361,324 of CM048753.1, forward strand.
GAATAGGAAATAAATAGTATAATGGTGGTTCGATGAACCCTCTGCCCAGCACTTAAATGTGATTTGCAGAGTATCCCAAGTAGATGTAGATGTCTCCCCAATACTGATGAGCACCTACTCATTAGTTGTGTGATCTACCCATCTAATCTTCATTATTCATCTGCAGCTCATTATTTCAAAAGCTTCTATCATCTTTTTCTCTGAACCCCTTATTGTCCATGTTTCACTCCCTTACAATGCTAATCATGAAGCTGTACGAGATTGAGATTACTATTACGGCTGCAGCAGAGGATCAGAACTGACCGCTCTGTGGTTCTAGTTGAAAATAGATTTTTCTCTTTTATTGTTGAACCAAGGAAGGTAAAATTAAATGTCAGTCTTAATTACCTTATTTGATAAAAAGTCATAAAAGTTCAGCACTCTAGGTAATAATACAGAACCGAGACAAATGAGAGAATTAGGAAACAGGTCACAAGTGATTCATCTGTGGCTCTAGTGTTAATAGAAATAAAATCATAAACTTAGATTGGAACATATCCTGCAAAGGCTGAACACTGAAGGGGAAGGTGTGTTTATAGTGATAAAAATATGAAATTAGTACATATTCAGATTGTGAAATAATTTGGGTGAACGTCACCATGAAAAGTGGTCAAACATGGCCTTTGGAAGTTTTTATAGACCACCTGGCTCAGTAGCAGTAATAGCAGTTCATCTGAGTGAAAGTTTAGAAAAATTTCCCATAGTTTTAGGTGGGGATTTTAACTGGACATTGACTGTGAGACAAACATGTGGAAGACAGGTGACAGGGACAGAGAATTGAGCAGCATTGTTCTGGGTGCTGTATCCGAAAATTACCTTCAACAATTAAATATAGAGCTGACTCGTGGAGATAATGTTTTAGACTTGCTGATGACTAGACCTGAACTTATTGATTAATTTAGTGTAGATTAGGGAATCAGCTATCATAAGGCCTTTACAGTCTCAATGAATCTTCTTATTTAGTTAAAGCAAAAAATGTTAGATTTCAATGACTTGACTGCTCAGCACAATAGTTTTGTCTCAAACACTGACAGTGTTGAGCCACTGTTGATGAAGTACAAGGCAGCTGTGCAATACACGTTAGATAATTATGGCCAAGTAAAATTATGAAGTGTGGGAAAGATCCACCATAGTTCAACAACCTAGTTAAAAGAGAACTTCACTGCAAATATAAATGTAGCCAAAGTCTTGCAAAAAAAAGCAAAAGTTAAATTAGTGTAAGGGCTGCCATCCAAGAGCATTCACTGACTTTGAGAGAAATGTATTGTGTACCAACTTGGCGGAAAATCCTAAGGAATTTTGGTCCTAATTCAAATATGTAACCAGGTTGAAATCAGATATCCAGACACTGCATGACGATAAAGGTGTTGAAGCACAGTATGATACACAAAAGGCTGAAATACTAAATGTCTTTTCCAAGGCTGTTTCACAGAGGAAGGTTGTACTGTAGTACCTCCTCTAAACCATCACAAGAATGATAAAATGGTATACATTGGGCTTGGGACCGGCCGAAAGTTATACAGTCAGGTGTAGTTTGCTTCATTCATTTGCTGCATTTTTATATTTTTTCCTTTCAATTAAATTCAGTACCTCCTCTGATATATAAGAACTTCTACTAGGCCTTGTCTTTACTTATTTGGTTCCCTGTGGCGTTCAGTACTTCTTTACTGATAAGGGACTTAAGTCCAAAAAAGTCTAGTGTAATAACTCGGAAACAAGTTCACATGATTGATTTGAGGAGTTTATTCACAACATTGTTTATTATGATAGTATCCTTCTTAAATTAAGTACTAACTCAAAGCAGGAATAAATAAATAAATACTCGGGCAATGCCGGGTTTTCAGATAGTTGCATATAAAAACTTGAACAGATAAGTTTTTATATGCAACTATCTGAAAACCCGGCATTGCCCGAGTATTTATTTATTTATTCCTGCTTTGAGTTAGTACTTCTTCTATCCTTTCTCTCTCTGTCCATCTCCTTTTTTCTAAAAACATGCTACATTTATTGGAGAATAAATAAGAAATAAGGCTGTCTCGCATTATGTACAAAATTATAAGTATCCAAACAAAGAAAGATAGTAATCAAAACACAAATGACATATAAAATGCGTACGATCTCATATTTATTGAGTTATATGTTGTACGATTGTATAATTTTGCAGGTATATATTCATTTGTATAAGTGCTGTATGCCTGTATTAAAAGTAATTTCCTTTTTACTGCTTAATTTATATACTGTTATATTCCTTACTTGTATGCTTATCCTTACAGAGAAAGAGCTAAAGACGATGTAGCACACATATACCAAAGATATGGTCTGTGGCATCACGTTTCGCTGGCCTTCAGTTCGACTTTTATTATAATTTGACGACTTTCAACCACCATATCTTCCACTCCCTTATAGCTATCGGCATGGAACTGCTATGGAGTACAACGGGAGACTTCGGACAACAATTACACACAGACCGGTTACGTTCTGTAGTTTTTGCTGCAGAACGAAATATTAACAAACACGCATAGAATTTTATATATAACGATAACCTTCCATCCCAATATACTCCACCCTTTTATCATTATCAACCCTCAAGCATCAATGCAACCAATAAAACCATTTTTAAAGATTAAATATAATTTTCAAAGAATAATTATTGTTCCGCATTTCGCGTTATATTCTTCAAATTACTAAATATCTATCAGATTGCTATAAAACAGTGCTTAAAACCTTCCTCAGGTATAAATTAGTAACTGTACAAATATTTAAGTCTCTGCGTCTTGTTGTGTGAACGTGATAAGCGTACACCGAACAGACATTCACATTAATATATATAGCTATCCAATCGTCATAAAACCGTGCCTAAAGCCTTCCCCGGGTAGACATTAGTAACTGTACAAATTTTTAGCTCTTTATGTCTTGTGGTTCAGATGTGATAAACGTACACCAAACAGACATTCACATTTATAGATATAGTTTATATGACCTTTAATTTTCATCTCCTGAAAAGAATAATATTGACTTAAATACTTTAGATTTCTCAGTACAGATTTCATTTCTCACATAGGTGAATGGGGGGGGGGGGGAGAAAGAAAATTCTGAAATGTCATTTGTTGTATATCACATAGTCCAGTACAGCATTTTGTGATGGTACTTATGGAACCAAATATGTGAATGAATAAACAGAATTAAAAGAATGAGAGAACTATCAGTATGATATGAATTTCAGACAGAAAAGGAAGGAATATATAATAATAAAAAGTAGATAGGGAACAACTCACCATAAAGACGAACATTGACAAACATAAATAAAAGTCCCACAAACAGTTCTAAATTTTTGGCTGCGGCCTTCCTCAGACAGAGAACACTCATCCACACCATCACTCAGGCACACTCATCCACACACGTCAGCCATCTCTGGCCGTCCAACACAGTCACAGATGGCTGACGAGTGTGCCTGAGTGATGGTGTGGATGAATGTTCTCTTTCTGAGGAAGGCCGCGGCCAAAAATTTAGAAGTGTGTGTGTGTGTGTGGTGTGTGTGTGTGTGTGTGAGCGCGCGCGTGCGCGTGTGTGTCTTTTATTTGTGTTTGTCGGTGGCTCAAGGTTCGTCTTTATGGTGAGTTGTTCCCTATCTACATATTATTATTAACATTCCTTACTGGACCTTCCATTGTTGTTAAGGAATATATAATAATGGATTATATACACTGAAGAGCCAAAGAAACTGGTGCACTTGCCTAATAACATGTAGGGCTCCCATAAGCATGCGGAAGTGCCACAACATGACGTGGCGTGGACTCTAATAATGTCGGAAGTAGTGCTGGAGGGAACTGGCACCACACATCCTGCAAGGCTGTCCTTAAATCCGTAAGAGCATGAGGGGATGGTGCTCTCTTCTAATATTGCTAGACCACACAGATATGCTTAATAATGTTCTTGCCTGGGGAGTATTGTGGCCAGTGGAAGTTTTTAAACTCAGAAGAGTGTTCGTGGAGCCACTCTGTCACAATTCTGGATGTGGGGGAGTCACATTGTTGTGCTGAAATTGCCCAATTCTGTCGGAATGCACAATGGACATGAGTGGATACAGGTGATCGGCCAGGATGAATCTGCACATGTAACCTGTTAGAGTTGTATCTTGACATACCAGGGGTTTCATATCACTCCAGCTGTACGTGCTCAACACCATTACTGAGCCTCCAACAACTTCAATGGATCCCTGCTGACATACAGGGTTCATGGTTTCATGAAGTTGTTTTTTGTTATTGTGCACCTCCAACCACTTGATATTATCACAAACAAGACTCGGTAGACCGGACAACGTGTTTCTAGTCATAGACAGTCCAATGTTACCATTGATGGGCTCAGGCGAGGCATAAAGCTTTGTGTTGCGCAGTCAGCAAAGGTATACGATTGGCTTTTGGCTCCGAAAGCCCGTATCAATGAGGTTTCCTCGAGTTGTTCAGAAGCTGAAATGTGTTGAGGGACCAGCATTATTATTCACAGCAATTTGTGTAAAGGCTGCAGCTATGTGATGTTGAACAATTCTTTTCAGCCATCGTCAGTCCCATTATTGCAGGATATTTTTTCAGTTGCAGCGATTTCAGAGATTTCTGATATTCGAGGTGCTCTCATGAAATGGTTGTACAGAAAAAACCCCACATCATTATACCTCAGAGGTGCTGTGTCCCATCTCTTCTGCGCCAACTATAACACCACTTTCACAGTCAATTAAACTGTGATAATCTGCCATTGTAGCAGCAGTAACCAATGTAAGGCCTGTGCTAGACACCTTTTTTCTTGTGTAGGCTGTCCTTTGACTGTTTACATATCTCTGTGTTTGCATACACACCCCTGTATCTGTTTGTTTAGCTCTCCAATGTATGTATCTGTGTGATTTCATGAATGAGAGTATGTTTCCTTTTTCTGACGAAAGCTGTGGCCAAAAGCTTCGTTGTGTGTGTATGAGTATCTTTTTTTAAATGCCTGTCACGACCTGGTGGAAAAGGAATGAGGGTTTTCAAGAAACTACAACACAGAGTTTCAATTTCCGATGAAACACTATTAAATTCAGAACTTTCGCATTTGTTAGTCTGACATATGTTGTATCTCTGTTTTTTTTTTTCTTATAAATACTGTTAATATCAAGTTTTTACTGTCATTTTGAATTAGTTTTTTTTCTTTTTCTTATAGAAGCTGAGAAGTGTTGAACTTGAGGATAAAAATGATGGTGACTTAAGAAACTTGGGTCTGAAACCCATCAATATGTGGAAAATGTACGAGATTATAGACAGTCCAGGTACGCTAATATATTTTCAAAATTATTAGCAACCCACAGTAAACATAAAAATCCTGCAATAAATGATTAAATTGCCATTGTTTTAGGTTTCTTCATCATCCCAGACCCGTTTACAGCTACAGGACAAAGGTACTGGATTCAGAGGTGTCTACGTGACTTTACAAGGAAGCCACACAGACGACTGAATCTTGATGCCCATGGTGACCTGATGGAAGGAGAGGACTGGTGGGAAGCTTGCTGTAAGTAAGTAGGCTGGTGTACTGAATTAATTTTAAAATGAAAGCTACACATTTTACAAACAAACTTTTGTGCTTTTCTCCAAACAGATTTGATCTGAGAAGCAAGACCCTCTTAAAGAAATTACGATGGGCAACACTGGGATATCACCATGACTGGGATACCAAAGTAAGTCATTGATCTGGTCTTTAACAAAGTTGAACAGTAATCAGCATTTAAATATGCATGCTCCTTGCTTCAAATCAGGAAGTGTGAATGTCTGCAGATGCGCTGACACATCTTTCAGTCTAAACCACATTCCCTAGATCATAAGGATTTCAAATTCCTGTGATATGCAAGTATAGTAAGTAACAGTTTTATTCTGATTTGTATTTCACAATGTTTTTGACAATAGGCTTGATATGACACATATTTCAGGCATAAAGATTAGAAATTTTAATTTATCATGTCACATTGTCCATAGGTTCACATGTATTTCTGAAGAAGACAGGTTTATATATGGTGAAACCGCGGTCAAAAGTTTATTAAACAACTATTACTGCAACTGGTTGGCTGCTTATTAATTTGCAATCAGCATTTAATTTGTTCTTGGAGACAATAGCAGCTTACAGTTTATCATGTGTTTTTAGTGTATATATTGCAAGAGAAGCTTCCATAATGTGGCATTGTTATCTGATAAGGTCTTCACTGGGTATTATGTGATACATGTAATAGATAAATAACATTTCTCAAACACTTAAAATAAATAAATAAAGTAGTAATAAGCAATTAATGATGAAAATTCTCCTCAGAGATAATAAATATTGTTGAAACTAGATAGAATGGCTGGCCAGTACTTACCATTGTGCTGTACCACCGATAGTAACACAAAATGAAAAAACAGAAAAAAAGGGGACAAAGGGACAAGCTTTCGGAACAGAGTTCCTTCGTCAGGTGGGAGAGAAGGGAAGAATAAAGGATGGGAACAGAAGGGAAAGGTGGAACCACCTTTCCCTTCTGTTCCCATCCTTTATTCTTCCCTTCTCTCCCACCTGACGAAGGAACTCTGTTCCGAAAGCTTGTTCCTTTGTCCCCTTTTTTTCTGTTTTTTCATTTTGTGTTACTATCGGCGGTACAGCACAATGGTAAGTACTGGCCAGCCATTCTATCTCGTTTCAACAATATTTAAAGTAGTAATAAGGACAGTTTACAACTCACTGCAAAGATATGGTGACAAGCTAAGACAGAAACATACAAAAAACACACACATACAACACTTTCAGCTATTGGCCCTGGCATTCTTCAGAAAATAGAACATTCACGCAATCACACAGGCACATAACACAGTCATACAACTGTCACCTCCGGCTGCCACACTTCGAATTGAAGTTCGATTCAAAGCGCTGCAGCCGAAGATGATGATTGTAGGACTGTGTTGTTTGCCAGTGTGAATGTTCTATTTTCTGAAGAAGGCCATGGCCGATAGCTGAAAATGTTTTATGCATGCGTCTTTTGTATGTTCCTGTTACAGCTTGTCACCATGTCTTTTATTACTATATTATTAAGTAAATAAAGAGATAGCCTCCAGATCACTTGTTTATTTTTTACTTCCACAGGTATACTCAGAGGCTGCAAGGGACCCTTTTCCAACAGACCTCGCCACTCTTTGTAAATATGTGTGTGAGGCTACAGGTTTTCCCGGTTTCTCTGCTGAAGCAGCAATTGTGAACTTTTATCATCTGGACTCAACTCTCTCTGGACATACAGATCACTCTGAGAAAGACATCACTGCACCTTTGCTGTCATTCAGGTAAAACAAACATAACATAACCACCATTATTTGTTAAACCAAGCATACTATAAATATTCTCAAGTAAAAAGTGTTAATATTCATTATTGGAATGATAACTGATTCAGTTGTAATAATGATTTATTCCATTGACATCCAATTTCAGCATGTTAAAATCATGTCTTCTGGTGCAAAAAACACAGAAAGAGAGAAAGGAGGAAATGTAATATAACATACCTGGAGAAACCAGAAGAGAAGGTTAATGAAGAAAGGCTCTAACTTATTGAAATTTGGTCATGCATAATGTACATTTGGGACAGTCAATACAAAAGCTGCTTGACTGTGTCGTGTCAATTAAATATCTAGGTGTAATGTCACACAGCGATATGAAATGGAAGAAGCTTATAAGGTCAGTTGTGGAGAAGGCAGATGATTGACTTTGGTTTATTGGGAGAATTTTGGGAAAGTTTGATTCATCTGTAAAGAAGGCCGCATATAAAATGCTTGTGTGACCACTTCTTGAGTATTGCTGAAATTTGGGGTGCCCACCAGATCAGTTTAAAGGAAGACATAGAAGCAATTCAGAGGCAGGCTGCTAGGTTTATTACTGGTAGGTTCGATCAATGCTCGAGTGTTTTTGAAATGTTTTGAGAACTCACATGGGAGTCATTGGAAAAAAGGCGACATTCACTGTTGAAGAAATTTAGAGGGACGGAATTTGAAGCTGACTGCAGAACAATACTGTTGCCGCCAACCTACATTTCACAAAAAGATCAGAGAGATTAGTGAAAAGTTGACTCGCCAGAAAAGGTATTTGGAGACCCCCCAAGACCGAAGGCTCAGGGCGGTCTGCCCCCTCTGCTCCCCTCCACCCCTCTCTGTCCGCCACTGGGCTCACGTAAGATAGACTAGCAAAGGCTGTTGTTTCAAATCAGTTTTCAGACTGAACATCCTAGTAACAATAAAACCCTCCTAATATAATTACACAATTAAGGTGCATCCTTAATCTTCCAATGAATTCCATGACCACATGTGTCATACAATAATCATAATCATGATCATCATCATCTTTGTCAAAGACTTATTATACGTTTTAGTGTTCAGTTTAGACCACAGTGCCCGTAATAAAATTCCTCCATGATCCCCTATTCAGTGCTAACATCGATGCCTCATCTGATGTTAAGCCTGTTACTTCAAAATCATTATTGACCGAATCTAAGTACTTTCAACTTGGTCTGCCTTGACTCTTACCCTCTACTGCCGAACCCACAAATCTCTTAGGTAACCTTGCCTTTCCCATGCTTGTAACATGACCTCACCAACCCAGCCTGTTCACTCTAATTGCTTCATCTAATCTATGGTGTTCATTCCCAGTTTTTCGTCAAGTTCTTCTTTGTGGACACCCTCTTGCCTATATTCCCATCTATTAGTACATGAAATAATCCTTGCTACTTTTGTATTTGTAACCTTAACCTTATTAACAAGGTAACCTGTATTCACCCAGATTTTACTCCCGTACAACAAACTTTGTTGAAAGATAGAGTGGTCCACTTATAACTTTCTTGGTACTGACTTCATTCTTCCAAAAGAGAGTATATCATACTTGAGCAGTCACTGCATTAGCTTTGCTAGACCTTGATTCAAGTTCCTCCTATTTGGCATTAAGAGTGTTTAATTCTCTTTCTCACAGACATTACTTTCATTTTGGAGATACTGATCTTCAGACAGTAACCCTTACACCCCTGATCTTGCTCTGAAATATTAGATTCCAAAATTTCAATCAAATGTGCCCTCACAACTAACTCAGCCCCACATGCGAGACACTTATTTTAATATAATAGTATAATGTAAGAGGACATTTGATTGTATCATACTGATTGTGTTCATATACCATTGTATCTCTGCTATGCATTTGACATCTTGTCTCTGCCACCAGTTTTGGACAGACAGCCATCTTCCTGCTGGGAGGGACAACCTTGGAGGACGAGCCATCAGCCGTCTACTTGCGCAGTGGAGACATAGCCATCATGTCTGGGAAGAGCCGACTCTGCTACCACGGTGTGCCTCGAATTGCTCTTGACAGCAGTCAGCCCTGGCAACTCGGGCCAGGCAGTGATAGTGAGGACTCGTGGATACCGTTTGAAAAATATGTTGTGTCGTCACGTATAAATATAAATGTACGACAAGTTTTGAGGCCGGGGCAAAAATCACTGTCATCTGTTGCCTCCTGACACATAAATTACATGTATGTGAAATAAATAAGTGTTGAGAGTAGGTAGGTGAATTGACCTTGATAGCTCTTGATGCCTCTTATTTTTGTCATACATCCTTTACACTTTTGCCTCTGTAATAACTTGTGTGGGGATTACACACATAGTGATCCATCCAACATACAAACAAACATTTTTATTTCATAAAATGCTTTCACTAGGATAATGTAAATAACATGAGGATAGGGAGCATCATCATAAAGACATTGACTGAGTTTAGGTGTTTAGAAAAAACAAACATGATGCATACTCTCCAGCTAAATGTGATTCATTGTACATCAGTTAGTGAATAACTCTCCAAAGTTATTCTAGAACAGGAACTAATATAATTTTTTTATAGGAGACCTATACAGTAAGGGGAAAGCTGCTGGATTTGTCCAGAGAGATGGTTGTCATAAAAAGAAATACTGACTGCAAAGCAGCTGCAGCAATTTTGAATAGAAGTGTTAATGTAATTAAAATATATGAATTGTGTAATCAACATATTGTACCTGTGGAGATATCATACAGGGTAGACACTTGGCTGATTGCCTCCCTCTATACACAATAGTCACAGAATTGAACCGTAAGCTAGATACGTTAAAGACTTAACAAACTATGCAGCTAGGAAAAATGTACTAATAGGTACAGTCATTAATGCTAGGTCCATTCTGTGGAACTCTGACAGAATTTGTTAGAGAGGCTGTCATGTTAATGACATCATACATGAATGTCAGTTGCAAATAGCAAACATTGAAGGCCACATACTGACTCACATTGGACATGACAGATTGACTAGCAACATTGACATCACAATCACTAACAAATCACCTACTAATTGGGTATATCTCTGGCCGTGCATGATGGAATTACTCTAAGTGACCATAATGTAATTATCTTCAAATTACACAATAACACTGACATGACTGTTAAAAAAGACTACTTTTCCATAAGGCAGACAAATTGAGATCAACCATTGTCAGATATAACATTAACAGCAAACAAGGAAGCGTTGACTACAAAGCACACATGCTAATGGACATCATTAGGCAGAGCTTAATAGCAACAGTCAACGACTCCAAACCACAGCAAATACCCTGGAACAACGAATTGACAAGGCTAAAACAAGACTTAAGACCTAAAAGAAAGCTATATCAAAGAACGACAATTGAGCGAGATGACTAGTGGCATATAGGCACATAAAAGACATCTACAAACAAACACTAAATGACACCAGACAGACATTGGGACAGATTTGTCACTGCCCACATAGAATGCAACATATGGGGTGAGCCATATAAGGTAACAACAAAAGAAATACAAAATAATTAAAAACACTGGTTATCGGCACTCTATGCAAAGACAATAGTGACATGACCATAGAATGGAGGCAAACAGCAGAATTTTTTTTTTAACAAACTGCTTCCAGAAGACTACACTTACCAACACACAAGAATCTACATCTACATCTACATACATACTCCGCAATTCACCGTGAGGTGCGTGGCGGAGGGTACACTGTACCACTACTAGGCATTTCCTTTCCTATTCCACTCCCAAATTGAACGAGGAAAAAAAGAATGCCTATATGCCTCCGTACGAGCCCTAATTTCTCTTATCTTGTCTTTGTGATCTTTACGCGAAATGTAAGTAGGCGGCAGCAAGATCGTACTACACTCAGCTCCAAATTCCGGCCCTCTAAATTTCCTCAACAGAATTTCACAAAAAGAACGTCGTCTTTCTTCCAGCGATCCCCAATTGAGTTGCCGGAGCATTTCCGTGACACTCATGCATTGGTCGAACCTACCGGTAACAAATCTAGCTGCTCGCCTCTGAACCGCCTCTATGTCTTCCTTCAAACCGATCTGCTGCGGGTCCCAAATACTTGAGCAATACTCAAGACGTGGTCGTACAAGCGTTTTATACGCGGTCTCCTTTACAGGTGAAGTACATCTTCCCAAAATTCTCCCAATAAACCGAAGTCGGCTGTCTGCCTTACTCACAACTGTCCTTACATGCTCGTTCCATTTCATATCGCTCTGCAATGTTACGCCTAGATATTTGAACGACGCGACCGCATCAAGAAGCTCACTACTGATGCTGTATTCGAACATTATAGGATTGTTTTTTCTACTCATGCGCATCACCTTACATTTTTCTACATTGAGAGCTAGCTGCCATTCTTCGCACCAACTAGAAATTTTGTCTAAGTCATCCTGTATGCTATTACAGTCAGTTACAGACGACACCTTCCAATACACAACAGCATCATCAGCAAACAGCCGCAAATTACAACTTACTCTGTCCATCAGATCATTTATATAGATAGAAAATAATAGCGGTCCTATCACACTCCCCTGGGGCACGCCTGACGATACACTCGTCTCTGATGAACACTCGCCGTCGAGAACAACGTACTGCGTTCTATTACTTAGGAAGTCTTAGAGCCAGTCACAAATCTGTGAACCTATTCCATAAGCTCGTATCTTCGTTAGCAGTCTGCAGTGTGGCACCGTGTCGAACGCCTTTTTGAAGTCGAGAAAAACACAATCCGCCTGTTGCCCTTCGTCCATGACTCGCAAGATGTCATGTGAGAAAAGGGCAAGCTGAGTTTCACATGAACGATGTTTCCTAAACCCGTGCTGATTCATGGAAAGAAGCTTTTCCGTTTCAAGGAAATTTACTATGTTCGAACTGAGAATATGCTCCAAAATTCTACATGAAACCGATGTCAACGATATTGGCCTGTAATTGTATGGGTCAGTTCTCTTTCCTTTCTTATACACGGGAGTCACCTGCGCTTTTTTCCAATCACTAGGAACTTTGCGCTGAATTAAAGACTCGCTATAAATGCAAGCTAAGTAGGGGGCCAATGCCGCAGAATAGTCTTTGTAAAACCGAACCTGGTATTCCATCCGGACCAGCAGACTTTTTCGTATTTAGCTCTCTCAGCTGTTTCTCTACACCGGAAATACCTATTGCTATGTCCCCCATTTCGGAATTAGTACGTTGATCAAATGATGGTATATTTGTGCGGTCCTCCTGCGTGAAAGATTGCTTAAAGGTTAAATTTAGAACTTCAGCTTTCCGTTTGCTTTCTTCTATTACTGCCCCGGAATGATCAACTAGTGACTGGACAGTGGGCTTTGACCCGCTTATCGATTTTACATAGGACCAGAATTTTTTCGGGTTCTCGGAAAGATCTTTTGCTAAGGTATGGCTGTGATAATTATTGTATGCTTCACGCATCGATCTTTTTATAGACGCGCGAATCTCTACTAACTTTTGCCTGTCATCATTTGCGTGTTCTTTTTTGAATCGAGAGTGCAACAGCCTTTGCTTTCTCAGCAGCTTTCTAACATTATTATTATACCACGGTGGATATTTTCCATCCTTAATCGTCTTTACTGGCACATATTTCTCTAACCCTTCATTAACAATGCATTTAAATTACAGACAGCTCAGGAATGAAATGAATACACTATACACCACAGGCAGCGTAACAAGTCCCTTTGTTGAAGAAGAAGTTGTGAAAGCCTTAACAGATTTGACAATCCAAAAATGCCAGATGTAATACATAATGAAACACTTTTAACACTATCCCACAGATTATGCCATTCCTAACAACACTTTTCAATGATGTCCTTTGGCATTTTACAATTTTTAATAGATAATTTGACGAAAGCTGACATTTTGATGACACATAATGGGCATATGATGAGTAAGACTGAACAGTTCAAATGTCTAGGTGTTCAGGTAGACAGTAATCTGTCATGGAAAGGCCATGTTCAGGATCTTGTTTCAGAACTAAATTCTGCTTTATTTACCATTAGAACAATACCTGAAACAAGTGATTTTTCAACACAAAAAGTAGTTTACTACACTTACTTTACTCACTTATGACATACGATGTTATTTTTTGGGGTTACTTGACTGAAAAAAAAAAAGGATATTTTTGGCTCAGAAATGGGCAGTTTGAGCAATATGTGGTGTAAGTTAACGAATGTCATTTTCAGTAGTCTGGGAATTCTGACATTGGCAACACAATACATTTTTTCTTTAAGGTTGTATGTTGTTGCTAATATCAGCTTATTCCCACAAGTTAGTAGCTATCACTTGGTGAATACTAGACAGAAGTCGAATCTACATTTGCATCACACCACCTTGACACTTGTGCAAAAAGGTGTGCAGTATTCTGCAGCATCCATTTTCAATAAACTGCCACAAGAACTAAAGAATCTTAGCACTAACCTACATGCTTTCAAATCCTTTTATTCTGTCGAGGAACTCCTAGAAAAGTTAAACAATTAAACTAATTCCTTTTTTTCTTTATTGATTCTTTTCACTTAGTCTTAAGTTTGTCGTGTGCATAGGACAACATAAAAATTTTCTATATGCTGTACTGCCGATAGTGACACAAATGAAAAAAAAGGACGAAACAGGACAAGCTTTCGGAACACAGTCCCTTCTTCAGGTGGGAGAGGAGGGAAGTAAAAAGGATGGGAACAGATGGGAAAGGTAATTAACGATCTAGCTTATGAGGATGGTGTTTGAGGAGTATCAAACTCCTCAAACACCATCCTCATGACCTAGGTCATGAATTACTTTTCCCTTCCGTCCCCATCCTTTTTTCATCCCTTCTCTCCCACCTGAAGAAGGAACTGTGTTCCGAAAGTTTGTCCTGTTTCATCCTTTTTCTTCATTTGTGTCATTATAGGCAGTACAGCACAAAGGTAAGTACTGGCCAGCCAATCTATCTCTTTTGAAAAATAATTATAAATTTATCATCTCTGAGGAGAATTTCCATCATTAATCGATTAAAAATTTACTACTACCATTCTAGTGTTAAGCTTCATGTATTGACTTGTTCCATGACCATAGAGTCTTACTCCTCAATTAGGTACTGCGGAACAGAAAACCAAATTATTATTATTATAAAGATCTGATGATGAGCTGCAACAGGCACATAAAAAAAGACACTCACCTACAACACTTCAGCTCTTGGCCATAGCCTTCTTTGGAAAATAGAACATCCAAGCAATCACAAAGGCACACAACACAAGAGTGTGATCTCCGTATGTCCCACTCCAAATCATGTTCTGAGGTGTGGAAAAAGGGGAGTGGAGGGGGGGACAGGAAGATTGCGTCACAGTGGTAGGGATAGATACAGCACAGCCTTGCAGAACATGTATGTATTAGATGGGAGGAATGGGATGCAGCTTAGGAATGGAGTGGGGAGGTGAATGAGGGGAGGAAAATAAAATAAAACACACACACAGCACTCAAAATGGGAGAGATTTGGGATAGAGAGGTAGGAACTGTTGGGTGTAGAGAAAACTGAAGTTATCGTAGTTAACATACGATAACTTGCCTTTTACTTTTTATTTTATTTTAGTTTCCTCCCTGTACCCACCTCCCCACTCCATTCCTAAGCACTTTCTTGTTCTTCCCATCTAATATGTACATGCTCTGCATGCTCCATCCACAACACAGTGGCACAACCTTTCTATCCCCCTCCCCCTTTTCCACATCTCAGAGCATGATTCAGAGAGTGGAAGCCATAGATGATGATTGTGTGAATGTTATATTTTCCAAAGAAGGGCATGGCAGATAGCTAAAGTGTTGTATGTGTGTGTCTTTATGTGCTCATCGTCACCTCTTTGGCCTGAGTTGTAAACTGTTCTTATTACTATACTGTTCATCTTTTTAGTGTGTGGCTGTGGGGGATACCAAGCTAAGATAAGTACTGGCCAGCCACTCTATCTCTTTCAATAATATTTTCACATCTCAGTGGAGAATTTGTGCCATATTAAAATTATTTATTCATTTAATTTAATAGCTAGTTGTACTACAATGTTATAGGAATTACAGTAAGTATATATGTACCTCTTGCTGTGCTTCTTATTCCCATTTCAGGTAGAGAAATAACAACTAACATTTGCAGTTAATTTGTCGATGCACTTTGAATAATGATAAGTTGTGTAGAGTGGTAAAGGGCATATCAACATTGAACCATTTCCCATGGAAATTTTTAATCATGTGCGTTAACATTTAAATTCCTTGCTATGAGTTGCTCAATAAA
The DNA here is from genome assembly GCA_026315105.1 of Locusta migratoria. Classification (NCBI taxonomy): domain Eukaryota; kingdom Metazoa; phylum Arthropoda; class Insecta; order Orthoptera; family Acrididae; genus Locusta; species Locusta migratoria. The sequence goes on from CM048753.1 coordinate 43,376,995, forward strand.
TAATTTTTACTTATTGTACACAAACTTTTAGATTCACGTTAGGTAGGAGAGTGGAGCAGATACCTCACCATGGGTATATGCATGGCAGAGGGCACTTTCCTTTGTATGGCTTCATTCCATTTTATTCATGCTAAAATATTTCTAATCAATACATAGGGAGTTGTACCCTATTCCTAGATTTATCATTTGTAAGTACTTCTTGTAACTTTGTTTGTGGGTTTTGTTGGGATAGTTTGCATCTCACTATAATATGGTATTGTCACATTCCAATCTGCAGGTGGGCCAGAATTCGAAGGCTGGTCGTTAATAATGCACAACATTTTACACTTAGAACACGTTTATTGCTAACACAAGCGTACACTCAGTACAGACTGCCTCCTGCTTGGAGTGCTCCATTATTTATACATATAGAGAATTTTCTGGAACTTACATTTCCATCAAACATAAGAAACATGTAGAACATTCTAGGAATAGTAAATACAAAGAAATAATTTTTTTCTGCCTTTGGCAGGATTTGAACTGGGGACTGCAAGCACAGCGATCTGTATTGCTAACCACTGCACCATGCATTCCGATGGATGACTCACGTCATCGCTCCCCTTCCTGAAAGATCAGCGACTCGCTGTTGGGTTCCCTTTGGAGCCAGCTGCAGTGTCCTGGATCTTGTGATGGGTCCTCTGTATGGCAGTTCCGGAGAATCCTTGCATTCTGCCTGTACGCCTTTTTATGGTGACAATGACTGGTGCCAGACCCTTATGTCATGGCTTCAACATTATCACAATGGTCTTCAGAGTCCTTCAACAAGAGGCCATTTCTGTCTATCTATTCTTTGAGATCATGGTAAGGCTTCATACGGAGGACATGCCCAATGTTTCTTCATTTTTGTTGTTTTGAGGACGGCCCATAATCCTTGACTTCATATCATTTGTGATGTCTGACAGTCAGCAAGTGACATGATATGGACCAAAGTATTGCTCCAGTAACTCTTCCGAAAGCCCAACTTTTCTTACAGGGGTAAAAATCCATACCAGATCTCGTAGGCCGTACAAATCAGGTCAATGCTTGTCGTTTTACTGCTGGCGGTCCTTCTCCTGGGCATCCAGTGTCCACACGCGAGCCAGCTGTTTTGCTTCTTTGACCCTGTTATGAGCTGCTTCACATAGTCATCCTGAGTATCGTCCAGTTGGAACGGGAACAGTGTATCCATTGTCGTCTCACCTTCATGACCACGGAGCAGGAAAAATGACATGAAGCCTGTGGTGTCTTGTGTTGCAGTATTATAAGCAAATGTCACAATTGGTTGTATTGTATCCCAATCCTTCTGCTCCACATCGACAGCACATCTCTTAACGTTTTGTAAAAACATTCTGTAAGACCATTTGACTGAGGATGGTAGGCAGTTGTTATTCTGTGGACAATGTCACAGGTGACATTATGTCTGATACTAGATTTTGACTTGAATACTTTTCCTCGATCAAATATCATCACACGTAGTGCACCATGCTTCAAAATAATCTCTTCTACTAGGAATTTTGCAATCTCTGGAGCTTCTACAGTCGGCACAGTTTAGGTGACAACATAGTGGGTGAGTTAGTCAGTGCAGACTATTATCCATTGGTTATTGGTTGTCGACTTCGGGAATCTACCTAAAAGATCGATTCCATTCTGGTGGAATGGAGCTGCTGCAGGTGGAATTGGTACCAGATGACCTGGAGGTTACTGCGGCACAATCTTCTGTCGCTGGCACTCCTTACAGTGACTCACGCAGTGATAGACTGATACGTAGAGACCTTGCCAGTAATAACTGCATCTGATTCTGTCTAGGGTCTTCACGAATCCTAGATGACTGGATATTGGAGAATTGTGGAAATACTTTACAATAGCTGGCCAGAGGTAAGCTAGAACAACCAGTAGCCATTTGGGACCTAGTGGATCATAGTTGCTCTTATAGATGGGACATTGTATAAGTTGAAACTCTCCTTTGGTCAGTTCTCCTTTCTCCAAAGCCTCTATGGTTTGTAATAATGCTGGATCTTCCCTCTGTTCAGCTGTAACATCACCTAATTCAGTAAGGGCGGAAATTTCACCCATGCTGTTGTGTTCACTACTGGATTCCTCGAAAGGCAGTCAGCGTCTTTGTGTTTGCACCCGTTATTGAATACCACTGTGACATCATACTCTTAGAGTTTTAGTTCCTATCTTGCTAGTTGACCTGAATGGGTCCTTCAAATTGGTCAGCCAACATAAAGAATGGTGGTCTAAATGGGTTACCAGATAAATATGGCTGGAATTTTGTGATAGTCCAGATAATGGTGAGACACTCCTCAGTTGTAGTTTATCTCAGACTTTGAGAGAACTCTTGATGCATAGGCTATCACCTTTTCAGCACCTTCCTGAATTTGTACAAGCACCAATCCCATACCCAATGGCATCTCTGTGAAGTTCGGTTTCCCCATTCTCATCATATAAGGCTAGAACTGGAGCAGATGTTAGAGCCTCCTTAAGTGCCCGGAAAGCTCTTTCTTTCATCTCATCCCAGTAAAACTTAGCGTTTCTCTGCAGAAATTCTTGCAATGGACATGCCTTGTTACAAAATCCTTTTATGAAACATCGGTAGTATGAGCACAGCCTGAGGAAACTTCTTACATCCCAGATGTGCTGAGGAGTTGATAATTGTATGACTGCCCTTACTTTATCTGGATCAGGATGCACACCATCTCCATTCACTAGGTGCCCCAGGATTTTTATTTCATCGGCGACAAAGAGACACTTCTTTGGGTTGAGGCGGAGTCCTGCTGTCTGAACACACTTCAACACAGTTGACAGGCAGCATAGATGTTCTGCAAATGTCCTTGAGAAAACAACAATGTCCTCCATTTAAGGTGGTGAAGCAAGTTGTCCATCATGTGTTCGATAGTGGCTGGGGCATTACATAGTCCAATCAGCATGACCTTTATAGTGGCCGTCAGGTGTAATAAAAGCAGTCTTCTCCCTGTCAGCTTCGTCAACTTCGATTTGCCAGTAATCTGTCTGCATGTCCATGGTTGAGAAGTAGTGTAAGGTGTTGTCAATGCGTGGCAGTGGGTAGACATCTTTCTTTGTGATTTTTTTCAGCCACCAGTAGTCTACACAGAAACGCCACATGCCTTGCTTCTTTGTCACGAGGACCACCAGAGACTCATTGAAGGTTGAGTAATGTCGTCGTGCAACATCTTCTCCACTCTTCCCGAATTATTCGTCTTTCAGCTGGTGTCTCTTTGTATGAATACTGGCTAATTGGTGGATGATCCCAGTATTGATACGGTGTTTTATTCTGGGCTGTTTCATCTGGGTCCTCTCCTGCCTAGCCTGAAATACATCTGGAAATTGGTGTAACATGGTTAACACCTGCTGATGTTGTTTCTGGGTCAGATTGGACCCTATATGCAATTCCATAGAAGTTTCCTCTAGTACGTTGTCGGCAGTAACAGCAGAACATGAGACTTCGGCGACATTGAGCTCACCATCCTGAACTGATTCGGTTGTCCCAATACACATTCCTTTAGGAATGAGTTGCAATTGCTCGTGAAAATTAGTGATCCAAAGTATTCCTCCATCACCTGTAATACTTATGATAGCCGCTGGTGTGTAGATTTCCTTCTTTATACCAATTAGCTTTTTGCGATCAACAAGCACATCACAGTTCAGCTGGTCATCTTGGCTGCTGGCTGAATTATTCTCATTGTTAACAGTGGGACCTCAACATTTTCGACAGCAACTCCCAGCGGAGTTTGTGTTACGTTTACTCAATGGAACATCTTCCTCAATTTGTAGCTCAGATATTCCACAGTTAATGACAGCCTGGGTTGCCTGAGGGAATTTCCGAGTATGGTGTTATGGCTACATTCTTTTAAAATGACAAATTCAAATGGCTGCAACCTGTTGTTGATAGTTATTCTCGCAACACATGTTCCTGCCGGCCGGACAAATTTTCCATTTGCACCCTTCAAAACATTGTCTTCCTTAGTTTGCAGCAGTAGTTATTCAAAAATACAGAGAAGGGAGCTCCTGAATTGACTAGTGCGCAGACAGGTTGGCCGTCAATGATGACATCAGTGAGATTTCCTGACATCTTAGCAACTGTCGTCCACGGAGGATTTTCATCTACAGTGGCCTCACCTCCATTGATGGTTGCCTTGCCTAGTTTTCCTGACCATGGTGGCTAGGCGAGCAGCTGGTATCTCTATAAGGCAATGGAAAGGCGTGTTAGACAGCGATCACATCCAAGATATGGGAAGGGCTTCGCCCCATAGCTTGACAGTAATGGGTCTGCATCTGACTGCCATTGAAAGGACTGCTCTGATGGTTGGTGTCTTGGAACATAATAATTGTCAAATACTCATCTTCTCTCCCCACAGTATCGTACGACATGTCCAGGAAGCCCACAATGAAAACACAGTGGCGAATTGTCTTCTGTCCTTCAAATGTGTGTCCTCCTGTGAGGCATAATAGTCGCCAGACGATTCGATTGTGGCCATGTCACTCCGTTCCTAGGCTGCCATTTGTCAGCTGCAGCATAAGTCATAGTAGGGTGAGGCCATTTTTCATGTCGGGTGCGACTGACAGGCACTAATGTTTGAAATACCGTATATTTCCGCAGATAAGATTACCTTCAGATAAGTCGAGGTACAAATTTTCATCGTTTAAGCATATATCTGGCCTATAAGACGACCCACAAGTTACCATATTTGCCAGAATGCAAGCTGCACGTTTTTACCAGTTTCCGGGATCTTAAAATATGCCTGTGCCTTAGATTTGGAGACAAAGCTTCAGGAAGTTCCAAAAAATGCCGCTAGAAGCTGCCATAAGTAGGTTTTTTTTCATGTGCAAGGAGATTCTAACCTCTTTGGTTTTGTGTACAGAGTACAGACATATGTTATATATGTCTGTGATAGAGAGTACAGACATATGTTATATATGTCTGTGATAGAGAGCCTAGTTTTGTGAGTGGTAGTTCTGTAAAATGTCGCTAGAAGCCGCCATACGTAGTTTTCGTGATTCATACATCTGGATTTCACGCTTTGTTGCAGTGTTTGCAGTCTGCTGCTCAACTTTAGTGCGCGTAGTGCTACTTTACTTTATATCTGATTGCGAAGAAGCATGGGAAGTTTTAGAGAAAAGTAATTTCTTGTGCTGAGACAACATTTAATCGTGCCGATGCACATATTATGCGGGTGAAAACACACGAAATTGCCCGAGAACTGAAGATAAAGGATTTCAAAGGAAACTGCAATTGTTGCGTGTAGCTCCAAAATATTTTAACCCTTACACTGCTCTATAGGTAAATATACACTAATTTAAAAAATATAAAACGGATGACTTACCCAAAGGACAAGCTCGTTGACAGACACAAATAAAATCACACACAAACACACATACAAGCTTTCGCAACCGTTGGTCGCTTCTTCAGGAAAGGAGAGGAGAAAGGGAAGGATACGGGTTTTAAGGAGGTGGAAAAGGAGTCATTCCAATCCCAGGAGCGGAAGGACTTACCTTAGGTGAAAAAAAGGAAGGTAAACAAATACACACACACTCACACACACACACACACACACACACACACACACACACACACACACACAGACAGACAGACACACACACATATCCAAACACAAACACACCTAGACAGACATTTGTAAAAAGCCAGAATACATTCCAAGACATCCGGAAATTGTCAGTTTAGCTTTGAAGGGATGACTGGGGGGTAAAAATCGCAGAGGGGATCTTTTCCTGAAGAAGCGACCAACCGTTGCGAAAGTTGTATGTGTGTGATTTTATTTGTGTCTGTCGATGAGCCTGTCCTTTGGGTAAGTCATCCGTTTTCTATTTTTTTATATTTGTTTATCCCACCAGGAAAGTTTCCTTCTATAATATACACTAATTGTTTCACTGCAACTCTGGATATATTGAGAAATTATTTTTGACAAGCGAAAAATCAAGCTGCATTATACATAATTAATTCTATTCCTGCTTTATGGTGTAAACGTTATTGTGTGTACCCTTGTCCGCTCAGTAAATTAATAAAGCTTGTAAAGCGAATACTTTTTAAAAAATTATGCAAACCTTTGTTTTTGTCTTTCCTCCACGATGTAAATTTCAGACTACATTTCAATCTAACTTTTTTTGTACCGTCGTATAAGACGACCTTGGATTTTGGGACCTTTTTTTATGATTCAGCCTTCGTCTTATCTGCGGAAATATATGGTACCTTTTCCTCAGCAGTGTCAGCTTCCTCATGACATACAGGTCCATAATCTAGTGCTCGCTTGGTCCAACAGTACCGGCTGCCATAAACTGTTGTAATTCTTCTTTCACAATTTGTTGTAGGAGAGAAAGCATTATCATGCTCATCTTCCGAAACGGCCATATGGTCTACATTTGGGAGTCTGTCTTACTTCTTTCGTCCAACTCTCCTCTGTTGCATCTCTTCCATTTTCAGGGACCATTGGGTAAACTCTTGTGTCATTGAAACATCTTTTAACAGAAGAGCTTGATACATGTCTACTGCAGTGCTCTTCATCAGGTGTGAAATTTTATCAGCCTCAGTCATATCCGGGTTAACTACATTACATAGGGCCAAAACACACTGTATATACGAATTCATTGACAATCCATGTCGTTGGGCCCTGTTCTTCAATTGCTCTTCTGATAAACGGACTTTTTACTGGTGGTCTCCAAACGTCTCCTTGAGATCTGTCTGGAATCTTTCCCGGCTATCGAGCTTGTCCTCGTTATTTTCAAACTACTGCTGGGCCGTCTCATCCAGGTAGAAATATATGTTTGCCAAGCACATAATGTGGTCCCATCTATTATACTTGGCAACTCGGTTGAATCCTTTCAGCCACTTGTTTGTGTCCTGTCCAGCATCTCTAGAGAAAACTGACGAGTGTCCGATATGCAGCTGGCTAACCACTGTTTTCTTATCCATGGGCCTTTTGATAACACAGACCTTCAGACAGAAGTAGTCAGTATACTCTGTATTCTGGTGCTCGTCCGTGTAGGAGACGGCTCTTACATTGCCTAATCGTAGCCACGATGATGCAGATGTATTGCAGGATAGCTGGCGCCTCCACCAGAAAGTGTCATGTTAAAAACTGCAGATAGTCCAAAAACCAAAGGATGGTCGTTAATAGACCACAACAGTTTACAATTAGAACACGTTTATTGCCAACACAAATGTACACTAAGTACAGACTGCGTCCTGCTTAGAGTGCTCACTATTTTACATTGAAAGAATTGTCTAGAACTTACCAAGTACATCAAATATAAGAAATATGTTGAACATTCTAGAAATAGTAAATACAAAGAAATAATTTTTTTCTGTCCATGGCAAGATTTGAACTGGGGACCGAAGCACAGCGATCTGTAATGCTAACCACTCCACGACGCGTTCCGTTGGAAGACTTGTGGCAATATTTTTAGTAGCTGTAATACACTGGTATTTTTTTTAAATATTACATTTTGTATAACTTGGAGAAGAACAGGGGAAAAATAGATATCCCCTACTGGAAAATAAAAGACATTTGGAGAGTAGAAAAAGCAGCTGTATGAATATAAGAACTTAGATGGAAAACCAGTTCTCAGCAAAGAAGGAAAAACTGAAAGGTGGAGAGAGTATATAAAGGGGCCCTACAAAGGAAATGAACTTAAGAGACAATGTTGTTGGAAGGGAAGAGAAAATAGATGAAGATGAAATAGGAGATACTATACTGAGAGAAGAATTGGACAGAGCCCTGAAAGACCCTGGAGTAGATGACATTCCCTCAGAACTACTAAAGTCTCTGGGTGAACCAGCCATGACAAAACTATTTCACCTGGTGTATAACATTTATGAGACAGGCGACATACCCTCGGACTTTAAGAAAAATGTAATAATCCCCATGCCAAAGAAAGCATGCACAGACAAGTGTAGGCAAACCTACATTTCTAGCTTTTGTAGATTTGGAGAAAGCTTTTGACAATGTTGATTGGAATACACTCTTTCAAATTCTGAAGTCAGCAGGGGTAATATACAGGGAAAGAAGGGTTATTTACAACTTGTACAAAAACCAGACCGCAGCAAAACAAGGTAATGGAATGCAGTCTTAGAAAGTCAGGCAATTCTGAAGGAATCTGATTAGGTAACAAAATAATAAAGGTGGTAGATGAGTTTTGTTACTTGGGGAGTAAACAGACGAAATAAAGTCCAGAATGGTAATGGGAAGAAAAGCACTTTTGAAAAAGAAAAAAATTTAACATTGAATATTAAATTAATCTTTTCTGAAGGCATTTGTGTGGAGTGTTGCTTTGTTAGGGATAAAATGGACGATAAAATAGGTCAGACAGGAAGAGGATAGAGGCTTTTGAAAAGTGGTGCTACAAAAGAATGCTGAAGATTACGTGGGTAGATCGCGTAACTAATGAAGAGGTACTGGACAGAATTGGGGAGAAAAGGAATTTCTGGCATATCTTGACTAAAAGAAGGGATCAATTGGTAGGATATATTCTTAGACATCGAGGAATTGTAAATTTAGCATTGGAGAGAAGTATGTGGTGAAAAAATCGCAGACGCAAACTAAGAGACGCATATAGTAAGTAGATTCAAATGGATGTGGGTTGCCGTTCTTATGAGGAGATGAAGAGGTTACTCAGGATGGAGTAGGGTGGAGAGCTGCATCAAACCAGTCTCTGGACTGAAGACCATAACAACAACTGTTAGTGTCCACAACGTAAATGCAAAATAAAATTAATTTCAGAGGACCAGCAAGATTACATGGACTGTAGGATCTGGTTCAGATCCATTCAGACTGTAATGAATGAGGTCTTGTTCTGTTAATCACTTATTATTCACAACTTAACACATGACATTGTAATGTAACATATAAGGCGGGCGGACCACACACACAGCTACAGCCACTGACCGATAGGCTCCATTCACAATCGCCAACTGCCCACACCCTCGCAGTGGTGACGGTACCGTTAGGCGCCCTGGAGGGCTGGCATGCAGGTCAGTGTCCTATAGGTGCCAGACAGGTCACGAGAGGGCAGCACTCTCCAGCAACTCAGTCGAAAGCAAAGATCAAACAACAACAAACCTTGGTTTGATGGAGAATGACGAGAATATGTTGGGATCAGACCAGTGAAGAGGATACAACAGATGTAACAATTTTTGGAAGAAGCGAGGATGGCCTATTGCAAGGCGAGGCACAACATGGATCAACTCTTAAGAAAGAAGAAACGGGAACACCACAAAAATCTGCTGAGTGCAGTCAAAAAAGCAAAGTCATCACACTTGTTTTTTCATGCCTCAAGAATGTACATTGGTTCTAAAAAATGAAACGGCTGAATTGGTACCATCAGAAGAGCAAGAAAACCTGTTTTTAAAAATATTTTGTGCTAGTAAACCACTTAAACCATTGGCTGAAGGAATTGTAGGCACGTATCAATCTGGGTTCATCTCTGGACAGTCGGAAACAAATCACATATGAGGCAGCTGATAAAAAAATTTCTAAGAGTTCAATCAGGATCTGCAACTCATCACCATCGATTTTCGGCAAGTTTATGGCAGCAATGACCGTGCCAAATTATTGGAAAGACTAGAGGCTCTTGGTATCCCATAATAATACATCTGATTAATTGCAGCTCACTACTCCCAGTCAACATCTCAAGTGTGATTTGGCAACCAATTATCATCATCATTCACTATCCAAAATTGACTGAGACAAAGAGATCCATTGGCGCCAGTATTATTCAATTTGGCCTTGGTAAAAGTAAGCCAGGACTCTTGTTGATCCAGAGAGGTGGAGATGGTGAGAGCAGACACTATCCTGGTTTTTGCTGATGATGATGTGATCCTTGCAACACTGGAGCAAGTACGCGCTGATACTTCCCGATTCCTCCTCAATGCAAAGGAAATTGGGCTAATGGTCAACGAGAACATTGTATCACACTTCCATTGCTGTTGAGGGGCATACCTTTGAACGAGTTGAAGAGTTCAGTTACCTGAGCTCCATACTAACCAATAAAAGTGAAGTGTTAAGTACATCAACATATAACAAATGCTAATTGCAGATTCTTTAGTCTGAACAATCTTTTCAAATCTCGTCTGATATTCCTGAAGAACAAGGTCTTCCAGTGAATGATGACATTAAGGCTAGTACTTTTATATGGTTGTGAAACATGGGTGACATCAGCAACAACAGAAGTATTACTATATGCCTTTGAACAGAAGACACTACGACAGATCTAAGGACCTACCTACAATACCATGGAAAGTAAATGGGAATGAAGAAATAAAAAAGACCTATATCAGCAAGTCATAAAGCCACATGTCGGACAAATATTGGGGCAGAATAGACTCCAGTGATTTGGCCACACATTACAAGCAGACAGACCCTTCCTGAGAGAGTTCTCCACTCTCAACCCATGGGAAACGCCCATGAAGATTCCCGAGGATGCAATTGAAACATCAAGTAACAATGACCCTTAAAGTAGTGAAATTGGCAGCCATAGAGGATGAAGCTACAGACCAGAAAAGATGTCCACCATATGCATCAGGTACTGCCTCTTTCGTTACTGACAGACATTATATTTACTGTTTTTTGCATTCGTAATGTTCCCTTGTGGATTTTTTTTTTTATAGTTACTTGTTTTTCAGGTTGTAATGTGTTCCACGTAACTTGTTTAATACTGTATTATGTCCTGTTGTTATATCTTAGTTTTTCTGTATAGTGCCCTGTTTTCAAGTTTTTTTCAGAGGTGTAGTGTGCTGCTTGTAACTCAAAAAAAAAAAAAAAAAAATATTGTATAGTGTCTTTTTAAAATTTTCCCCTTTGTAAGGCTTTTTTTTATACCTTCATTTTGTTGTTCTCCTGTAGGCGTCAAAGGCCCCTTGATGATGATTACATTCAATACTACCTCATATTTTCCAACATGCAAAAGGTAAACCACAAAAAATAGGTACAATAGTTCAGCCACAATTTTCATTTCATCTTAATTTGTAATACTATTACTTGTGTAACATGGTAAAGAGACCATTTGAATGATATCTAAAAGTCTGTCCTAATTTTGTTAATTATGGACAATATATCCTTTCTATTTGCAATATAGATAGTTTTTATAGCATATGATCAATAAGTCCAAAAATATTATGCTGGAGAATTCTAAACCCTCTTTTCCATATGTTTGTGTGTTTTTTTTTACCAGTGTTTTTGCGAGTGCAATAAGCCTTAAAAGCACTCTTACGGCTGGCCGCAGTAGCCGAGGGGACTGAGGCACTCCAGTCACGGTCTGCACGGCCACTACGGTCGGGGGTTCGAATCCCCCATTGCCCCCATTGGGCATGGACATTTGTGCCGTTCTTAGTCTTAGTTAGTTCGTAAGTAGTTTGTAAGTTTAGGGACTGATGATCCCGTAGTTAAGTCCCTTAAGCTATACAAAAATTTGAAGCACTCTTATGATTCAATTTGAGGCAGCACATATCTTTGTATATTCTAATGTTGGTTTTCCTCCAGTAGAGGCATTGCAAACTTTGTGCTGTTTCCAATTGGTTGATGATGTAGGATGGAAATCATGGAATAAATAGAACTAATGTGATTGTTTCTAGCAGTGAAATTGTATGTGGTTTAGCTTTCATACTACTATAGCTTAAGAAATTTTGAGAAATTATTAAAGGTGACTTTTCTTATAATTTATTACAAAAATAGCATAATACATGCATTTTATCAGGTACATTTTGTTGTTATACAAAAGTAATTAATTTGAGATCACAAGAATCAGACTAGTACACAAAACAATCAAAATTCAGTTAATAATTTGTATTGTGTGTAATGCACATGGACAATATGAGGTATTTATTTTGATTTAACATAAATAGGAATATCAAATAATTAAAGAAAGAAAAAGGAGATATTAAGAATTAAATAAAAATATAACATAACTGGATGACTTATAATTGTCTAGGAAACTACTTCAGTTTACAGAAGAAATCATTTAATTTATTTACTCTCAGAAGTCATCATCATGATGCCAAACAAGTTTAGAACAACACATTTTGGATCTTACTGTATTGGTAACTAAATAGAAATTTTTTGAATATGTACAGGTTATGATGATAGCTTTATAACAGTGTACATTGTCATGATGTGGCAAAAGAGTAAACATAAAAGTTTTAGTTTTACATGAAAAAGACAAATCTTATAACTAATTTTAAGTTTGAAGTAGACAACCTAATGAAGATCAAATGTCATCATATGAATATGCTTGTAGAACATAACTAAGAAACTTATTTCAGGTTTTGTAGCACACACAATTTATGCCACTTTCAATGCAGCAGCCTGAAATTGCCAGGAAGTCTCCTATGAGAAATGTTGGTTCACTTTAAATCAAAGCCATAGACTGCAAAAGTGCACAATGTGCAGCTCCCAAAAATAACCAGGGGATGTATTCGCAAAGCAGTGGTTTGTTAAGAATTTTATCTACAGGCCAAAGCTTGGCCCACCCGTGTAAAAATACAAAAAGGGGGCTAGCACTCTCATGGACTTAAAAAGCAGCATGTGACACAGTTATGAGATTTGCCTAGCATTTGAAAATGATTGGTGAAAGATCATCAAGAATTCAGACACAGAGCTGCAATCAAATAGAGACTTGCAGTCTGTATACTACAAATGAATATGGCATTTCACTAATAATAATAATAATAATAATAATAATAATAATAACAACAACAACGCAAACATCTGTACAATATATGAATCAAGTTTACACTGCTTCCAGCGAAATGGGGAAAAGGCACTTCCAACTTAATTATAAGCATGGAGGAAAACCTCTCTAAAGGACAAAATGATAAGAAGAATGAAGAAAATAAAAAGGAATAATTTATGCAGAATCCAGTAATAGCTCTATGTGCTCTAGTTCTCATGACTCCACTCGTGGTAGCGCCATTCGTATCTACGGGCAAAAGTGTCTCCACAGTAACGGCACTTGTACGCTGGGAAGTGGAAGCGTATGTGATGACTCAGGTGGCTCTGAGACAAGAATGCTTTGTCACAGATGTAACACATGTACTGTCGCCGGTCGCCTAAGCCACACGAATGATACTGAAGTTCTGACAACTGGGGGAAATCTGTGTGGCACTTTTCACAGCTAAACTGCAAAACAACTGATGCTGGCGGGGATGAAGCGTCCTCGTTACTGTCACATTTGGGAGGTTGCCGAGGCCACCGCACCTTCACGGATGCCGAATCGGCCTTTGCACGGATGTGTTGGCGACTGTGGTTACGCAGTGATGCTTTAGACGTAAAGGTGGCATCGCAATTGTCGCAGAGGAATCGGGCTGCTGCTTTACGGCGATCCTCCCGCCTGTGTTCTGCCAAGTGCCGCTGCAGTGATGTTTTCCAGCGGAAAATCTTGCCACATTCGGGACAGACAAGCGCTGAGAACTCCCTTTGGACGGTGGGGTACGTTTCTGAAAGCTCGTCTCTCAACACATCTTCATCTCGTTGCATTTTCCGCCTTTCATTGAGGGCTTTCTCTTTTTCATCCTTCAAGTGCTGCCTAATGTGTGTTCTTAGCGGGTCCTTTCCTTTGAAATATTCACCACAGTAGCTGCACTCGAGGTGAAGGCGTCGGTGGCGGACCAAGGCGGCCTGCCGCTCAAATACCTTGCCACACACCCCGCATGTGTGCAGCCGCTTCTTTGTGACGTGTACTTCTTCGTGAAGCAGAAGCAACTTCGCCTGATCAAACACTCTTCCACAGAACTTGCATCTTGACTTCTCTACTCCCTCCTCCTTGTCCTGTTTCAAGTGTTTTTCCACATGGTTCAGTAAACATACCCTCTGAAGAAATTTCTGGTCACAACCTTCACATTTATAGCGACACGTCTCGTGAGGGGAACACGACAGTAGCTTCTTATGAGTAACGAGTTGCGACTCTTTTGCAAAGCGACGCCCACACTGTAAGCAATGATAGGGCAAGGTGTGTGTGCCTATGTGATCCTTTAGCTTTGAAGGTCTGTAAAATATCTTACCACAGCACTGGCAAGATAATTTTACCCCAGTTACTTCTTTAGATGTTTTCTTAACAGAGCACTCACCAGTCAAGTGTGTCTTAACTGTTACAAGTCCTTCACCACCTCTGCACCTTTTGTACAGTCTAGCCAATGACTCAGTTTGTACTGTATCAAAGCCTGTCTTCTCATCACTTCTACAATCTATTGATGAAGGTTTTCTCAGCGAAATTGATACCGGTCCAACTCTGGAAGCATTACGTGTCTCCGTTGCAAGGTTGTAAGCCACATCTTTTGAGATTTCTTCAAAGACTTGTTTATTATCTGTACCCGGGAAAGACTTAATATTATTTTCCAACCACATCTCAACTGATTCAGACACACGTTTTCTTTTCCTCTTGCTAGTATAATGTTCTGCTTGCTCCATATCAGATGTGTGTGCTACTGGATTGCTTTGGAGTGATCCCTTTTCTGCAAGAGATGACCTTGATAGTTTTTCTGGTTGTTTTACTGGCAGCAGAGTTTCACCAACAGATGTTCTGTGAATGTCTAACAACTTTTTATTAGCCCTACATAAAATTTTGTCAGCAACGGTATTTGTTTTATGGTGACACACCTGAATCTCTGAGCGAGGCACTGCAGTCAGATTAGTTAGAGACAAATTATTGCCTACTTCTTTTGTGATGCGGCTGCTGGGTGTTTGCTGTTCAGAGTTCAAACTGTATTTGCAGCCTAGCTGCACTGCCCCAGAACGATGTGGATCTGTTTGTACGGTTGTGTTCCTATGACTGTCTGTTTCAACTAATAGTGTATCAGAGTCTTTGACAAGCTTCTGGTCTAGATCACTGTAAGTCCCAGGAGGGTTTATGAGTAATGATACTGAATTACCAACTTCTGTGCTGGGAACTGTTGTACTCGTCTGATCATCAAAATAGTGCATGGGTGGTTCATTTCCCTCTGCACTCTCACCATCTAACTGTGGTCCACTGTATGACTGGTCACTATCCAAGGTGTGATACACAGTTTCTGTTCTCTCGTTATCACAGTTTCTCTCTGAATCAGTCATTGGGCCATTTATTCTCGCCACACAACTAATAGCCTTGACAGGCTGTTCACATTCTACTATAGCGTATGTGTGGTCATTTTGCTGGGAAACACTCCCATCTTTAAGCCCATTATCACGTCTATATGTTTGTTGGCACTGGTTTCCTTCAGAGCACCTATGAGGGTTTTGAGGGACCCATGACGGATTTAGTACAACAGTAGCAACAGAGGATGATGACTCAGAACTGCTATCATCATCATCATTTTCTTCTTCTTCTTCTTCTTCTTTTTCCTCTTCTTTTATTCCTCCTCCTCCCCCACTGTTGGGAGACAATTTACTATCTGTAATGCTGAGTGGACAGTCTAAAATTTCTTTCTCTTTGGTCTCATCACCTCTTTGTGGACCATTTCTTAGACATTTCATATCATCTAACAATACATGTTCTGGTGAAATTTGTTGAAACTGGGAATCTGTATGAATG